>OZ023148.1:21581936-22155666 GCA_963675895.2 Styela plicata
TCATAAAAATAGATTGACAGAATTCGATATTGGATTACATAGAAAAAAAAGCAAATTGGAATCTCACTGAATCAGTCATTAATCTGTTGAAAAATAATACTTGAAATACATCATGACTTCGTAAAGGGGAAGAGTTTTACAAAAGTCTGCTCTGCACAGGAGAATTATAAATCCGAGCTGACAAAACAGGTATCGATAATATTTTTGTGACGGGGAGGAAAACAAACAAACCCTTTTCTCATTTCTTTCTTTTGCCGGCTTCGTCGGGATAAGTGTATCAAATTGAGTGCTTCTCTGTTGCGTCGCCGTAAAAAAAAACAAAAAAAATTGAAAAAAAAAAGTTCTGTGGAGCATTGTCAGGATATGAAAGTCAACATTATACATTTTTTGGCTATTTTGGTGATTTTTATGATAACCCGTTGCTAGAATTTGCAATTTTACAAACAAATGCTTTTTTTGGTTTTGTCAATTAATTTAGTATATTGAACCAGTTGGTAAATAAGTTAATTTTTTAAATAGAATCATATTCAAAAATATTCGATTCAAAATTATTTTATTAGCGGTTCGATTAGAAAAATATTCAAAACTTGCATCTCTATTTGTGACCCAGAGAGTATATTTATTAAAAAAAAACAAGGAAGTATCGGAATGGAAAATGGCTCTTGTGCAACAATATGGTAGGAAAAAAGTTTAATAGTGTAGTTTTTTCCCTCATTCAGAACATGATTATATAAACAAAGGGAGTAGTATCTGTTCAGGGCAAAAGGTTAGAGAATTCACCATTTCTTCACTGCCTTTAGCCATTTTTTTTCGAAAGAACATATGAAGATGATCAAGAAACCTAAGCAAACATCAATAAAGCTAATAGTCAATGTCAAGGTGATAAGGATCTTAACATCATAGCACCAGAGGAACATCTTTTGATGACAGGTTCGACTCTGAAACTTCATCTGTGATGTGTAGATTCCTTCATGAGGTGATGCAAGTGCTATAGTGCCAGTGTTCACTTTGTCAAAATCCATTGGTCTGAAGAAAAAAACACACAGACTAAGTTAGAAAAAATCTTGATTTCCTATTACATAGTTGTAATAGGCTGTCCAACATGATCAAAAATATAATATTTTATGAGAATAACGTAAAATTTGACGAGTTACAACCGATATTTCAGAAGTGGGTAGATGGCTTTACTATCACTCAGGGCAGATTCTACTCACTGCACTTTACAATGGTCGTTCGGTCATCATGTTTGGATGTTATCTGCATTTAGAGTGCACTCTTTGATGGTACTACATCTTGTAGTAAGCTCTTTGTTATCAAGCGGCCGTGTTAGCTTGGTTCCTCTCAGGCACTGCTTCCGCCTCCCGCCTTGCTTACTTTCATAGGGTGAATTTCAATTCCAAGGTTTTGGTTGATGAGTTTATTATAATATAACAACTTTAAAACCGAACATCTTCTCAAACAATTATGAAATCGGTAAATTTTATCAAAGCATCCATTGTCAAATATTTGTGACTGATGCGTCGATGAGATTCTATACTAAGAGGCCCCGTAGGTACGGGGCTTTAGAAATAATCCTAATGTATTTTCCTGGTGTCAGAAGATCGACTCAAAAGAAGCAAAGAAGTGGTTGATGGTTTTTACCATCACCCAGGGCAGACACTACTCACTGCCATTTTTACCATGGCGACCCCAGTTCCATTTGCTCTGGGGCACTACATCTTGTAGTTAGCTCAATTTGGTAGATGCGTTGGGAATATGCTTCGATTCCCTAATGTCAAGATGCAAGTTAGAATCTCATGGGGATGATGAGAAATATGATAAGCCAAAAATTAATTCACCCCCGATCAGTAACTGTTATCTGTATCAGAACCCGTGGTTCGCCATATAATTAGATTGTGTTCTCGACTTTCCTCTACTGCAGGATTAAAATGAAATCCTATCTTATCTTAGTAAACTCTTTGCCATTAAGTGGCTGTACAGTGTAAGTTCCTTTTTAAGCACTGCTTCTGGCTTTGCTCAGAGTGAATTTCATCGAAAAAAGGAGAAGGAGAAAGGAAAAATCGAATGAGTGAGTTTGGCCACTACTTCCATCAGGCAGAGTGTCAACTACTCTGTTACTAAGACACAAAAGAGATCTTATGATCTCTGCTAAATTTTTTCAGGCTCAGGTTTGCTTAAAAAATAAATTAAAAAGTAAGCAGTTTACCTTTTTCTCTTCCGTCGATTTCTTCTACAGATATTTCTTCCAGGTCTTCCATAGCATCGGGACGGCATTGCTATTGCAACATTACATCAGACAAACAAAACAAAATCGGGGGTCCGCCGCGTCGTAAAACCAGCAAAGACAACAACGCAGCCGAAGTTCTTGAGTGAGATTTCAATTTTCGTGTTGCCAGCTACTGTGTTGATCGGAGTCTGAATATTATTACCAAGCCGATCAAGCAAACTGATTACTGATTAAGTAAACCGGACATCTCCTCTCCTCCGATTTCAGCGAATGATTTATGGGAAGACACGACTCGCCAGACGACATTAATATGCAAGTTTTCTTAGAGAGGGAATTGCAGACATTCATATTTTATAAGATCAAATTTTACAAATCTATTTGCGATTAATATATAGTTCACTCAGCTTTACTACAAAAACTTTGCTTACACACTATGTCTTATTCGCATATAGTAGTTTTTGTTTATAGAAATGTATATTTTTCATTTTGGTTTTACCATTCAGTGGTTTATCGTAATCAACATTGTCATAATTCGATCCTTCCGAAATACTGTTTCGATTTAGTATTTTTTACAAAATCTATTTAATTTTTCCCATCTGTTTTCGTCTAGAATTTTCCTTGTGCTTTGACGAGTTGGTCCATTTTAGTGAGAGAATTGGTACCAATATGACTTTGTTATACGTTTGTTTTTATTCGCTGTTAAGGCATTTTAGCTAACATTCTATTCATAGTTAACCACCGCCATTGCCTTCATTGCTTTATGTGCCTATTACTTTTGATGTCTACCGCCCATTATTGACATGCGCACGATTGTGTGTGCGTCCAAATAACCTCATAATGTTGGGAACAATACAGATCGCGGACGCCAAACATATACTGTATAGACTACGCGCAAAATACCCTTTTTCGCTTTTTTGCCGAATGAAATTCCAGTGCCAATAGAAATTTTCCAAATAAATTAAATATATTGTTTGGTCACTCGGAATATATGAGTTTTCTATGGAATTGAACATTTTTTCCCGCTTATTCAATCAAAACCCCACATGCGCATAATATAGTTAAAAGAAATTTAAAGAGGTTAATCAGGTGCAATATTATTTAGAAAAGAGGTTATCAATATGAATATGAATACAATACAGGATATGTATCATAACAGACATTTCACGCACGACGAAAAAAAATAACCAGAAGGGGGCGTCTAAGAGCAGGGTACGTTGTCACGGTAACAACGTAGATAGACCGTAGATGAGTTAGCTGCTGGTATGGAGAGTGATCTACCAGCAGAATTATGGCACAAACAGTCTGCTGAAGCAGATATGAAATCAATGTTATCAGTAGACAATTTCAGATATATGTAAATCAGGTACAGGATACTACTAACTTATTCAACAGATTTGATTTGCGAAGACACTAATTATAGCCTAATCTGTAATTGTGGGGATGTCATTTTTTTCCGAAGCGTACAAAAATTTGACAGCAGATAATATTTTTTGGATAAAGCGCCATTTCCGAAAACAATCAAACAATCGTGCTATTGCTCAACTGGTTTACAATTTTCAGGTTCTCATGGGCCTAAGTTAACCGTTACCAGAAGCCTATCTGCTGTGGTACCGGTACCTACACAGTATCAGTGACCTGAAATGATCTTCACAGGTGGTCAGGTGATGTATCTTGTAATAGGATAGGATATCATTTGCGGGAGAGAATACAGCTTAAACCATATGGCGAACCACGACCTATCGTGCAGTAACCAGTTCCGAATCGGGGTGAAGGTTTTGGATCATGGCATTTCTTATTTTTCCTGAGAGAGAGAGAGAGTTTATTAATTTCATCAACCAGAAAACATTAGAATATATGAAATACAGTACTGCATAAAATTATACGTTTTCGGTACAGTCTGGGGGGTTGCGATACGACCTCTCGGTCATCAGAGTCTTACTACCACCCAATTTGCGAAAATAAGATTGCAGATTCAGAGACATTAATCTGGTGTGAGTGCACATAATAAATATTAATTGTAACGTGTAATTTGCGTATGTCATAGATAAATAAATAATAAAAAAGCAAAAGTGAAAAAAATAATATCGTTGTTTCGGTCCATAAAATACAAAGCAATTTCCACTCAGCATAATTTTCATTCCACTTGTGATAGAGAAAAAAATAAATAATATATATGATCATTGGTCAGTGACAGGACTCGGACTAAAATTAAACAAAGCAACGGCAAGCTGGTTTTACCATGATTTCACTGCACAACAAATTAACCTTAAAATGATATAGCAAAATTTTGAAATATTGGGGGGACTGAATTTTGTATATTCTGGAGTAGATGAATGGAACCAAAATCTTCAAATATAGACAAGCTTGCGTCATTTTACTGATGCACTGTGCAATTCCCGGGTCACAGACAAAATGATTTCCAATTAATTAAGTTACTCATTGAAGCTCTGGTCACTGTGCAAAGAGGTTTCAAAACATCAGCAACAACGAGATAGTGGTGTTGACCGTTCCGAAGAAATAGGAATAATTTAGGTACCAACGCAAAACAAGATTCAGTCACTCTACTATGACTCATGCGTGAGTAAAGGGATATTGTATTCTATACAATATAATAAAACAGGTTAATAAAAAGTTAGAATAATAATTACATGTAACACCAAACTCTGTATCACCAAAACGTATTTGAGAGATATCTCACTCATTATACAACAAATATCAATAAGAAACAGGTTCATTTTATCAATCCCCATTAGTAATAATGGTAAATAAAACAATGTGACACACAATGAGTCATGTTTGACTGATTGATATCAAAAACCACTCGGAAATTCCTAATAAAATTAGAATGGATAATCAAGACTGAGACACTGCAGCATACTGGCAGAATGTCAGCAGTTCGGAGACCCGGACACCTAGGCGGATGTAATTGCATCAGCAAGCAACAAAAAATGTTGGTTCAGAGTCATCGATGATGGCTTTGAAACCTTTCGTCATTCGAGGGAAATAGCATGAACAATTCCTGACACCAGAGGAAAAAACAGAATTACGACACCCAACATTAAGATCAGGTTTCAGGGCAGGATAACTGATCGCTAGAATATGAATACATTATTATTAGATTCGATTGCAAGAAGAAATTTAGTTTGTATCATGATTTCACTGCACAATACATCCTTAAATTAATAAGAAAAATAAGTTGCAATATATACCTATTACAATCTCAAACTGTTCCGCAGACTGGTATAATGTGACACACTCTGACATATGGGGATAATAGGTTCCATCAGAAGAAGATTTTGCAAATGTGCAATATCAAATTACACATCGTAGGCCAGAAGATAAATAAACATAAACCATTCCCCCTTGGTCATCATTATTCTGTGGCTTGAGTACAACTAGCAATTTATTAGTTGCACTGGGTTACTGTTAAAGCCTCAGCCACAAATCTCTATGACTGTGATGACAAAAATAAATCTAAAAACAAGCAGCGAAGTAGACAGGGTGATGATTTTGGTTTGATTTGGCTTTTATGGCTCATACTTACTAGACATATGAATACCCAGCTTGACAGACTGATTTTTGAACGGGATGCGCTCAAACAGGGAAATTATGTCGAATCTTACTGTAAACTATATTAAATTATAAACATTAGCCAAATCAGAAAATATCATCGGGCACAGTTACAATAGGACAGTGAATAAAATAAAGCAAACACTATTATTATTAAAGAACATTTGCATCATTGTAAATAAATGGAATAATAGATTGCACAAAAAATATCATCGTATCGTTTCACAGCATAAAGATACATTTTTTAAATTAATTATTGCCTATTTCACAGTGTAATAAGGAAAGCAGTACTTATAAGGCAAAATCCAATATATATCATGATTCTGCTGTACAACAGTATACTAAGGTGTAACTCACCAATTGTCTGTGCCCTATTAGGTTATTAGGTGATGCCCAGACACGTACCTCAATTATCCAGAGTGACAAACACACAAGTACATAATTCAAGATTGAATTTTCAAATTGTAGTTAGATAACCATGTTAAGCCACACAGAAGCAAAAATGCTGATAAAGGTATCAGTATGAGTCCAACAATAACTTCAAATATTCGTTTTTAAATTTATTGTACGGTGAGCTTCTGATATAGTCGGGAATCTCATTCCATACTTTAGGACCCATTATTTTAATTGAGTTACCACCAATATTAGAATTTGTACGTGAAATAAAATAATCTCCACTGGCAGCAGAGCGTGTATTGTAGGAATGAATCTCACTGGTGTTTGTAAAGTAGGAATTAAAAGCTTCAGGAAGTAAATTATGTTTATACTGGTACATAATCTTGGCAACCTCAAAAATGTAGACATCATTCAATTTCAATATGTTCATTTCTTTGTAAATTGGGCTAAGACTGCGTCTCAGAGGCGTGTTAGTCATAAGTCTGAGGGCTCGATTTTGTAATACAGAAATAGGATTTAGTCGGTTTTTGCTAGCTGTTCCCCAAACCACAATTCCATATCGCAGGTATGAATAAAACAGAGAAAAATAAACAATTCTTAGGACCTTTCTAGGAACTAGACCCCTCAGTTTGGACAGCATGCCTACAGTGCTTGACAATTTTGATTTCAGGTGGTTTATATGTGTATCCCAACTAAGACGAGTATCGAGGTAAACTCCAAGATATTTAACGGATTCGAACACATTCAAAATCTTTCCACTCAATACAAATTTGGGAGCCTTGTTTGAATTTTCAATTTGTCTGTGATTAATTAGAAGGACTTGTGTTTTCTCTGGATTAACTGTAAGTTTGTTGCTGGACATCCAAAAGGAAATATCTTGTAGACTACAATTTACTTTTTTTTCTAGATCTATAATATTAGAGGATGCAGAAGTGGCACTAGTGTCATCAGCAAAAAGTTTAATAAATTCACAATTGGTATTGACAATGTCATTAATGTATACCAGGAACAGTGTTGGGCCAAGGACAGACCCCTGTGGGACACCGACAGATACCATTTCAAGCTGTGATTCACACGCGTCCAAACTAACAAATTGACTTCGGTTGTGTAAATAGTTCGAAAAAAGATTTCCAGCGACTCCGCGAACCCCGTAATGATCCAGTTTTCTCAGAAGAATTTGATGATCAACAGTGTCAAAAGCTTTTTTTAAATCTAGGAATATACTGCAACCTATTTGATTATTATCATATATTTCATAGTACTTATTTACAATGTCTAAAATAGCATGAGTAGTGCAGTGATCATTTCGAAATCCAAATTGGTCCCGATTCAAAATTGAATGCCTATCCATGAAATTTTTTAGACGACCATGTAATAATTTTTCAAATACAATTGACAAACAAGAGAGAATGGAGATGGGGCGATAATTAGAAATTTCGTTTTTTTTACCGGATTTATACACAGGTACCACTCTCGCAATTTTGAGATGATCCGGAAACAACCCTAGCTTTATAGAAAAATTAAAAAAGATGCAAAGGCTAGGGCTAAATATATCCTTTAGCAATTTTATTAGATGAACGGGAATGCGATCAAAACCCTCAGCTTTACCACTTTTAAGTGAGCTGATAACCATTTTAATTTCAGAAATCGAGGCTTCTTCTAAAATCATAGAGGTTTTTGTTCGAGTTCGTAAAAATTTGGTAAAATCATCACAATTCATTGCATTAAAAGCTGATGCCAATTTCGGGCCAATCTGGGAAAAATATGTGTTGAACAAGTTGGACATTTGTGCAGGGTCATTGATCAGTCTTCCAGAATCGGAAATCGAATGTGGTCTGGTCTTGTCACCTTTAGAATTAATTATAGTACTAATCGTGTTCCAAGTTGATTTGATATCATTTTTGGTTTTTCGAAAGCAATCGTGATAATAATTTTCTTTTGCCTTTTTTTTAATGTGGCCGAGTTTGTTTGAATATCTTTTATAAAAATTTTGCTGTTCACTGGAGCCTTTCAGAAAATGAGATTTGTGTGGGCGGTCTCTAACCTTAATGGAACGTAAAATACCAGAGGTGATCCACGGCTTTCTTTCAAGCTGACGCTCCTTGCGGGTGACTTTCCGTAAAGGGGCATGTTTGTCTATCAAATTTTTAATTTTCAAGACAAATTCATCAAATAGTGAGTTATAATTATAAGTGTCAATACTTAGAGAAAAATTTTGTTCGAGTATATTAGATGCTTCTGTCAAAAACTGGGTGTTATTGAATCTGTTCATATCGCGTTTCAATCGGTGTTGAGGTTGGCTTGTTGGTTCACGTAATTGAATTTGACAAAATATTGGGTAATGATCAGTAATAGTATTATGCCAAACAAATGATGTGATAGGTTTGCTGAAAATATTGGTGTAAATATGATCCAGAAGAGTTGAGCAATTTCTCGTTACTCTAGTTGCACGGGTAATTAAAGGAATCGTAGCATGTGATTTCAACATTTCATTATAATCATTAATAATTTTCGAGGGACAGAGCAAATTAATATTCAAATCACCGGTGATTATAAATTTTTTCCTTCACTAGTCAAAGTACACAGGGAATCATTTAGTTTGGAAATGAAATCATTTAGATTTGGATTTGGATGGCGATAGAGAATTCCAATGACAATCGATGACTTTTTATCAATTCGAAAGGGTAATTCCAACCATAGTTCTTCACAGCCAGTGAGATTGATTCCATATTCTTCAATTCTTTTTGCAGAAATATCATTTTTTACATAAGCGCCAACTCCACCTGCATTTGTAGGGGTCGGAGTATGGTAAAAATTATAGCCTCTAATATCAATATAAGAATTTGGATCCGATTTCAATTTAGTTTCAGACAGAGCAATCACTGTAGGTAGCATGTTTAAATCACACAAAAGATTGGATAGGTCAAAAACATTTTTTTGGATTGAACGGATGTTCAAGTGAGCTACGGTTAAAAACTTTTTGGAATGATTGGAGAGTGCTTTTGTGACTTCTTGGGTGGAATGCAAAAATTGACAAGGGCTAATATTATTAAAACTAAAGGCATCATTATCAATTTGACTGGATAAAGTATTATATCCTGCAGGAATAGAGCTTTGGCTAAATGGCAATATAGAGTTGAGGCAACATGTACAGTAATATTGATCATCAGACTCCCCCAACAAATCGAAAGCTACTCTTGATAGATTTGAACAGACAAAATGAACCCAACAATTACACAGGTCACAGCAAATTGACTCACCAATACAGTTGATTTTGCAGTTAGAACAAGGATATAACGAAGACATTTTGAAACATAAAAAAAAAAAAAAAAAAAAAAATTAAGTAGCTGTGATAATGACAAACCACAGTTATTCAAGACACTCAAGGTCTGCTAAATGGGTAATAGGTATCCGGGCAGAGTCTTCAGTTTTGCACATAAAAATATTTCCATTGGTTGTCCACAATCTCTCATACTTTTTGGATTTTTTTACCAATCGCGCATTATATAGAAGATTATTTCTGTAGCTAGTTAAGTTTTCGTTTATAAAAAGACTGGTCATACCTTGGATGCCGAAATTTTTAATACCTCCAGTAAGTTTTTTTTTGCTTATGAACTCGTTCCTCTTGTTACGATTTGTAAATCTGACAATTATTGGTTCAGATTTCTTTTTGTCACGTCTAGGAAGTCTGTGTGAAATGGATATGTCCCAAGGCCGAATTTTGATACCTAGAAGGACACCCATTTGCATGATAATATCATCAGTATTTTCACTCACAGAGTATGGTATACCATGGAATTCAAGATTGTCTCTTCTAATATACTGGGCCAAATCTTCAAAATCCTTGTCAAATCGCATGTGTAAAGTTGACAACAATTCTAGTAAAGATTCGTTGGTGGCAGATAATTTCATAACGGTGTCTTCCAGATCTGATAAACGCCCTTTGTGAGACTCGAACTGTTCATTGATAAATATTTGGCTGTCTTCCACTGCTTTAACCGAATTGACTAGCTTTTCGTCATTTTCATGCAGGGTAGTGATGTCATTACACACCTGGTCAATTTTTCCCATAAGATCAGTATTCTGTTTGCTCATCTCATCAATAGTAGACTTGATCTGCTGAGTGCTATTGAGGACAGATTCATTCAGCTCTGTGGATATCTTTTTATCATGTTCCCCAATGGATTCTTCAAGCTACTGGTATGGAGAGTGATCTAGAGTACATTGTCACGGTAACAAAGTAGATAGACTGTAGATGAGTTAGCTACGGGTATGGAGAGGGAAGTACTAAAATGTCGTCGGAGGCGTCGAGGGCTAAGGGAAAGCGTCGGAGGCTAAGGGAAAGCGTCGGAGGCTAAGGGAAAGCGTTGGGGGCTAAGGGGAAGCTTCGGGGGCTAAGGGGAAGCGTCGAAGACTAAGGGGAATCGTTGGGGGCTAAGGGGAAGCTTCGGGGGCTAAGGGAAAGCGTCGAAGACTACTAAGGGGAATCGTTGGGGGATAAGGGAAAGCGTCGGAGGCTAAGGGAAAGCGTCGGGGGCTAAGGAAAAGCGTCGGAGACTAAGGGGAAGCGTCGGAGGCTAAGGAAATCGTCGGGGGCTAGGAGGAAGCGTCGGGTGCTAAGGGGAAGCGTCGATGGCTAAGGGGAAGCGTCGAGAGCTAAGGGGAAGCGTCGGGGGCTAAGGGAAAGCGTCAGAGGCTAAGCGAAAGCGTCGGGGGACAAGGGAAAGCTTGGAGAGAGCTGAGAGCTTTTAACGTGGAGGGCTTTTAATGTTTATGTTGTGATCACGAAAAGAAATTAAAATATCCCGCCTAAGGCTAACTTGGATGGTCACAGAAAGTGTATAAAAGCGAGTGCATTTTTATCCATTAATAAGAGAAGATTAGATTGTATTGAGAGTCTGAAATTATTCTTTTTGTTGAAGTATAATAAAGAATATCAATTTTTGGTCTCTATCTCGTTCTTCTATCTTGACCCTCCAGGGTTAAGATATTATATAAGCCCTATGACTGGTAAACCCTTGGAATGGAAGATTGCCGTATCATTGAAGCACGGGAGTCAGGACAAAATTTCGAATAACAGTTAAGTAACGTTTTTCACGATTATATTAAATAGCGTTCGGGGCCATTGCTAACATTAATCTGTGTTCGTATTTTTTCATTCACCATGTTCAACCTCAATTAAAGAATCGATGTTGTGCAGAGACAAAGAAGACAAGACGACGATGTTACTTTGAACAGAAGATCGAAGCAAAATTAACAACAAGAGCGGGTGTGCATCAGAAAAAATGCAACAACGAATTTGCCTGTCGGACTGCGTCAATACGATTTCTAAAAAGTCTTAAAATGTACAGCACTAAAAGTTGATAAAAAAACGTTATTCAAAAAAGTGAACAATCAAATTTATAAAAATGAAGACGGCGCTGATAAAAACTAAGAAATTATATTGCTTAGATGTCAGATTTTTTATAAATTGTGCTGCGTTTTTATTCCTTGCCTTTATAATGTTTATTTTGCGGTGAAAGAATTTTAAAATTTTCTTACTCTTCGAAAACCATTTCATGTATTTTCTCTCTTCTTTTATGGCGTTAAAATTCGGCCGGCTTATCAATTTCTTAAAAAAATTACTTAAACTGATATTTTAATCATGCATAATTTTTTTGATCAATTAATTGTGCGTCGGTGGTAATATCAGTAAATTTTCTTATTGAACCAAATTAATTGAGAGTGACAGATACAAACAAATAGTTTTTGTTGAATAGATTTTTATGTTGATAATGAAAAGTTGAGAATGTTTAATCATACTTTAAAAAAAACATCGCTGCAAAAAGCGGTAAACGCGCCAGGATATATTCGCAAAAAGCGAGTATCAACCTCAAAACTCTTTTTTTTATACAAAGCCCAAAGATGGCAAAGACTAACACAACTACAAAGCCAAACGATGCCACATTTTTTATTTAGAAGGCGTGAAAGCTATTCATTGTGTAACGAAATATATTGAATTCAAACATTGTTCAAACCTAAAAAAAACAATTTTTTAATTAAATAAAACTCCAACTCTACATCCCTCAAACCTACATTCTCTATATCTTTACTTTCTCTTACTAAATTTTCACCTCTCTTGTTGGTATAAATTTTTGTTTTAGATGCGAATTTTACGTAGGTATGCTCATTTTATTGTTGTTTTTTTTATATTGTTATATATTTCCAGAAGCTGACCATTCATGTTGCCTAATCAAAGTCACTCCGTGTTTAGGGGGGCGATATATATGTAGCAACCATGGTCAAAATCATGACCACTAGGCGAATTTGGCATTCAATATATCAGGTTAATTAGGTTCGAGCACCATGCGTCCAACGCATGATCAACAAAATTAAAAAAAAGTTCTTTTATAACCAATCAACACCTGCTATGATAGTTCGAAAACAATGTTTATGTTGTGATCATGTCTGACGAAAAGAAATTAAAATATCCCGCCTAAGGCTAACTTGGATGGTCACAGAAAGTGTATAAAAGCGAGTACATTTTTATCTATCAATAAGAGAAGTTTAGATTGCATTGAGATTCTGAAATTATTCGTAATATTCGCCGTATTATCAGCTTTTCTCTCTCGCAGGATAAAAATGGTATCCTATATATCGGGGTGACTGGATGTATCCCAAACAGAGTTTGCAGTTACGAATGCGCGTTATATTTAAATAATCCATTCATAGCTATAACACACTGCAAAGTTTACCGTCACAATTCTCATATCAAAAAATTAATTTCAATTTACGCTAAATAAAAACCGTAATAAAATTGACACTATGTATATGCCACCAGTATAGAATATGAATACAATGGATGAGTGAATTAATCCATAACAGTGAACTTGAATATGCCACACATTTACCCCCTTATAGATTTATATTTCTCGAGGTTTATAAGTGTCAAAAAAGATGTGACGTTTGTTTTATTTTCATTTAAAACTATGAAAAAAATGCATGAACTCGAACTCTTTTTGACTTCTGAGCTTGAACTAGAACTATTTAGAAATTTTCCTACTCAGTTCGCATCCCCGGTGGAAACCGTTGACACTACGCCATTTATAGCGTTTCAATTGGGAAGGGCCGGATGTTTTCGCCTGTGCTACAGGCTTCTTTTTCATTTCATGTGGTTCGTAGCATAATCAGTGGTACTTAGTAGATTCCTTCCAGATGCTGCTTCCAACCTTGCCTGATGCAGTTTCAATATTGGGATAAGCCGGTTGAACCCATCCACTAATGGGTTAATAAGCCTTAGCGAATGCTTTTCAACATTTCTAGCTGCAAATCGAGTATTTTAAATCTGAATCTGATATCAGGTAATAATTTTTTTCTATTCGATCACCCAAAGATGACATCGAGGAATGCAAAAAACACGTTTTCCCTTAGCGTTCCCCGTTTTCTTTCATCCCTCTAAGCCTTCTTTCAGCCCCCAACGCTTCCCCTTATCCCTTGACGATTTTCTTCAACTCACTACGCTTCTTCTAATACCACGACGCTTCGCTTCAGTCCCCGAAGCTTCCCTAAGGCGCCGAAGGCCTCCTTTAGCCCCCAACGATTTCCCCTAGCATCTGACGTTTCCTGTTAGGCCCCAACGCTTTCCCTTAGCCTTCGACGCTTCCCCTTAGCCTCCGACGCTTTCCCTTAGCCCCCGACGCTTTCACTTAGCCCTCTACGCCCTCCACGCGCCCGACGACAATTTAGTACTACCGGTTTTTTGATAGGAGAAAATGGCTTTGCATATCAGTAATACTGGCATTTTGGCTTCGGTATGCCGGTACAAAATATACCTGATGCCGCCCAGCTCCAGATACCACTCACTGCACTTTACTATGAGGGTTTAGTTCTGTATGGGATATTTTCTGCTTATCGTGCACTTGATCTTGCAATAGCTCTTTGTCATTTGGAGTGGTCAGGACTTTTGTCCTTGCTTGGAGTGAACTTCTATAATGAGAATAATTCCTAAAAAATCGTAAATGACCTTTTAAGTGTTTTAAAATGTATCGTGAGCCTTTGTCGCGCATACCACAATACGCTTATTTAGCCTATTTTAAACCCTGAAATCCCCTTTTTTAAAATAAATTTCCGCGTGTCTGACACGTTTTTTCGTATGTTAACAATACACATTTTTTTCAATTTGTAGCCACTCCTTAGAGTGGATTACCTTGTCCAAGACTTTGCAACTGCGGCCACTTATAGGCAGACAGGGGTACAATTGCTGGGAAGATATGATCTTCTCGTGTTCGGCTTGGCCTGCCCAAGTTATTACACTATAGGGTTTTATATTATACCTTAACCCCGAAGGGTAAAGATAGAAGACGAGATAGAGACCAAAGTTGATATTCTTTATTATATTCCAACACAAAGAATAAATTCAGAATCCAGATACGATCTAGTCTTAGCTTCCTTTTTTCTTCTTTAATAGATAAAATACCCTCGCATTTATACACTTTATGTGATCATTCAAGTTAGCCTTAGGCGGGATATTTTAATTTCTTTTCGACGGACGTGATCACAACATAATCATTAAAACTTGTTTTGGAACTATCAGGGCCGGTTTTGATCACTTATAAGAATTTTGTTGATCATGCGTTGGACGCATGATGCTCGAACTTATTTAACCTGATATATTCAATGCCAAATTCTGCTAGTGGTCATGATTTTTAACATGGTTGCTACAACACCATGGGTTGAGTGGTGGGCATGGATAAGCGAATCGGACTCGCCGAGTCTCGAACCTGAGATATTCGTCCTGCGATTCATACATGTTTAACCACTAGGCCATCGCGCCCACAAAACATAGGAGAATAAATCACTGATTTCCAAAAAGAATTTTTTTGCCTGTGGCACCCATTATAATGTCATAATTTGATTTCATGGATTTTCAAAATTTTGGCCCCTCCCTCTCTCGTCAAGGTTCTGAACACACCACTGGTAATGTCTCGTTTATGTCACCATCAATCCCCATGTAGACACCTAATGTGACACAATCCCTCAATCTAAGTAAGCTCCATGACATGATATGAACCTTGTATTATGGCATAGTTTTCATGATAACCAGGAATATTATATAGTGCAGTGAAGCAGAATGCCAGCTACTCAGACACCTGAATAAAATGTGACCACCAGAAGAAAATTTAGCAAATGGTACACTTTCATGTATCTTGCAAGAAGATAAAAATGTCTCTTTTGGAATGTCTGGTAGCAGTCAAGCTGTATAATAAGGATTTTTTTTATTCGTCCAAGGAAAATAACCCGCATACCCGAAGAATAACAAGATTATGTCACCCTGATATAGTGCTTCACTAGACCTGCAAAATTTTGCAATCAATGCCAAATATGCATTGTGTGCAAAGCCACTTTTATAGAACCACCTCCATATTGTATTATTTTGTATATATCATGGTCATAATAAATAAGCGGTATCACCCAGGGCAGATATCAGATACCAATAAACCTACCAACCTATTTTATAATAATATCAATTGCTAGAAGATGAAAATGTCTATTTTTTGTCAATAAAATTATTTTCATTCCCATAGTGGGGGAGTGTATTTCTATTTCCCAATGTCTATTTTTAACTGTCTCGTAGTAACCAATTTGTAAATGGTTCAAAATCATGAATATTACTATGAAATAGCAGTGTTGATTGTTTCGAAGCTTTTTTGTCCATCTGAATGAAACCACATGTACATTGACAACACCCAAGGAAAAGCAATATTTTAGTGGGCACGATGGCCTAGTGGTTAAACATGTTGGCATCGCAGGTTGAAGATCTCTGGTTTGAGTCCGACCTGTCTGAGGGTATAATAACTTGAGTAGGCTAAGCCGAACAGGAAAAGATCATATCTTTCCAGTAATTCTAACCCTGCTCATCTATAGGTGGCTGCTGGTACTGGGCCTCCAAGAAGTGACTGTAAAATTTGAGAATAAAAAGATTCTGTCGCCATTAAATTTTATATTGAGTACTACATGTCACTCGGTAAACATGGCACAAAATACACAACACTACATGTACAGAATGTCAGCTACTCTTTGTTTAAACAATTACTCACTCGGTAAACATGGCACAAAATACACAACACTACATTTACAGACTGGCAGAGTGTCAGCTACTCTTTGTTTAAACAATTACTCACTCGGTAAACACGGCACAAAATACACAACACTACATTTACAGACTGGTAGAATGTCAGCTACTCTGATACTCAATACATTCGTAACCAATGACTGCCATTAGAAGAAAGGTACCAGATTGGCAATATTTAATGTAAAAGATTGAAATATCTCTATTTGAGTGTATTTAGTAATGTTCACTAGCGTATAGCCCTATAAAATATATAAGGATTTTGCAATCAAAGCCAAATATACATGTGAGGCCACTGCTATAAAGTCACCTCAATATCGTATTATTTTGCTTAAATCATGATTTTTCCGCATAATAAGCAGTAATGAAACAATAATTCAAAAAATATTGGGTTGTGCAAAAGCAGTTTTGTCAAGAGTCAAACAATTTATCAAGTTGTATTTTCTGTGTCGTGAAAGGTTTGATATTTACTAATAGTCCTGGACAGATATTAGTAACTTCAGTTCACTTATGCATGTAACGTTTTCCACTCGCAGTATGTTTTTTTTATAGCCACTTTTTCGAGCGGATCACCCTGCCCAAGGCCCTTTAACAGCGGCCACTTATAGACGGACAGGGTTACAATTACTGGAAAGATATGATTTTTTCCGGTTCAGCCTAGCCTACCCAAGTTATTAGTCCCTGGGTTGAGTGGTGGGCATGGATAAACGAGCCGGCTCGCTTGGGCTTGAACTCGAGATCTTCAACCTGCGATGCCAACATGTTTAACCACTGGGCCATCGCGCCGACTACGGTTGCTGGTGTTACATTTTATTAAATCCTTTGAAATATTAATGATCGTTTGTGGTTGATTATAGATAGTGGTACTGCTTTACCTTCCCCAATTTCCAAGAGAATAAAAGTGTGTGTTGTTATTAATTTGTTATTTTGTTTGTTTCATGTTATAGCTTCTAGTTTAATATAAAAAAGGATTTTGTCATCTGATATTCAAAATGTCTCTAAAGATTGAAATAAATGATAACGAACATGCAAATGGAATTCTACAAGAACTTAACAGGTGAGTACATTTGACTTCGACTGATGTTGGATAATTTTGGTTGATTATGAGAATGATTTGAAATATTGTAATTATGTTGTGTCGGTTTTCATATGTACTTGATCAATTGGTCATTGTAATGTTAATTGTCTCTTCATATTTCCGGTAGACATCGAAATCGGCAAGTATTGGTGAATTTTGAAGTATCGGTACTGGTATCGGAAAATTTTTATCACCGATAGCGGATACGTCTTTACAGCGGAGCGTACGAATATGCTTTATTTACTGATAATAAATGGGAAGACCTCGCATTTCACTGCCCTGAAAAACACTTAAAAGGGGCATGCTCGCATGAACAATTTTATTTGCACCTCGGGTTTTTAGTAAATAAAAACTGTCAATCCACTCACTATATGGTCTTTTTGATGCAGAAAAAGGTGATAGGTGTCACGTTAGTTGTGTAACCACGAACATTTGCTCTCAATCTTTGAACCCATGTATGCTTGAAAGCAGCATCAATTCGGCATATTTTCATCCATATAAGTTTGCACTCCAATTTTTTTGTTTTTGTTTTATAGCCACTTCTTAGAGTGAATCACCCTGTCCAAGGCCCTGTAACAGCGGCCACTTATAGACGGGCAGGGTTACAATTGTGGGAAAGATGTGATCTTTCCTTGTTCGTGATGGCCTACCCAAGTTATTACACCCTGGGTTGATTGGTGGGCATGGATAAGCGAGCAAGACTCGCCGGGACTCGAACCTGAGATCGTCAACCTACAATGCCAACGTGTTTAACCACTTGGCCATCACGCCCGAAATGGGTGCAAGAGTTCAAGGGTCCAAACGTACGTAGGCGCACACATACATGGGTTCAACCATAACAAGTATGTGGATACAGAAAGGTCTTAAACATATTTAATAAAGTACTCGGTATCGGAATATAATTATAAAAGTGGTATCGGCGAAAATTTTGGTATCGACCCATCTCTAATTTCCTGTATCCCTGACCGTTGGTAGGCACACCGGGTAATCCACCTCATTTTGTCATCTGTGATGTAATTTTTCTTTATTTCCACATTTATCTTATGGTAATTTTTACCACAAATTGAAGAGTGAGTTTTGGGTCAATAATAGGAAATGAGGATTGTTTTTGAATTGAAACGTATCACGTATCCTATCAAACTTATGTTTTGAGATAAATCATAATCGATTCATTATATCTATATTTAGTTCCCTTTAGGTACGGACTTGGAATAGTCCCAAGTATTTCCTATGTGTTGTAAAAGGTGACTTAAGAAATAAAAGTGTAAGATGATCTTATTATTGTCCAGAGCAGATATCATTTATTGCACTTTACCACAGTAGTTCAGTTCCCATTGCTTAAATCTAACCAACTCATGGCCATTTTTACAACAAAGTCCCGGCTTCAAAATGTGGTAGTAGCAACTGGACTTCTGTGGAAAACATCCCCAAAAGTATTGAACTGCTATAACAAACTGCAGCATGTGGTATCTGCCCTGGCGATGATAAAGCGTTTCTTTTTGGTCGAATTTCAGCTTTCAGTAACCTCATATCCGAGACTTCATTGCGAGTCCCAAATCAAGTCGAAGAACACGCGAGTTAGCAAGCAAGGCTGGTAGTGTGGTACGGTGCGAAGATTGGTACGATACGATACATTTTTAAATTTTCGTACTTGGTATGCTGCGGTACAAAGTTTGATATTTATTTCGTACCATACCGTACTCTTTTTCGTACCTTCGCATTAAGACCATGTTCTTCTCAAATGATTCAAAAAAATATATATATCATTTCACATCTTGCCGTTTCATAACTGGACGCAGATAATATAGTTTGTGTCCAACAAAGAATATTTCAAACTAAAGGGCAATATAAAATGTAACTGTTTACTGTAATCTGTTTTACTGTCCTGAATTTTAAATCAATCTTTGATATTTTTCAGTTCAAGAAAAAAAGACGGTGGTTTACATTGTGACTTCACTATCATAACTGGTTCAGAAGAAATATCTGTTCATAAGAATATTATATCGGCAGGATCTGATTATTTCAAAGCAATGCTGGCTCATAATGTAAGTTGTTAGTTATTATATCGGTGGGATATGATTATTTCAAAGCAATGCTGGCTCGCAATGTAAGTTGTTAGATATTATGTCGGCAGGATCTGATTATTTTAAAGCAACGCTGGCTGGCTCGTAGTGTAAGTTATTAGGTATGATCTTTTATCTTTCAAACATATATATTATATCTCACCATTTGGCGACAGAATAAAAAGGCTCGTTCTCTTCCTAAATATTTGCAGCCTTTTATATACACAAGACTCCAATCAGCGCATATAATCTCTTATATTCATTTTCTTAGAATGTAAAGACAAAATATATTTTTGTGTCACTGCATGTTGACTACATGTGAGGAGTAAATGTGCGACATCTGAAATCTGGTATAAACTGCTTAATATAGCATTCGTCAAGCGAATACAATTGCTTTTAAGATATTCTATAAATCAGCTCGGCTTGTTGTTATTGTTGATTAGAATTTTAGTTCGAAACTTGAACTTTTATTACAGACTGTCGAGACAAAGTCTGGTCGAGTTGAAATGAAAGGTGTCGACCCAACTTGTTTGAAACAATCTATAGAATATATTTACACTGGTCAAATATCAACTACCGATGAATATGCTGAAGCATTGATGCATGTAGCTCAATTACTACAGTTGAAAAGTGAGTGCAAATCTATTATGTTTGAGTTGATACGAAGATTTGTCACTTAGCTACTGCAGTAAATGACCAAATGTATTTATAAATCGAACACACAATATTATGTATTAAGATACACAGAGACAACCTACAGTCAATTCAGGCAACTCGATTGACGATGCAGCCTGATACATTATATGAATGTATTTGTTGTTTCTAAAACCATAACGTACAACCGCCAAAACCTCACGAAATGAACGTAGTACCATCAAAAATCAGCGCCATTTATACTTCACCATTGCAAAAATGCGCTTTTTGCTCTTCAAGGTTTGTTATGACCTAGGGGCACAAACCTCACATTCAGAAACAAGTGACAATGTTAGACTTTATTTCTGGTTCTCCAAATCTGTTTGCAAATTTGAGAAGATAAGTCTCCATTTTTTTTGGGAAAACATGTCGCCTGACTTTCCTTCTCTCCTTCGAAAAATTAAGGTCGCAAGTGGTTCTTCCTCAAAACCCGTCCATGCTCTCTTATCACTTCAGTGTTCCCATTACAAAGTCGATGAGTGTTCCCTTTTTCCACTATCCTGTCAGTGTTTCCTTGCTCCAGCCCGCCAGTGTTTCCTTCTCTCATTGCATCCGTATTCCGTCACCTCACCCTTTCAATGGTTCCCGCTTTTCCACACTGTTAATGTCAACCCCTACACCGTAAATGATCCCTCTTCACACAATGTTCTTTCACTCCCGTGTTGTCAGCGTTCCCTACTCCACATCATCACTTCCTCTGCCCATCTACCCAGTGCTTTTACTATTCCAATCTCTTTCGATTTCCATACCGTCGATATTCCCATTTCCACCTAATGATTTTTCCTTCTCCCTATTATTGTCTTTCTATTCCCGTCACCGTTCCCTTCTCCCAACATCAGCAATTTTTTAATCATTTTAACCTGTGATCAATCTTTGTAATTTTAGAAATATCAGACGAAATCATTGATTCACTTGAACAGAATCTTTGTCCAACATCTTACTTTTTGACAAAAAGAATCGCAAACCTGTTTAGTTTTACAAAGATTTGCAAGAAAAATGTGAGAAATTCGCGATGGAAAGATTTGAGGAAATTTCACTTCTAGATGAGTTTTCTCAACTTGAGGAAAAGGAAATGTTCGGATTGATCAAAGGAGAAGGAAACAAGGTAACATAGGAGTTTTTGTAATATAAGGCAATATTTTATTTTCATCATGTGGCTGAAACCCATAGAAAATTCGACGCACGATCCGAAAAGTTTATGGCAAGCCACGATCTCTCCTCAATCGATCACATTTTCAAGTTAGATATGAAGCTTTTTGCTTAACCAGTTCTCAATTTACGATGGACAAATACGATCGGTATAGGATGCATGATAGGATCTTGGTGAAAATAAAATTTTCAAATATCAATTTCAACTAAATCTTAGAAAAATATAAACCTTTTCTGCTGTCCATGTTTCTTCATTCTATCCAATCAGTGTTCCTTCTTCCCATCTTGTCATTGTTGCCTCCCATCTTGTCAACGTCCTCTAGTCGTTCCTTCTTTTCACCCAGTAAGGGTTCCTCATTGTACCTACTATGAGTTTCCTCTTTGCTTTTTTTTTTTGCTCCCAGTAATGGGATCCCTTTTTGCACCCAGTAATTTTCCCAGCGTGTCAGAGTTTCCCCTCTTCATCTTGCAAGTATTCCATTTTTGTTTATCTGTTTATAGTCACTTCTTGTTGCGGCCACTTACAGGCGGACAGGGTTAGAGTTGTTGGAAAGATATAATATTTTGGGTTCGGCTTAGCCTGCCCAAGTTATTACACTCTGGGTTGAATGGTGGGTTTGTATTCGTTGACCTTTAGTTGGCTGGTTCAGATGCGGCTTCAAAACTTCATCACTATAAAACTGAGTAAGAAAAAGATTCAATACCGACTGGAAAATTTAATAATTCGGTATTCGGGTATATTATTGTTAATGTTTTATTCACGTTTTCTCCTAGGTCTACAAAAAATTCTTTATTTCAGGCATCAGACGGGATCAAGTTGAAAGCTTTGATATCTTGGATAAAATTTGACAAAAAGAATCGCAGAAAGTTTCTGAAGAAACTCAATACATATGTTAATTTGAAGAATGTTCCTGCGACTTATAGGAGATTCCTAGTTGAAAATGAGGTTGGAGGTTTTGTACTTATAGAAGTTGGTGGCTGAGTATTCGTATAGAAAGAAAAAACTACTCTGCAATAATCAGTATAGTCTGAATGGTGCCTACAAATTCAAACCTTTGTCACGCTTGCGGTTTTTGTGACTTTTTATAAAACTTTTACCTCCCCAATATATTTTTTTTTTAAATTGAAAAACTTCATTTACAAAAAATTAAATTTGTAATTCTTTTTCAGCCAATAGTGAAGTCCTGTCCTGAATTCTCTCAAGCTCTCTTTTTATCTGTGATGGACAGTTTGAATGTTGGTTCTTCAGATATTGCTGGTTCTGAGAATGTGAATGAATCAAGTGAGTATTATGAGTTTATGCAATAAAGAATGTACGGTATATCAGCCGTTGACTCATAACTGCAACTATAAATCATAATACGTCAATACCAGGCTTGCGTAGGCTTAAACGAACAGAAAAGCTTTGTGCAATGTTTCGTTATTAACCTCTCGATTGACTATGACAGGAAAGATATCAGTTCATTTTCTCAGTTTTCAATGCAATATTAATGATTTGAGGTTAAAAAATACATTAATAAATATTCTGCTTTCCTGATTCATTACAATTCTGACAAGAACTAAGATTGATGAAATGTAAGAAATCCCGACACAAGTTGATTTTGACTCGAATGAAACAAATGTTATTCGATATCCAGTAGATATTTATATATATTTTATATTCATCATGATATGTTTTACAGTTGTGGTGTTTGATTACGAATCAGAGGCTCTACAGTGTTTGAATCTGAAGAGGAAAACATGGAAGAAGCTTCAGGTTAGTTGTCGAAAACTGAATTGTTTGATGCTTATCGTGATTTCCGATCAGAATCATTATCTCTTGAAGAACATGTCACGTGATCCTTCAGTAAATCACACCAGACAGGACATGTTAAGAAAACAAATTTCAAATTGAGTTACTTGTGAAAAGTTTCTTTCAGTTTAACGTTTATTTCAAGCTAATCGATTGACAACATAAAGTTCAAGACCTTCACACAATATGAAAGGGTTGGGGCAGCGCCTGAGAAGAACCAACTGGTGATCACTTAGACAATGAGCCTGCCCGAGATAATAATATGTTATAATATTGAGATAGACAAAATGTGAAACAAACTAGCAGGGTTGACTTTACAAATGATGACAACTACTCAACCTTGACATAGGCAGGTAATAACTCAACGCATTTTAATCTGCTCAATGAATGATTGAAGCGTGACGTCACGCGGTTCCTGCAAAATATGAAATTATTTTTCGGAGTTCAGTATTAATTAACCTTCGTTTTCAGTTGACTACTACTCAAACCAGTTTTCATGATTTTTGTAT
The DNA here is from genome assembly GCA_963675895.2 of Styela plicata. Classification (NCBI taxonomy): domain Eukaryota; kingdom Metazoa; phylum Chordata; class Ascidiacea; order Stolidobranchia; family Styelidae; genus Styela; species Styela plicata. Next base: position 21,605,522 of record OZ023148.1, read on the forward strand.
CAAAATGTTATGTGACAGTTGAACTTCAATTTTGTTTCAATACACACACACACATATGTTTCATGCGATGATCGTTCCCTCTTAATTACTGGTAAATCCGTCCAACCTGCGTGATTAGACAGTAAAAAAAATTATACAAATATGATTTTGCTTATATTTAATAATTCTTATCATACGTAGACCTATGTATTAATAATTTAACTCTTTATACTGTTCAGCAAAATAAGATAATAAAAATGAATATTTTTACTGAAACATTTTTACTTCTTATCCAGGACCTGCCTCGTGGATTAGGAACTCCTTTCTCTGCAGCAACTCTTGGTGACAACATCTATGTTTTCTTTAATGATCGTTCAGTTTATAGATTGAAATATACAGACAATGTATCTACATGGGAACAAATGCAGAATATGATGTATGATCATGGTCAATGCCCCCCTGTTGCTGTTTTGTCAGGTGAGTTGATGCTACAAATACGGTTTGAAATATAAACAGTGGCGTACTCAGAACCTTGAAAAGGGCAGGTAGAAAAAAAAAATTTTTTTCGAAGTTAAATAATGATGTCACCGTCCCTCGTGACTGTTTTTATTAGAAATAACCACTAAATAATCCCAAATTTGCGCTGAAAATGCGAGTATTCCTTCAAAACTGCACGTCCGGGCTTAACATGGTTTGCAAAAGTGTACCATGTATTGCACGCTGAAGGTCCGAGAAGAATATTTTTCGAAAGATGTTTGACCACGTTTGGGAAACTGACGAGTTATGGTTTATCTATGGCCCACACTTGCTAAAATGTTCAGGAAACAATTTTTTGATCTAAATATTTTTGTTCAGTGTTATATGCTTCTTTGTTCTTATAATGCCAGTGCACTAAGTGTGGATCTTTTTCCAAGCAAAGTGGATTGAGGGCTTAATATATTCGATGTGTTTTATCAAATAATAAGTTTAATTGAAATTCGCCATAAGCAAGGCGGAAGTAGTGTAGGAAACTACTACAAAATGTATTTGCTGTATCAGAAACTATAAGCATTTCAAAAATCTGACTGGCATAATAAAGTACAGCGAGTGGTATCTTTCATGAGCGATAGTAAAACCTTGTAGTATATTTACTATCTTTTATGAAATTCATGTTAAATACTGTTTGTTGCAGGATATATTTACATTGTTGGACACTTCAACAATTACTCAAATACAGTTGAAAAGTTTGAACCAACAAACAATCAGTGGGAAAAAGTAAAGGACAAAAATCTTTCAAGTCGTTCGTCAGAAGCATTGGCTGCACAAGGTTGGTGAAACACCTATATATATTTGAGAATTTGACATTAGTGAATTTCATGAACAAGGATGAGTAAACTGTAGGTATACTTCCAAGGATATGCTGGACCTCTCTTCTAGTTACCATTTTAAATCAGGCAAGGCATTTTCCAAGTGCATTCACAATTGCGATAAAGGTCTTGAAACAAAAGGTCAAATCCTCGTAAATACACAATATCAGGCAAGTAGGGAAGAGTCATCTGCGAATATTCGACCACACGATCAAGGTTAGCGAAAAGATGTATGTATTGATAGACCGGACGTGCCCACGATTTTCAACGTGTGATCCCCATGTGATAACCACGACCAATGATGACCACAAATATGGGCTTTTAAACTTCCATTCTAGACATGTCACGTCATTGGCAGCAGCAATTGCGGTATCATGGGTCCATGTGAAGCATGGAATATTCCGGAGGAGATTGTGACCAAACAGTAATAGACACATCAGGAAGGGTTGAACAATTTTTAAGAACTAGAAAAATTAGTTGCGATTAGGAGTTTATATACACACCAAGGGTATAAAAATACCTTCTTTCAAGTGATGGAAGCTGATACGCAGAGTTTTTGATGTGAAGAGTACTGTTTTATAGCAGGGAGGAGTTTCACCTTGCTGGCCATTCATGCGATACCATGTGGATAAGCTTTCATCACTTGAAAGAGGGAAAGAGGTATTTTATGACATAGGTGTTTATATATATAAACTCCCACCCGCAACTAATTTTTCTCGTTTTTAAAGACTTCAATTTCTTTATCATTCGAGTAGAGATTTCACATAGGAATTATTGTACTGCGAAAAGTAGAGGTCTTGTCCGTCAACCGAGCACGCGAACGTGTTGAGCTAATGGATTATTTGTTTTGAAAGTTAAACAGTTTAGTATGTGTCATAGTTATATTAAAATCAAAGGGTACTGTGGTTTGACGTCATACAAATTAGTTAAATGCCTATAAGGACTGGTCGTAGAATTGATGTCATAGGGGTTGGTGTGCATCGCCGTCAGCTTCCGGTGTGGGAGTACCAGTCAATAATCTACCCGTTTCGGTCAGGTTTTCATCATCATATTACGGTAGTTACAAAATAGACACATGTTTGAACAATCGCTCGTCCTCATAACAATTGACTTATAGACTACTGTTATTGTACTTTTATTGAGTCCTTTCAGAGATGCCATGGTTGTCTGACAGTTATTGGCATCAGCAATTGCAATCGATCATTCGAATAGAAAAGTAATATTATTAAAACCAACTTACTGCTCTTGTATGAATCGATAATGAACAATTTTATTACTCTCAAGATAATATCTCAACTTCACACTTCAATATATTCAATTGCATTCAGGTTGCATATACAGCATTGGAGGTAAAGGACCAGGAGGTTACACTAACAAAGTAGAAAGATTTGATCCAACAACATCAACTTGGTCATTTATTGCTCCGATGAATGAAGCGAAAAGATTAGTTGCTGCTGTTGAACATGATGGAATGATATATGTTAGGAGGTGAATTTAATATTGTGGAGACATTTTGCATAAACGAATAATTTATATTGAAACTTCCATAACTGATACTGAGGCTTCATCACAATGCGATTCAAATCAATATTTTACCATCTTTTATGTCACTAACAGATATTTAGTTTCATTCTGGTCGAATGTATATTTTATAGAAATCTGGTGTTTTTAGAGAATATTCCAAACATTCGCACAATATTACTATCCTACATGTTTCTTGGATCACACAATATTTCCGTCTCTAATCACTACCCAATCGATACAATTTTTGATGTTGTTTCCTCAGTAATTTCCAGATTATGGTGGTGACATTCCCAATTGGAAATTTTATTTTGCCAAGCATGTGTCACAGATGGACCACGCCTCGGCGGCGCGATCCATCAGTGGCCCACGCTTAGCAAAACATATTTGGTCAATATATTTCTGACTGCGTTGACGTTTTTACATTAATACACAAAATCTTATTGTTTCATCTTATATTGTGTAGCAAACGACAATACCATTTACTTACACCGTTTTCTTTCAATCAGGATACAACAGGCCACACCTATCAACAGTTGAACGATACAATATTTCCACGAACACCTGGACAACAGTAGTTCCTATGTTGACTCCTCGTAGCGGGTTTCGAGCTTTTGTGATTGGTGGGAGTATTTATGCTGTTGGAGGGAGGAACAGGTAGGATGGTGAATTTTAATACATCACGAAATGCAGCAAGACTCACATTTTCTTTTCATTTCACCTAAATCTGTATAAAATCACCACAATTTATGAATCGCATGCATAAAAAATTTTTAGATGTAATTTCCCTATATGATCTTGAGATTTTCTATGTTTCAAAACATTGAAGAACCGTTTTACCATATTTTAGTCGACAAATGCGGTTCGATGTCATCTCAACACTTAGACCGAGTCTGCCTTAGCGATGCCATTTAGCAAAACGAGAGTGTGAAAACGGTATTCCTGTTCCTGTAGGAAACTTTATATATTATTTCTGACATGCTTTAACTTGAAATATTGTTCTATAACGGGAAATACAAACAATTGAATCTTGTATTACGAGAAATTTATGTTTGTAATTTTTAACATCACCATCAATATAGATCTCCGCATATTTAGAATCAGCTATTGCGTTTTTAAAAAATTGGTCAAATTTGAGAGAAAATTGAACTAAAAAGACAAACATATTATTCGCAATTAACGATTTTCGTGTTAGCACTTACTTAAGACGGGAGACTGGCGTGTCTGCGGTCTGAGAAATTGATTTTGAACAGAGTTTGGGAGAATTGAATTGTGAATTTTTAAATTGATATGCATTCTAAACAAGGTTGAAAGCAAAACCAAGGGAGGAAACAAATAACTATAAATACTACGACAAAAAGTTCTACATAAAATTTAAAACCAGCAACGCCGCCCTGCGTAGAAAACATTTCATGGAACTTCTACTGTGCAACGCACTTTCACGTAAATTTCTGAATATCAGTTGAAGTCATTGCCTGGATAATTATTTTTAAATACCGAATGCTACTGTACTTGGGTACTCGATATCGCCCATATGATTCCTATCTATGCTGGCCATCACACTTGTTTAATTAATATAGATTGATCGTATTCTTCTGTTCAGTTTCACCAACAGCGTCGAGAAGTTTGATTTTGAGAAGAATAAATGGGAGTTGATTGATATGGAGGAGATGAGTATATATGAATCAGTGAAGATCAAATCATCTGATTGAATATGTTTGAGTGTATATTAAGTAAAATTATGTATGCTATATCTTCACTATTCCACTGATTATTATGTAATATTATATGCTCTATATCAGGGTGGTTCAAAAAAATTTTGAAAATCTCAGCTAAAACCCCCTTGAAAGGAGCGGTTGAGTAAAAAACAACACACGAAAAATTTTAGCTCATTCGAAAAATTTTCAGTTTCAAGCGAAATCTGGCAACAATGAAAAAATCTCAATTTTTGGTAAAAATAGGATGGGATATCATTTTCATTCTGTGGGAGAGGAAAGCCGAGAATACAGCTTAATCATATGGCGAACCACGACCTCTCGTGCAGATACCAGTTCTGAATCGGGTTGAAGGTTTCTGATTATCGATTTCCCAATTTTTCCACCGTACACCAGCAAGGTGTCTAGCAGACCTCTCGCATATAATCATCATCACTCACGGGATTCGAACCTGCGTCCTCTTGTGCATTATGCTAACTAGTCTTGTAGATGCGGGCTTCAGAATTACCCCAGCATATTTCCTGCTTACTGTGAAAGGTAACTAAAAGGATAAAAAGCGTAATAGCTACGTTAATATCTTATTTACTGGTAGATCACTCCCTGTTGAAACAATACGTGAAACACCTGTGGTTTGTTTTTCTATTGTTAACATATTTTTACATCTCTTATTATATCATGTCATAAAAATAACATTTTTTTATTTTCAAGTTGGCAGGTAGTCTCGATCCAAAGATTTTATATTTACAATGGTTGGCAAACCAAAAGATACTCCATTTTCTCTCTTGCGTTTTCCAATGGAAAGTGATGTGCCACTTAGTTATTTTCATACAGCGGAAGCTGCCACAAACAGGTGTAAATTATACAGTAAAGGAGATTGGTGAAAATTTTTTATGAAGCACACCGGGATACAAATGTAATATATCACTTATTGCAACAATTAAGAAACGAATTGAAACCTTTCTTAAGCTACATTAATTTGCCAATAATGCAATATCCCACTTAACTGACGGTAAAATGCAACAAAAAAAAAACAAAGTTTGATTCTGACATAGACAAACTACTTGGAATATATCCAAATCACCGTGTCATATCAACTTTACTTGTTTGCTTTTCAAAGATTTTCCCAATTGCTCAAGTCGCCCTCCAAATGTAGCAATCCTGGGGCCTCATTGATCTTCCAAAAGCACCGTATTATGCTCGCCATGTCATGCATTGAAATATCTTGCACATCATTTTTTGCAATGTCAAATAATTGGCCAATGTCAGATATAAACTTTAATCATGTCGCGGTCTACCTTCAGTTGGAAGGGGTATTTGCTATGTTGACAAATTTATTGACTAATTTATGTTGCTTAATTAATATTGGTTTCTATTCGTTTCTAAACTGTTGTGACACATAACATTTGTTCCCCCGTGTGCTTCGATATGAAACTTTCTGCCAAATTTGTTCAATCTCCTTTGCTGTATCATTTATACTTGCTTGTCGCAGATTTGCTGTACTTTATAGTGATACCTCAGCAGATTTGTTCTTTGGAAGGTTTTGCTAACTATTGGAAATATGAAATGTTCATTAGAAAAGTTCAATGTTTCATAATAAATGGTATTTTTATGACATGATATAGGTAAATAAGATTTGTAACAGCATGTTAACATTAGAAAAACAAACCACACGAGTTTGTTTCAACAGGGAGTGTTGTTTCTACCAATAAATATTATATTGATTTAGAAGCATCTATTACGCCTCATTATTACTTTTAGTTGCCTCTCACGACAGGCAGAAAATACGCCAGAGTAATTCTTTAGTCCACACTGACAGGACTACTTAGCATAATGCACAAGCCTGACTTTCTTATAGTATGGTACTTAACTATGGTAATGAAAAAATTGCAAAAATAGGCATTTGAAATGATTTGGTCATTGTAGGCTGGGACTTTTAAATAGGCGACTAAAAGGAAGCAAAGAAGTGGTAGATGGTTTTACCATCGCCCAGGGCAGATACCACTCAATACACCTTATCATGGCAGTTCAGCTCCGTTTGAGATGTTCTCCGTTAAGAGTGCAGTCTCTGGTACTACTCTTTGCTATTGAGTGGCCATTGGTTGGTTCCATTTAGGAGCTGCTTCTGGCCCTGCTTAGAGTGAATTACAATAAAAAAAAATTTATTTATTTTTTTTCATCAAAAATTGAGATTTTTCCCAAATTCTACCATAATGTATATCCTGAAAAAATCCAAGTATTGTGCTGAAACGTTGGTTTTTATTTCTTTTGTGTGTAATTGTATTTATTGTACAAATAAGTGAAAAATAATTGAAAATGACTTTTACCGTTTTGAAATTATTTTTACCGTTGCCAGACTTCGCTTGAAACTGAAAATTTCTAACTGCCGACTCCATTTCAAAACTTTTTCAAATGAGCTAAAAAAAAAAATTCTGTGTTGTTTTGCCACCCAACCGCTCCTTTTAAAGGGGTTGTAGCTATCTTTGGAAAAATTTAATTTTATCGAGCCACCCTAATGCTACATTTTTCTAATTCCACTGATTATTATGTGATATTATGTGTGCCACATGTTAACTATTCCACTGATTATTATATGATATTATGTGTGCTACATCTTCCCTATTCCACTGATTTTTATGTGATATTATGTGTGCTACATCGTCACTATTCCACTGATTATTATGTGTGCTACATCTTAACTATTCCACTGATTATTATATGATGTTATGAATGCTACATCTCAACTATTCCACTGAATCCTATAATTATGCAATTATACTTTGATGATATTAAAGCATGTGTTCTAGTAAAGTAGTGTGCTGTCGTTATGTATAACTTCCACATGTTTAGAACTTCATTTATTCTGTAGAATTTGTAAAAAACAATACGAGAAACTGGATCAACTACGATTAATACAGGTTTTTTATCAGGATAAGTAGTTTTGAATTTGTTGTGTATTTATAAGATCTTGATAGCAACACTAGCTTATAAATCTGTTCCATTACCCCTATCCCTAATCTACCAAGCTATACAAAACTGGAAAATTATTGGGTGTCTGCTAGATAGTGCCTTAGCTAAAAACATCAGAATGATCCAATCAAATGAGTTTCTGTCAAACATTATTTCCAATGTTGTGGATTCTTTATCTCTATTCGATAGAAGTTTTTTTATTCGTAGAGTGAAAATATTGTTAGTCTGCAAACAAGATTTTATATTTTTACGATTTGGCTTTGTATTTTTATGATTTGTCTGCATTTTGTAGATTTTTTACCACCTATTGCTATTCTGTGTGTGTATATTTTGATTTGGTCCACAGAACGTCACATCTGGATTATACTTTCATGAAGCATGGTCCAAGGATATTCCGTGTATCCACGTGTACTAATCTCCGATATCGTTACTTGATGTATTATGTCATGATTTCACTTTTAAATTATCCATAATAACTTTGTTTAATTTGATTTGCAAATAATGATATTCATTACTTCCTTTTCTTGTGTGTGAAATAAATGATAACGAACATGCAAATGGCGTTTTACGAAAACTTAACAGCTGAGTACATTTGGCTTCGACTGATGTTGGATAATTTTGGTTGATTGTGAGAATGTTTTGAAATATTGTAATCATTTTGGAATGCTGCATCTGCATTCACATGTACTTGACGAATTGCTCATTGGCAGTTGGTAAGGAATATTTGGAATGGATTTTATGCCTTCTTTCCACCAGGACTTCTTAGGGCAACATTGCCAATGGTCATCGTAAACGCGGTCTTTATTCCATTGTTAATAGCCACTTAAAATATGGTCCTTAAAATTTGAACTAAAAAGCCTGCTTCTGTGGGTTAGAATTTGATTTTTTTTTTTATAGCCACTTCTTTGAGTGGGTCACCCTGTCCAAGGCCCTGAAACAGCGGCCACTTATAGGCGGACAGGGTTACAATTACTGGAAAGATATGATCTTTTCCTGTTTGGCTTAGCCTACCCAACTTATTACACCCTGGGTTGAGAGGTGGGCATGGATAAGCGAGCCGGACTTGCTGGGGCTCGAACCCGAGATCTTCAACCTGCGATGCCAACATGTTTAACCACTAGGCCATCACGCCTTTAATTTTATCTTATGAAACAAATCAGCCATCCCCGACTTTCCACAGTAAACGGACCCACTGGGATGTCGTAAAGTACCTATATCCCCTTTTAAACATTTAAATAAAGCAATTTCCAGATTTTGTGACGTTTATTGGCCACATATGGAGTGACGCTACCACAATTTGGCCTGGTCTGCTAGATGGCATAGAAGATCTTTTGCAGAATATATTCAGCAACTCCCTAATCCCAATATTTTTAGTGAAATAGTGCGATCCAGAGTCATTTTCATAATATTTATCGATTTATATTGTACTGGATGAAAGCATCACATTCGATTAAACTCTCACAATTTTAGTCCTCTGGTCTACCGATACGATACAGCTTAACCATATGGCGAACCACGACCTCTCATGTAGATACCGGTACCAGTTCCGAATCGGGGTGAAGGTTTCCAGCTTATTATATTTTTTTCTATGCATGGACCTGGTTGGTGGAGGACATCGTAAGCGGCACGTGAGCCACCGTGCACCGGCGAGGCTTCCAGAAGACCTATCGCCTGTAGTCATCATCCCTCATAGGATTTTAACCTGCGTCATGACGATCATAGATACGTAGCTCGTATAATATATACCTATATAGCGTGACCTCATACCAGAGTCTAAGCGTACCAGAGTGACTGTACAGGTCCTTTCAGACATCCTAGAAAGTTCGTTTCTTTAAAAAACAATCCCCGTAAGGGTCCGTCCTGTACTTTTCGTCCCATTCTTATCGATTTCGGTAATGACAGGAACCGGAGGGACAGTCCTTCTCAGCGGCTCTGACATTGGGGGTCTGACTTGCCGAATAATAAAGTAAATTGACGGTTATATTCGAAAGAAACCGTAGAGCCACGCATCTCTGATCATCCTGACTCGGGTTCGAAACCTGTGAGGGATGATGATTATGAGAGAGGTTTGTTGGCCGCCTCGCTGGTGCACGGCAGTTCACGTAAGCGCAGCTTACGGCTTTATCCACTCTACCAACCAGATCCATCAGTAGCTGCAATTCTATCAGTATGGAGGCCGATATATCGAATACTGATAACGGCTACAAATTCCAATGAAAATAATGATTCAATCAATAAATATGAATATTTAAAAAATGAAATCTAGAACATGCAATTATATTAAGTTTTCTTTAGTGACTTTATATTTCACCATTTAATCAAATAATTTTTGCGAAACGAAGGCTTGAATCACAGTATTATTCAGGCTTTAGAATAGTCTTTGAGAATTTTATTTCTCGCGTGTCGTAAGAGGTGAATAAAAGTAAGCAAAAAAGGGGTAGATTGTTTTATCATTGCCAAGGCAGATACCCCTCGCTCCACTTTACCATGCCGGTCCAGTTCCTGTTAGGATGTTTTCTATTTGAGAGTGCAGTTGCTGGTACTAACTACATCTTCAGAGCCCTTTGGTATTAGGTGGTCGTTACTTGGATTCTTTTAGGCTTCCTGCCTTGCTCTGAGTGAATTTCAATAATACAAATATATACCCGACAAACAAAGATGTATTCATAGAAAAAAGAAAAATACGTCCAATTTTATACACTTTTTGATTATGTTGATTTTAAAATGCCCGAAAAATCGAATTCAATAATTAGCGAATTCGTAAACCTCGAATTGACTGGAATGGCCTCCTAATAACAGCAATCTGGGATCTACGGCCCCCAAGTCAAATATAAATAAAGTGTGGCCTATTTACTGCTCAAAAATATTGTTTAGCTTGACCAAGACAAATTTTCTTTTGATGTGAGCCATTTTCTTCAAATGTCTGAAAGAGACTAGCAGAATACCAGTTACATGGAAACCTGAAAAAATTGACTTACATCAGAAGGAAATTCATCATGAGGGCAATGTTTTATATTCAAATCATTCACTGAAAGATCAATCAATATCTTCTACTTTGACAAAAAGCCTCAAAATCATCGATGTTGCTATCAAATAGAGGCGTTGATGGTTTTGGAGTCTTTTTTTTCCATATTGTGCAATGAAATCATGACATATGTGGGAACCTGGCTAGCAGCATGCTGGCTACTCAAAGAAAATAAATTACATCAGAAGAAAAGTAACCAATAAGCAAAATATCTCAAGATATATGGCTTTCAGAAAGATTAAAACGTCAGAGTTTGGTGCATGACAATTAAGTTGTTAAAACTCATTTTTTTTTTAATGGAATTCGATCTCAGCAAAACAGTGCCTAAAAGGGACCAACTAACGGTCACTTAATAGCAAAGAGCTACTACAAAATGCAGTACCTGCAACTAAACTGTGATGGAACCAAATGAAACTGAACTGTGAAAATCCTGACTGAACTCTCAGAGAGCATGTACCATTGTAAACATGGTTATCCACACATCATTATAAACTTCTATATCAATCAATCAAATAAATAACAAATCGAACCACCTGTTTAAGTTTTATTTTGTCAAGCATGTGCCACAGATGGGCCGCGTCTCATGCTTAGCAAAATATTTTTTGATAGGGTTTGTGTATTTCTTGGGCTACTCTGCTAATTAGAAAGAATGCAGAATTCAGGTCAACCAGTCCACAGAATTAGTCTAAAGAAAATTAAAGAACAAATTGAATTTCCAAAATTATATTTCATCAATCATGTGCCACAGATGGACCGCGTCTCGTTTTCATAATCCAGCAAGCAATTTATCATGAATATTGATTTCTGGTTTATTTTCTTCTGAGGGGATCTATTTTATTTCTGTGGATGCGAGTAGCTGACACCAGATTGATAGAATGTCAACCACTCTACTAAGAGACATCAGAAAAAATGCATGATGTAGCAATTGGCCGTTATTTTAGAAATATGCCTTTTGCTAAAAGATACAAATGTCGCTTCTGAGTATGGTAGTAGCCAAATTTTATAAAAAGATTCAAAATCCTCAATACTGCTATGAAAAGGGTCTGAAGAGTGAATAATCTCCTGGTAAAGTTCAGTTCACAGCAAATAATTAGGAAGTTATGGAGATTTGAGAAAAGCAATTTGTACTTTTATAAAATAAAGTGCATTATTATTATATTAATTAGCAAATTTCCGAAAGCATGACTCATCAAGAAAGTCCTGAAAAAGATGACTTATCAGAAAATTTTAGTCATCTTAGAATCGAAAACACTGAACCTATTAAATATATCCATGAACTTTTTCCATCAGAGGGAAAAGATATGGTCTACAAATAATCAGTATATGGCTTTGCCATCGCCCATGGGCAGACACAACTAACTGCACTCTAACTGTAGTGATTAATTTATTGAAATTAATAGTTTGAAAATGCAGTTGTTGGTGCTATCTTTTCCAGAAGCTCTTCATTGCGCAGGTGGTTGCTAGTTGGTCCCTTTATGAACTAATTCCGGTTTTGCTTTGGGTGAATTTTATAAAATTTTGTGGGGATTCCTCTCTACATTGGTAAAACATCAAGGATTGTGGGGCGATGTCCAAATAGCTAACATGTATGCATCGCAGATTGAAGACCTCGGATGCAAGTTCCATCGAGTTTGGCTCGTTAATCCATGCCCACCACTCAACCGAGGGTGTAATATCTTGGATAGGCTAAGCCGAACAGAAAAGACCATATCTTTCCAACAACACTAACCATTTCCATTTATAAGTGGCGGTTTTCCCTGTACATGGACATGGTTGGTGGAGGAAGCCATAATCATCGGTTACGTTAACCACCATGTGCCGGCGAGTTGCCCAGCAATCCTTTCGCTTATAATCATCTCACACAGGATTCGAACCCAGAACGTTAGGTCGAATAGAATAGATATACTGTTCATTCAAACTGGAATGCAGGTATGCACTACCCAATCAGAGATTTTAGTATGTCCAGCATGTTGAATCGTATGTTTTTGAATTGTATAGAAGCAATTTCACAAATAGCTGTGTATAACATGGTCCGACAGTCTTTTCTTAGGCAAGACAGAATCCAGAACGTCCTACGACTTCTTTGGTCTTTCACAGTGTTTTCAGCATTTTAGAATTTTCTAATTCCTAAAAAAGAAAAAAGTATGAATACCGGTAGATGCGGGTTTCCAGGCTTGCAAATTCGCAGGATTACGGGTTTCTAGAATCTCGCACAGACTCCCGTAAAACTCTCGTGGAGTCAGGATATAAGTTTAAAATATGCATTTTAAGGATGAGAAATAGATTCCTTGAGGTTCCTTTTACTTATTTTGTGCGTAATCCAGTAGTAATTCCTTCTAATCTACTATATTACACTTCCTATGAGAATAAGATAAAAGTTTGGAATCTCGCTGTTATAAAACATCAAGTCCCGAATATGTATCAATGTCAATTTATATTAACCGAATATACGGCTTTAAGAAACTACAAAACAAGGCCTAAACTAAACACAATACAATAAAGATAATATTACACTCTGAGTACAGACAAGCTAGAGAACCTGATGCTATGACCACACTACTCAAGACTAAATGCCTTCGTATCGACAAAGCAACAGACCATGATAAGCCTGACTATAATCTGTGATCCCTTAGAACAATAACATCACAATGATGAGGTGTAACACAATGTCTTGCTTGGCCAAACATAATTCTCATAACACTCGCAAATTCCAATAAATTTACAAGCCTGGGTTTAGAATTGCCTTAACATATATTTCCTTCATGTTGTATGCAGCTGTTTGAACGAGTACAAATGTTGTAAAAATAACTAACCACGGCAAGAGAATGTCCAACTGATGAGATATTAGTTTTATCCTACAGCAGGACAGTCTGGCAGAATGCCAGCTCTCTGCTACCCAGACACCCGAAGAAAATGGGTTCCGCCAAAAAAATAATTAAATGAATGGGAAATATTGCATGATATATCTATGGCTATAAAATAGCACAGACATTTCAGACACGCGTCCAAATCCAAGATTCTGCCACCTTGCAGCAGGGTAATAGTCGACAATGTGGTTTAGGTGACCAGTACTAGAGCCCGACCGATATATCGGAGGACCGATACATTAACTGGCATATCGGCAGTTGACAAAAGCAGCCGATAATATCGACCAACCGAAATACACATACGGGGGCGATGTGCAATTTCTTCTAAAATGACTAGTTTTTTATCGATTGCAAAAAAGCAATATCGGTCGGGCTCCAACCAATACCAACCTGGAGATGTGGGCATAATGGCCTAGTGGTTAACATATTGGCATCACAGGTTGAATATCTAGGGTTCAAGTCAAGTTCACCGGGCAAGTCTGGTCCATTAATCTATGCCCATCTCTCAACCCACGGTGCAATAACTTGAATAGACTAAGTTGAACAGAAAGATCATAACTTCCCAACAACTCTAACCCTACCTGTCTATAAGTGACCTCTGGTAAAAGGACTTGGTCAGGGTGATCCACTCCAAGTAGTGGCTATAAAAAATAATAGAAACACCTTCATATGTCATTTCTATATGATGATTTTAATTCCTTTTACCTTCACAATGAAGCCAGTTGTCATGTTACGATATAGTTCGATACATTAGTTCCGTCCACAGTGACTTGCAGTACGTTCCCAGTGAATGAAACATCAACCTGTTCTGCTGGAGTCTGTCCCGCTGGGAACCTGGAATAAATATATATTGTGAAACAATAGGGATTCTATAGCAAAATTACAGTAATTTGGCCCTGTAGGAGTGTGCAGGCTTTGAATTAGTGCGATGGCCAAGTGGCTGTCATCATAGGTTGAAGGTCTCTGGTTCAAGTCCCAGCTAGTCCGGCTCATTAATCCATGTCCACATCTCAACTCAGGGTGTAGAACCTGAACTAATCCTGTTCGTAAGTGACCACTGATCTGGGCCTTGGTCAGGGTAGTCCACCAGAAAAGAGCGGCAATAAATAAAAAAAAATTTCCTGTGCGTCATTAGTAGGTGACTGAATGTAAACAGAAAAAAATTCGATAGTTTTCCCAAGGCCCAGGGCAGATCCAAATCACTGCATTTTATTAGAGGTTCATTTATTCGACCACTTCTTTTTTGACTCTTAGTCTCTTATGGCAGATTTGAATCACAGATAAATAATGCATTGGCTGAGCTTGCAGAATGTCATCTACACTGTTACACCCAAAGAAATGGACATCACTAGTAAAAAACTAATTTTTGCCACTTACCACGGCCCATTGGTCCTATTCTCGATCCCCTTTGGCGAAAAACCCAAGATCCAGACATCCCTCTACCCTCACCTTGTGGGTGGTATTGGGTTGGGCAGGGATTCGGTGTGGACGTGCTGCAACGATCTTTGCCGCCTGCTCGATTCTGTTGCAGTGCTCGTATAATTGCCTCAGGGAATCAAAACTGATGCCACAATATGTGCATTTGTCTGTTCTGGCTGTAATAAAGAAAAATAAAATTGAAAAATGTGAAAGTCAGGGATGTCCAGAATGTAAAATATTCAATTAAATTTGAGAATGAAGAAATTCAAGTTCATGTCAGGTGGACAAAAAAGCTTCAAAACCATCAACACCGCTATTATTTTGCACCTTTTTCTAATTTTGTTGCCACCAAACAGTCATAAAAAGACATTTTGATCTTCTAGCAACAGATTTATCACAAAATAATGCTTATCAGCTGAAATTTCTTCTGCTTACAACTATTTTCTTCCGGCGTGCGAGTACCCACTACTTTGTGACGAAGGATTATTACCTTATTCCCAAATTTAATGAAAACTCCTCTTGGTAAGATGGAAATCTTTCCAGTAATTATAACCCTGTGCGTCAATAAGTGACCGCTGTTACAGAGCCTTGGACAGGGTGATAAATGGCTACGAAAAAAAATTAGGGGTGTGTATCGATAAGCTAAACAATATAACAGGATAAATAGCAAAAAACATATTGGATATTATTTGGGAAGTTATCACTTTGTGTTGCTGATCAGAATATTAATGTGGGCGTGATGGCCTGGTGGTTAACATATTGGCAACGCAGGTTGAATATCTCGGGTTCAAGTCTCTGCGAGTCCGTTAACCCATGCCTACCACTCAGTCCAGGGTGTAATAACTTGGGTAAGATAAGTCGAAAAGGACAGATCATAACTTCTCAAAAACTCTAACCCTGCCCGTCTATAAGTGGCCTCTGGTAAAAGAACTTGGTCAGGGTGATCCACTCCAAGATGTAGCTATAAAAAAGAATAATAGAAACACCTTTATATGTCATTTTTATGTGCTGATTTTAATTTCTTTTACCTTCACAATGAAGCCAGTTGTCATGTTCCGATATAGTTCGATACATTAGTTCCGTCCACAGTGATTTGCAGTACGTTCCCAGTGAATGAAATATCAATCTGTTCTGCTGGAGTCGGTCCCGCTGGGAACCTGGAATAAATATATATTGTAAAAGAATAATGAAGGATTCTTCACCAAATCATGTTAATTTTGCTCTGTAGGTGTGTGTAGGCTAAGAATTACTACTAATTACTAGAATTACTCAAACACTTGGGAGTGCGATTGCTTGTCATGTTGGCATCATAGGTTGAAGATCTTGGGTTCAAATCCCGGCAAGTTCAGCTCATTTATACCCACCATTCAACCCAGGGTGTAGAAGCTTGGGTAGGCCGAACCGCAAAGTTCATATCTTCCCTACAACACTAACTCTGCTTGTCTATAAGTAACTAAAGATGGGTCGATACAAAAATTTTCGTCGATGCCAATTCCGAGTACCGATAACATGTTCATAATTTAAATTCCGATACAGAGTACTTTATTAACTATCTTAAAGGCCTTTTTATCCACATACTTATGCCTTGGTCTGATTGCGCCCAGGGCAGATACCACCCACTGCACTTTGCCACATTGGTTCAGTTCCGTTTAGGGTGGAAGAAAATCCAACAAGGTCACTACGAAGTGACAGAATTTTTTTTTTCAAGTTTCTTAAATGTTCATTTTCTTTGGATGAACAAAAAACTATCACTGCTGCTATTTTACAGTAGTATTGATGATTTATTTTTCTACAGTTTGGTTGCCCCAAGCTCAAAGGGACCTTTTATTCCTCAAGCAAGAAATCATGAAATCTTGCCAATTTGCTAATTTTTTTTTCTGATGAAACCAATTTTCTTCAGGTGTCTGAGTAGCTGACATTCTGCCAGTTTAGGTCAGTTATAGGGCGAACAAATATTTAAAAACTGGTAACTGCACTTTAGGCAGAGAATATCCCACACACATACATATTTCTGTTATATATAATCGTACCCTAAATTTTCTTCTCACGCTCTTGCAAATTCTGGTGTAGGTCCTGTGACAGCAGGAAGCTCAGGGTTGCGACGAATCATAGTTGTCCCACTCGGGCTGCGTTGCATTGTTGTCTTCCGTAAGGTCTGTAATAGAAACAACAAGATTGTCTTCCTTGTTTAATAGACCGATGGCCCTGCCGTTCTGCGAGATAAAAATAACTTCCAAGAACTGATACCTCATGGAGTGGATCACCCTGACCAAGGCCCTGTACAAGCAGCCACTTATAGACAGACAAGGTTAGAGTTGTTTGAAAGATACGATCTTTCCTGGTCGGCTTAGCCTACCCAATTTATTACACCATTGGTTGAGTGGTGGGCATGGATAAAATGGCTGGACTCGTCAGGACTCGAACCCAATCTATTCAACCAGCGACGCCAACATGGTAACCACTAAGTCATTTTGTACTTGCGAGATCTGCTCTTTAACTAGTAATCATTCAAAATAGTCAATATAGAGATGTGGAGCTACCTTTCCCCAGAGCATTTACTTCTGGGAAAAATAGTAGATCATAGAAATCAATTTGCTTTATGATGACACAGTAGTAGAAAATTCATAATCTCGTTAAGTATAATTTGTAAAAAAGTTGTTTTATTACTTTGAGAATGTTTTGTATTCTTAGAAATTCACATTTGTTAAGCGCATGCAGACAGTAGACAGCCTCAAACGCCGTAAAAGTTCAAGGGCACGTGCGATTATGAGGACACAGCCGGCCACAGAAATAACTATTACGACGCACATACAAGGACAACAAATTAATCGCACCAATAGCATATATGTGACATCATGCACCACTGAGTGAGTGAGGAAACCGGATCCCAAATTTTTTTTAATAGCCTGTTTGGTGTAAGATCAAAGACGGTGGTTGGGAATTACATTTAGGAATAAGATTCGGTATTTTAGATTCGATTCAACTATTCTGGAACAACTCCGGAGCAGTAAAGCATTCTGAATTGCCCATCCCCTACCCATTATTTTACTTACCCTTTTCAATAAAACAGACTTTGGCGTTGTCATGTTACTCTGTTCAAAGTTTCCAGACTTCTGTTCAATATCACCCAACTTTTGCAAAGATATCGATGTAATATCAGCCAGTGTGATGCTAGGCCTGTCCTGCTGGCTGGGAGCTGTAAGATAAAATTTGCGTTCGATTATTTCAAAAAATTTATTCTGCAAAAAAATCTTAAACGTTACACAGTCCACATCTGTGACCTAAGTCAGCCTTTACAAACTCGCAAAAATTTCTGTAATGCGTCTTCTGACCAACGTCAGTCTGTTCTTTTTGGCATCCTTGCAAAAATCTGATGAAACTCAACAAAGAAAATATTTTGCAGTTTCATGGTATTTCGTCTGAAAACTATTGTCGATTAAAAGATATCACTCCCAAGTCCTAAAACACAGAGCCACCTAATGGCACCAACTGTACTCGTGAATTCTAATGGATCAACAACTAATGGTGGACAAAATCAAATATCATTTGATTTCAGAATTTAATGGAATAATTAAGTGACTCGAATCATATTTTTTTATAATGAATGAATAAAAATCGTAACACATAGGGATTGCTGAAAAACAATACAAACATAGTAAAATGATAAAAGTCTTTATTCTTGATCAATTGCCATAGGCATATTGACAGCTCAAATAAAAATTTTATTTTACTAAGCATGAGCCACAGATAGACCGCGCCTTGACGAAGCGATCCATCTGTGACTCATCCTTATCAAAACCTCCCGCAGGTTTTTCTGGCTGGAAGAGAGAATGTCATAAAATAGATTGACAGAAATCAATACTGGAATACAAAGAAAAAAGCAAATAGGATTTCCAAATCAGTCATTAATCTGTGGAAAAATACTTAAAATACATCATGACTTCGTAAAAGTTTTACAAGAGTCTGAGCGAGAGAATTAGAAATCCGAACTGACAAAACAGGTATCAATAATATTTTTGTGAAGGGGAAACAAACAAACCTTTTTCTCATCTTTCTTTACCGGCTTCGTCCCGTCTACCACAGTTGTCTTTTTTCCTCGGAGTAAATGCTCGCACCTGGGGAACAAAATTTGAGTCATAAATAGAGTTGCCCCAACTGTCATCAAGGACGAAGGCAAGCTCTCGCTGCTTGTCACTTTAATGTTGGAAATCGTAACTAGCCAGTCAATTGGTCTGGGGGGCGTGGACCAACTACCTATCCTTCATCTGTGCTTTTGTTTTTCTGTATGCAGTAAATGCAAGGATACCGTCAAAGTGGGTAACTTCGGACGTTTTTGTAGTAAATCTGACTATAATTAGGCCATTTTTTATCCAAATAACACCCAATTTTGATGATAGAACAATACCGCTACGATCGAACGATTATAAAAAAACAGAAGTCGTTGCGGTCGTCGATGATTTTTTCTTCCTAATTCCCAGTTTTTATTAATTTAACATACCTCGCGATGAAAATTGTAACTTCGGATGCCTCGTTCTGTCTCTGTTGACGGGTTACGCAAAGAGAGAATATCGTACGTCGTGGCGGTTGAGTGATCACGTATCTGAGTCGAGTCGCGACGTCATTTACGGATTAATTTGTCTTGCCTGTAGATAACGTAACTTGAGGTCGCATATTATCTTGTTTTATTGAGCATGGGCCACTGATAAAATAACAATTCAAAAATCATGAAACGCAAGGACTAAAAATGTCAGCGATAATGAAATTAAAGATAAATGGACCGATAAGTAATAAATGAAAGCACATTTCGGTTGCCATATGTAAATGTGACAAATAAATTAACAACGGAATTGGTCGTCGGGCATTTGATACTAAATAATAGGTCCATAGCTTAATTTTTTCCCGGCATAACATCATAAAATTTTCCTAATTATGAAAATGTATCATTCTCGGCGTTTATTGGGTACGGTTGCTCGTGGTCATCGGACAATATTTTCGCATTGGTCACGGCGAACAACGGCGCCGCAATGTCCGTTTCCGCTAGCGCGGCGACATCACAGACTGGCGCAAGCAGACCGGCGACATCAGAGACTGATGCAAAGCCACGTTGACGCTACGTAAAGAGAGATACTGAAACGACGTCATGCTGACGTCGATCTTGATGTAACCGGGAATTTGGGAGATTTTCGTCAGTTTAGAAGGAACACTTTTTCACGGTCCTACGTCGACATCTAACGACCACTCAAATTTTAATTTGACATTGAGTACTCTCTCTAGCGGAATCAACAATTTTGGTACGGACATTACTTCCAAAGTACCGTTTTAGGCCGTTTGAAACGGCGCGCTGTATTTTTAGGAAAAATTACACGTTTCTAGTGATATAGAAAGACAGGGGTCACGAGTAATGTGTAAATGTTTAGCATAAAATTATTATCTACAAGAAAAACATAGATTGACCCAGATACATGGCGTATTTAGTTGTTTATGGCCATTTTAAAAAATCGTCCAAAGTTACAAAGCATCCGAAGTTACCAACTTTGACGGTACAGTAGCAAAAGTAACTAGACCAACTAGAAAGGAAGCAAGCATTTAAAAATTGCCAATGATCTTTTCAGAATGCATGTTTGAAGAAGTCTGACTTTGATCAAACGAAACGTTATAGAAGTAAAAGCGAGACTTTGTCAATAAGATCAAAAAGAAGCAAAGAAGTGGTTGATGGTTTTACCATCACTTAGGCCAGACAATACCGGTACTCACTTTTGTAGGGTGACCGGTTAGCTCAATTGATAAAGCGTTGGGAATACGCTTCGAGCTACGCTTCTCTGATCAACAAGACACAAGTTCGAATCCCGTGGGAATGATGAGAAATGATAAGCCAATATTTTTTACCCCTTCAAAATCACTTAAAAGTAAGCAGTTTACCTTTTTCTCTTCCGTCCATTCTTTCTACAGATATTTCATCCAGGTCTTCCATATCATCGGGACGGCATTGCTATTGCACATTACAACCAAACAAACAAACAAAATCAGAAGACCGCCGCGCAAAACCAGCAAAGACAACAACCAGCTAAAGTTCTTGAGTGAAATTTCAATTTTCGGGTTACCAGCTACTGTGTTGACCGGAGTCTGAATATTATTATCAAGATTGCACGTGGAGTACTCGGATATTTGATGTTAAGTCGATTGAATTTTCATAGGATATAATTTCATTTATATCTTGCGGTAAAGGATAGCCGAGGAAACGATTTACCCATATGAGAAACCACAACCTTTCGTGCAAACAGCATTTTCTAATCGGGGGTGAAGGTATGTAATCACCTCTCACCGGATTCAAATCCAGGAGATATGTACTTCCAAATCTTTAACGATCAAACAAAGCGGACATGGCTCGTCATTATTGTATTAAGAAAATTTAATTTAAAGAATAACTTCATCTCCCCAAATTTCCATTTCCATAGGATTTTACTAATCCATCAACACATGGTTTATATGAAGTTGAGCTTATTTCATTTCAAAAACTCTTTCTTTCCAACAAAGGGCCAGTACAACGTCAGACATTGGAGTCGACCAAAATCGTGAACTTCGGTACCCAAAGTATCAAATACCAAAATATGATGCTTTAATCCGTCAAGTTCAGAAAAGGCCAATTTTTCGACTTAAATATATAAACCCTACTAACATATTCGATATTGGCAAAATCAAACGCACAGATACCAGATTTTTAATGCAATAAATGAGCACTTTGCGCAGTAGGGCGAGGCATTTGATTTTGGAAAGCGGGCTTAGAACTCGACCCAAAAGCTGGGGGCTCAGCTGCCCACAGCCAACAGCTCTACACAACAGCATTCAAGGAATGGGTCAAATCTCCAAGTTATTATCTTCAATAGTTGTTTCACCAATAAACAATATCAAAGTTTAATTTTTTCAATACTCGCAACTATGAGAAAAATTTTAAATAATTTCGCCCCCAATCAATCAACAGGTCTCGTCATAAAACTTTATGACGAATGTCACGTCGATATTTAAAAAAACAAGCCTAAATTTATTATAGTTTAGAACGACCGATTATTTAATCTCGTTGCCTTAACACGAGCATTACTCGTGATATCCACGAACATAACTAATTTGGAGTGTCTGAACCATGTTGAAAAATATAAAATTAAATTCAAAGCAGACCCACACGGTCCAAGTTAAGTTTGTTATAGTGTTATTCCTTTTCTCTGGCACGTTTTAAACTTTATTTCAGGTTTTGTTAGCTTTCCCGATAAATCCGTAATGTAATATCCTTATAGCCTTTGGGTCGACAGAAGTGTCGAAACTATGTAGGCCTTGTAGCAGATTCTGACACCATAATGAGCGCGGGCGAAATAAATAAATAAATAAAACCAACTCTTCGAATAAAGATAGGAAAATAAAAGGTGGAGAAAAAAATATATCAAAGAGATTTTCAAATTGGAATACTGTTCAGTGTGCCGAAAAATCGAAGTATAAATAGTGTTCTTATATACGTTAGGAATTTGCTTATACAAGTACAGAAGATCAGACAGAATTTTCAAATTAGAATTTTTCGAAATTTCAGAGTATAGTGCACTGTGCATAATATAGTGCAATCAAAAGCAAAAAAGGGGATCGAAATAATGCGTTGGGTGACGCATCTCTAATCGTATATGGCGGTTCATGTAAGCACCGATCGCAGCTTTCTTCGCCAACCATGTCCATGTACAGGTAAATGAAGAATATGATAGCTATCTGAATATCAAAGTGCAAATGTTTACTGTGGCTCATATGTTGTCTGAGATGTTATACATTGAATAAAGAAGAAAAATATGTAAAAAATTTCAAACTTTTTCAACCTTATCTCATTCCGTATTTTCGTTAATTTTTATACAACTGCGGAGAAAAAGACCTCGCTGACTTGGTTTCTCAGTCGGTAAAGCGTGGTAATTCGCTTCGAGCTACGCATTTCTCGTATCGTCATGACGAAGGTTCGAATCCCGAGGGGAAGGATGGTTATATGCGAGAGGTTTAATGGAAGCCTCGCCGGTGCATGGTGGTTCACGTAAGCACTGCTTACGGCCTCCCCCACCAACCAGGTCCATGCACAAGAAAAATAGGAAATATAATAGGCCGAAAACCTTCAAATCAATTTGGAACTGTCATCTGCACAACACGTCATGATTCGGCATATAATTGAGCTGTATTTTCGGCTTTCCTCTCCAGCAGGATAAAAATGAAATCGTGTAGCCGCCTAGTGTTGTACCGATTACGGGGAATTCCCAGTATGAAATGCGGAACAGTAAGAGCTGTGGGTGTTATCCAGGTAGACTATGCTGTATAGATTAGGTTGCGGTAATGGAAACAATTATCAAATGATATTTATTTTGCAAAATAAATTCAGAATAATATGAGTATGTTAACAACGTTTTACAGGCAGCTGGCATTGTGTATCAGTACTGTATCTGTTGGTGTCATAAATAGAGCCGAAAAATAAAATCGAGTCAACTTACCACAGGTCAAAAAAAAAGGTTTTCCTCTGACCCACCCACAGTGTGAGATTTAGCAAAAGAGAGAATTTCATTTTTATCCTGAGTTGGAGGAAAGTAAAGATACTGCCTAGTCATAAGGTAAACCACGACCTCCAGTGCAGACACCAGTTTTGAGGCAGTTAGGGGTTTTTGGTTTATTTTCTTCCTTATTTTTCCTATACATGGACATATACTGTATAGAACTGGTCGGTAGATTGAGCCATAAGCAGTGCTTACATGAACCTATAATCCACCAGACCTATAATCATCATCTCTCACAGGACTGACATTATTAAAGTCGTTTTCAATATTCTTAGCTGCCTTTAAACATAAAATTTAATTTGGGAAATAATTTTAGGGAAAATATACTGTATAAGACAGGGTTAAGGTCCAATCAGGGGGATGAAAAGAAAATTCCCCCGCCAAGATTTTGGAATAGAGGGACGGTACCTTCACCATTACAACCTGACCGATATTGATTTTTTGCAAACAATATCGATACCGATATTTTGTCATTTTTGACCACAGTGAACGAATATTTAATCTTACTTGAAACTCATTGAAATAAACTCTAGAAAAACAGCAATGAATCGAAACACATAATTAAAGAACATGTTTATTCTGTATTGTATAAACAAGGCAAAATAAAATCCCATTTCACTCGAATAACAACTTCTGGATTTCCCTTGATGGAAGCAAAAAATATATAAGTTATATATATATTTTATATATATATAAGTTATATATAAATTATAACTGTCACAAAAATATTGTGAACTTTTGCCATTCGAACAAAAAAGTGCATCATTTTAAAAGAATTGCGCATGCCCGTATGTCTATTTTGGTTGGCCATTTTATCGTCTGCTTTTGTGATCTGCTGACATATTGGCATACAGCAAAAATAGGCTGATATATATCGGTTCAAGGAATGTGACTGTTTTTTCAGTTCATTGTAAGCTCTGTAGGTTCGAGCTTTGGAATTGTCCTTTCATATTTCTTGTGTGTTTTTTTTTTTTTTTTTTTTATAGCCACTTCTTTGAGTGGGTCACCCTGTCCAAGGCCCTGTAACAGCGGCCACTTATGGGCGGACAGGGTTACAATTACTGGAAAGATATGATCTTTTCCTGTTCGGCTTAGTCTACCCAAGTTATTACACCCTGGGTTGAGTGGTGGGCGTGGATAAGCGAGCCGGACTCGCCGGGGCTCGAACCCGAGGTCTTCAACCTGCGATGCCAACATGTTTAACCACTAGGCCATCGCGCCTAGGAGTTGTAGGAGGCCTTAACCATGGTAGTGTAGTTCTGTACGTTTCTCGCTTAAGAGTGCGGTTGATGACACTTTATCTTGTAGTAGCTCTGTCATTCGAATGGCCGCTATTTGGCTCCATTCAGACTCTGCTTTCAAACTTGCCTTGGATGAAATTCTATAAAGAAAAATCATCCTGTGTTTTATATGATCTGGTGCTCTAGATGTCTATTAGAATTGTTAAGTTTGTAATGTGAAATTTATATCTCTTATGGCAAGTCAGAACATTAGGTCAATGAGATATTGCCCATTTTGTTAATTTTCTTCTGGAGGATCCATTTTCTTCAGGTGTCTGAGTAGCAAATTAGCTGTCATTCTATCAGTGTGGAGGCTGATATATCAGATACTGGTAACACAAATTCCAATATTGATCGGGCTGTAATGAAATCATGATTTTGCTACTCAATCAATAAATCAGACTATTAAAAACTTGAAATCTAGATATTGCAATTGGAATTGAACATTTACAATTAGGAATTGAATTGAATAATTTTAGAGGATTGAACACTTGAATCGTAGTCATAGCAACCAAAGATGTATTTATAGAAAATTACATCCAAATTTAGATGAATTTTCTGAAATTAAATCCATTTTTAATTATTCCCTCTTTTGATTTGAATTGCTATGAGAATCAAATGTAATATTTTTCGAATCAAGAATTGAATGTATTTTTTTTTTTTTTTATAGCCACTTCTTTTGAATGGATCACCCTGTCCAAGGCCCTGTTAGAGCGGCCACTTATAGACGGACAGGGTTACAATTACTGGAAAGATATGATCTTTTCCTGTTCGGCTTAGCCTACCCAAGTTATTACACGCTGGGTTGAGTGGTGGGCGTGGATAAGCGAGCCGGACTTGCCGAACCTTAGACCCCGTGGTCTTCAACCTGCGATGCCAACATGTTTAACTAACCACTAGGCCATCGCGCCCACAAAATTGTTTTCTTACTACCAGCATTCTTTGGACGTACGGCCCTTGAGTAAATCTGAATATACATATAGCACACTTTTTAATGGCTCACACATGGATAAGTTCAGTGGCTTGACCAAGATGAATTTTCTTTTCATACAAGCATTTTTCTTCAAATGTGTGAAAAAGACTAGCAGCTACTAGGACACCCGAAAGAAGGGGCTTCATCAGATGGAAATTCACCTTAAAGTCTTCACTTTAAGAATTCAAATCATTTACTGAAAGATCAGAAATGTCTTTTTATCGGACAAAAAGCTTTAAAATCTTTAATATTGCTTTGAAATAGAAGCCTCTTTGTCCATACAAAGTAACTTTGTATTGTATTGTGTATTGTGCAGTGTAATCATGACATGTGTGAGAACCTGGCTAACAGCATGCTATCTACTCAAACACCCAAAGAATATGATTTTCATCAGAAAAAAATTACCAAGAGCAAAACATCCTAAGGTATATGGCTGAGTTTAAAATGTCTTAGTTTGGTGCATTAGAATTTGAGTTGTCAAAATTTTATTTTTCTTAATTAAATTCACTCTTAGCATTTTGTCACGCATGAGCCACAGATTGACAGCACCTTGTCTGCGCGATCAGTGAGGCTTAACAAAACATGTTTCGTTGTGATTTTTGTGACCTCGTAATTGTGAAATCCTTATATGTAACTGGATCACTATGGTAAGTAAATCGTTCTGCGTAAACGATAATGAGTCATCTTACACTTCCCAGGGTGTCTCACTCATATAAGTGACTGTAAAAATGTATAATGTGAGAAGAAAAATAATACAACAATTTGCTGAGATTTTGGAACAAATTACTCATGGTTCTATATCGCCCACTTATATCTCACTGACCATCAAAAACACTGGTTTCACATTCCTTTGCCAGTGGATTAGTACTAGGGCTGGGCAAATCCGAAGCATTTGGAATTCGAATTTGATTCGATTATTTTTTTCGAATCTGATCGAATCACTAATTCTATGTATATAACAAATATCCCATTTATACTATTATAACTTGTCTCCATCGTGATAGTGAAGAAATTTATAATTTGTTGTGTATTTTTAATTCGCACTAAAAGCAATAATTTGCTTATTTCAACGTCGAGATATAGTCGATTTTGGTCAAATTTGATTGCATTTCGTTGTTAAAATAAAAATTTCACCTTATTTGGCAAGTTTTTTTTCCTATGAACGATTCACGATTGAATTGAATAAATCATGCTTCGAATCGATTCGAATTGCCCAGCCCTAATTAGGACTATTTTAAAGCCCGTACCTACAGGACTTTTAATTTGGTTATTATAATTTTCGATTTGATTCATTCACGAATTCCTGAATTATTTTATTCCATTGTCCCTATGATTAGTATGTGGATATGTTTATTCGCCCCAGTAATAAAGGATTCAATGTACAAGTACAACAAATAAAATGTGAGACAGGACAGGATGAACTTTATTTTTATACAGCATGCTATTAACAATGTTTACATTCATATCTGGTCACAATATTTTTCTTGTGTCTTGCCGTTCCATCCCATGTGGACATATGAGGTGCCGGTGAGGTTATCGAGCATAGTCTCCAACCTGAGGATTACAAAGCCTTGCCCGGGAGCACCCCTGCATGTATTACCTATTGAAGTTGTTTTCGTTTGTAGATTTTTAACATACTTCATTGGGGTTTGAACCCGCGTCATTCGTTAAGTGTCACTTCATGGCTCATTCACAAGTCCCTGTCGACCTGAAACAGAATCAAAATAATTTCTGAAAATCATGCAAGTTTCAATAGAATTCAAAATTTTAAATAATAAACACGGCTAGACTTCTAGCTACTAAAACACCTGAAGAAAATGGATCTTATCAGAAGGAAATTCAGCAAATGGGCTTTATTTCATAATACATCTCTTGCTAGAATGTCTTTCTTCGAGTGGTAGCTACTAAATAGAACAAAAATCAAATCATCGAAACTGCTGTAAAATATCCATCCACAGAAAATATTTCAGGCAACTGAAAAAAAACAGGATTTATGCCACCCTGGACACAGCTTTGCAATATTCATGTTTTTCAGATTTTTAGTTAAAAAAATAATTAAATACGGTAATTGGATACGGAAAAAATTGAATTCTGTCACCTCATCAGTACATTATGGAAATTATATTAAATTATGATATTGCTGCTCAATGTGATGGTATCAAATCAAAAAGTTTGACCTTATATAAGCCTTATATAATATACAAAGATTTTGCAATCAAAGCCAAATATACATGTGAGGCCACTGTTATAAAGTCACCTCAATATCGTATTATTTTGCTTAAATCATGATTTTTCTGCGTAATAAGCAGTAATGAAACAATAATTCAAAAAATATTTGGTTGTTTTGTCAAGAGTCAACCAATTTATCAAGTTGTATTTTCTGTGTCGTGAAAATTGCCTGAGGAGAGAAAGGTTTAATATTTACTAATAGTCCAGGACAGATATGAGTAACTTCAGTTCGTTTATGTATATAACGTTTTCCGCTCGCAGTACGTTTTTTTTATAGCCACTTTTTCAAGCGAATCACCTTGCCCAAGGCCTTGTAACTGCGGCCACTTATAGATGAGCAGGGTAAGAATTACTGGAAAGATATGATCTTTTCCTATTTGACTTAGCCTACCCAAGTTATTACACCCTGGGTTGAGTGGTGGGCATGGATAAGCGAGCCGGCTCGCCGGGACTTGAACTCGAGATCTTCAACCTGCGATGCCAACATGTTTAACCACTAGGCCATCGTGCCCACTGCGGTTGCTGGTGTTACATTTTATTCAATCCTTTGAAATATTAATGATCGTTTGTGGTTGATTATAGATAGTGGTACTGCTTTACCTTCCCCAATTTCCAAGAGAATAAAAGTGTGTGTTGTTATTAATTTGTTATTTTGTTTGTTTCATGTTATAGCTTCTAGTTTAATATAAAGTAGATTTTGTCATCTGATATTCAAAATGTCTCTAAAGATTGAAATAAATGATAACGAACATGCAAATGGAATTCTACAAGAACTTAACAGGTGAGTACATTTGGCTTCGACTGATGTTGGATAATTTTGGTTGATTATGAGAATGATTTGAAATATTGTAATTATGTTGTGTCGGTTTTCATATGTACTTGATCAATTGGTCATTGTAATGTTATTTGTCTCTTCATATTTCCGGTAGACATCGAAATCGGCAAGTATTGGTGATTTTTGAAGTATCGGTACTGGTATTGGAAAATTTTTATCACCGATACCGGATACGTCTTTACAGCGGAGCGTACGAATATGCTTTATTTACTGATAATAAATGGGAAGACCTCGCATTTCACTGCCCTGAAAAATACTTAAAAGGGGCATGCTCGCATGAACAATTTTATTTGCACCTCGGGTTTTTAGTAAATAAAAACTGTCAATCCACTCACTATATATGCTCTTTTTGATGCAGAAGAAGGTGATAGGTGTCACGTTAGTTGTGTAACCACGAACATTTGCTCTCAATCTCATGTAGTCTCGAAAGCAGCATCAATTCGGTATATTTTCATTCATATAAGTTTGCACTCCAATTGTTTTGTTTTGTTTTATAGCGACTTCTTAGAGTGGATCACCCTGTCCAACGGCGGCCACTCATAGACGGGCAGGGTTACAATTGTGGGAAAGATGTGATCTTTCCGTGTTCGTGATGGCCTACTCAAGTTATTACACCCTGGGTTGAGTGGTGGGCATGGATAAGCGAGCCGGACTCGCCGGGACTCGAACCCGAGATCGTCAAACTACAATGCCAAACATGTTTAACCACTTGGCCATCACGCCCGAAATGAATGCAAGGGTCCAAACGTACGTAGGCGCACACATACATGGGTTCAACCATAACAAGTATGTGGATACAGGATGGCCTTAAACATATTTAATAAAGTACTCGGTATCGGAATATAATTATAAAAGTGGTATCGGCGAAAATTTTGGTATCGACCCATCTCTAATTTCCTGTATCCCTGACCGTTGGTAGGCACACCGGGTAATCCACCTCATTTTGTCATCTGTGATGTAATTTTTCTTTATTTCCACATTTATCTTATGGTCATTTTTACCACAAATTGAGAAGTGAGTTTTGGGTCAATATTAGGAAATGAGGATTGTTTTTGAATTGAAACGTATCACGTAATCTATCAAATCATATTCATATTTTGAGATAAATCATAATATATTCATTATACCTATATTTAGTTCCGTGTAGGTACGGACTTGGAATATTTCCAAGTATTTTCTATGTGTTGTAAAAAGTGACTTAAGAAATAAAAGTGGAAGATGATTTTATTATTGCCCAGGGCAGATATCATTTATTGCACTTTACCATAGTAGTTCAGTTCCGTTAGACATATTTAAGCATTGCTTAAATCTAATCAACTCATGGCCATTTTTACAACAAAGTCCTGGCTTCAAAATGTGGTAGTAGCAACTGGACTTCAGTGGACAACATCCCCAAAAGTATTGAACTGCTATAACAAACTGCAGCATGTGGTATCTGCCCTGGCGATGATAAAACGCTTCTTTTTGGTCGAATTTCAGCTTTCAGTAACCTCATATCCGAGTCTCATATCCGAGACTTCATTACGAGTCCCAAGTCTAGTCGAAGAACACGCGAGTTAGCAAGAAAGGCGGTGCGTATGGTACGGTGCGAAGATTGGCACGACACGATACATTTTGAAATTTTCGTACTTGGTATACTACGGTACAAAGTTTGATATTTATTTCGTACCGTACCATACTCTTTTTCGTACCTTCGCATTAGACCATGTTCTCCTCAAATTATTCAAAAAAAAAAATATATCATTTAACATCTTGCCGTTTCATAGTTTGTGTCCATCGAAGAATATTTCAAACTAAAGGACAATTTTAATATGATTTAGAGCGTCGCAGGGCAATATAAAATGTAACTGATTCACTACAGCAGATCAGATAACCTGTGTCGTATTATCGGTTTTACTGTCCTGAATTTTAAACCAATTTTTGGTATTTTTCACGTTTTTATGGAATCACGTAAATCAAACTTTCAATCTTTGATATTTTTCAGTTCAAGAAAAAAAGACGGTGGTTTACATTGTGACTTCGCTATCATAGTTGGTTCGGAAGAAATGTCTGTTCATAAGAATATTATATCGGCAGGATCTGATTATTTCAAAGCAATGCTGGCTCACAATGTAAGTTGTTAGTTATTATATCAGCAGGATCTGATTATTTCAAAGCAATGCTGGCTCATAATGTAAGTTGTTAGTTATTATATCGGCAGGATCTGATTATTTCAAAGCAATGCTGGCTCATAATGTAAGTTGTTAGTTATTATATCGGCAGGATCTGATTATTTCAAAGCAATGCTGGCTCATAATGTAAGTTGTTAGCTATTATATCCGCAAGATCTGATTATTTCAAAGCAATGCTGGTTTGTAGTTGGGAGTTGTTAGGTATGATCTTTTATCTTTCAAACATATACCGTACATTATATCTCACCATTTGGCACCAGAATAAAAAGGCTCGTAGTTTTTCTAAATATTCGCAGCCTTTTATACACACAAGACTCCAATGAGCGCATATAATCTCTTATATTCATTCCTATAGATAGTCGAGACAAAATATATTTTTGTGTCACTACATGTGAGGAGGAAATGTGCGACATATGAAATCTGGTATAAACTGCTCAATATAGCATTCGTCAAGCAAATACAATTGCTTGTAAGATATTCTATAAATCAGCTCGGCTTGTTGTTATTGTTGGTTAGACTTTTAGTTTGAAACTTGAACTTCTATTACAGACTGTCGAGACAAAGTCTGGTCGAGTTGAAATGAAAGGTGTCGACCCAACTTGTTTGAAACAATCAATAGAATATATTTACACTGGTCAAATATCAACTACCGATGAATATGCTGAAGCATTGGTGCATGTAGCTCAATTACTACAGTTGAAAAGTGAGTGCAAACCTATTATGTTTGAGTTGTTACGAAGATTTGACACTCATCTACTGCAGTAAATGACCAAATGTATTTATAAATCGAACACACTTGGTCTATACGTAAAGCAAAAGTATTACAATATTATGTATTAAGATACACAGAGACAACCTACAGTCAATTCAGGCAACTCGATTGACGATGCAGCCTGATACAATATATGAATGTATTT
Organism: Styela plicata; assembly: GCA_963675895.2. Lineage (NCBI taxonomy): Eukaryota > Metazoa > Chordata > Ascidiacea > Stolidobranchia > Styelidae > Styela > Styela plicata. The sequence continues at coordinate 21,637,330 of OZ023148.1, forward strand.
GTTGTTTCTAGAACCATAACGTACAACCGCCGAAACCTCGCAAAATGAACATACCATCAAAAGCAGCGCCGTTTATACTTCACCATTGCGAAAATGCGCTCCCCAAGGTTTGTTATGACCTAGATGCACAAACCTCACATCCAGAAACAAGTGACAATGTTGATTAGAGTCTCTCTGATTGTCCAAATCCACCTGCAAGGGTATAAGTCTCCATTTTTTGGCAAAAACGTGTTGCCGTAGTTTCCTTCTCGCTTTCGAAAAAATAGGGTGTCAGTGCCCATCCTCTTATATATTTTCAATATTTCCACTACAAAGTCCATGAGTGTTCCATCCTCCTGTCAGTGTTTCCTTGTCCCAACCCGCCAGTCTTTCCTCCTCCTATTGCATCCGTATTCCGTCATCTCACCCTTTCAATTATTCCCACTTTTCGACACTGTTACTATCACCTCCAACACCGTAAATGATCCCTCTTCACCCAATGTTTTTTCACTCCCGCGTTGTTTCCTTCTCCTATCCAATTATTGTCTTCTATTCCCGTCATCGTTCTCTTTTTCCAACATCGCCAATTTTTTAATCGTTCTAACCTGTTATCAATCATTCTAATTTCAGAATTATCAGACGGAATCATTGATTCACTTGAACAAAATCTTGATCCAAAATTATTCTTTGTAACAAAAAGAATCGCAAAGCTGTTCAGTTACAAAGAATTACAAGTAAAATGTGAGGAGTTTGCAATGGAGCGATTTGACGAAATTTCAGTTCTGGGTGAGTTTGATCAACTTGAAGAAAAGGAAATGCTGAGATTGGTCAAAGGAGAAGGAAACAAGGTAACGTGTAACATTTTTTCGGGAAAAAAAAACAATGTCTGAAATGTCGAAACACCCTAAACTTACAAGATACAATTTTCCGTTTGGATAAGATTCCGTTTTCTTAGCGTTCCCCTTTCCCACCTAGATAATGTTCCCTTTCCCTGATTAACTGCTATACCCTTTTGTCAAATTGTCAAAGTTTACACTTCTTGTCTTGATACCTTTGTATACAAATGGCTTCTAGCTGGTTCGAATGCGGCATAAAAACTTGCTCGTAAGATAAATTGAGAAAAAATTCAACTACCTCCTAGAAAGAAATTTAATAATTTTGTATTCGTATTTACATAGACTTCATATTCTAAGTGTTTTAGTCGCTTCCAACTCCACAAGTAATTTATTCATTTCAGGCAACAGACGCAATCAAGTTGAAAGCTATGATTTCTTGGATAAAATTTGACGAGAAGAATCGCAGGAAGTTTCTGAAGAAACTCAATACGTATGTTAATTTGAAGAATGTTCCTGCGACTTATAGGAGATTCCTAGTTGAAAATGAGGTTGGTTGTTTTGTACTTATAGAAGTTGGTGGGTGATTATTCATGGAGAAAGAAAAACTCTACTCTGCAAATATCAGCATAATCTGGGGGTGCCTATAAATTCAGGCCTTCGTCACGCTTGCGTTTTTAACCTCCCCAATATATATATATTTTTTAATTGAAACAGTTTAAATTAAATTTGCAATTCATTTTCAGCCAATAGTGAAGTCCTGTCCGGAATTCTCTCAAGCTCTCCTTTTATCTGTGATGGACAGTTTGAATGTTGGTGCTTCAGATATTGCTGTGAAGGTGGATGAATCAAGTGCTGGTTCTGTGGATGTGGATGAATCAAGTGAGTGTTAAATGTATTAGTGGATTCATTTGTCCAGCACAAATAATTATCATGATGACATGACCGAATAATTCCATTGTCTCTGTTTAATATCATCATATTTTCACATGCATAAAATAATAAGATATATGCACTGTATGTTTGTTTAAATGTTTTTTTCACGAGTAATGATGTGGTTATTCCTTATATCGAGAGCTTCAAACTAGATTGTAGTTAGAATGCGTTTGTATATCAGCCGTTGGCTTATAACTGCAACTATAAATCATAATACGTCAATACCAGTGTTTCAACAAAAGGTTTCAGGTTTTTACCTTGGTAGGTTCATTTGATGAATCCACATCCGCAACTAAACCCAAAGTCAACTAACTTGCGTAGGCTTGAACGAACAAGAAAGCTATATATATTCTTTCGTTATTAACCTCTCGGGTAACTATAACAGGAGAGATACCAGTTCATTTTCTCATTATTCAATGCAATATTAATGATTTGAAGGAAAAAATACATTACATTGCTCTTCAATATCCAGTAGATATATATTGTATATTCATCATGATATGTTTTACAGTTGTGGTGTTTGATGAGAAATCAATGGCTCTACAGTGTTTGAATCTGGAGAGGAAAACATGGAAGAAGCTTCAGGTTAGTTGTCTAAACCTGAATTGTTTGATGCTTATCGTGATTTTCGGATCATTATTTCTTGAAAAACATGCCACGTGATCCTTCAGTAAATCACACCAGACAGAACATGTTAAGAAAACAATATTCAAATTGAGTTACTTATTAAAAGTGAGGTATTTCAAAGTTCGAAGTTTATTTCAGGCAAATCGATTGACAACATAAAGTTCAACATCTTTACACAAGTGTTTCTATTTTTCACAATATGAAAGGGTTGGGACAGCGCCTGAAAAGAACCAACTGATGATCACTTAAACAATGAGGGTACCCTAGATAATAATATATTATAATATAGAGATAGACAAATTGTGAAACAAACTAGCGGGGTTGCTTTACAAATGATGACAACTACTCAACCTTGACATAGGCAGGTAATAACTCAATGCATTTTAATCTGCTTAATGAATGATTGAAGCGTGACGTCACGCGGTCCCTGCAAAATATGAAATTATTTTTTCGGAGTTCAGTAATAATTAACTTCCGTTTTCAATTGACTACTACTCAAACCAGTTTTCATGATTTTTGTATCAAAATGTTATGTGGCAGTTGAACTTCAATTTTGTTTCAAAACACACACACACATGTTTTATGCGATGATCGCTTCCTCTTAATTACTGGCAAATCTTCCAAACTGCGTGACCACTAAGTCTTTGATCCGACAGCAGAGCTACGCCGACGGAAGGATATCACATTGACGCATTCGCTTTTAAAACTCCAGTGTTTTTGGCCATGACGCAAACTAAACACCCAAAATTCAGCTTTTTTAAACCAGATCAATCACACCGATTGTCGATCACTATTGATTACATTATGGCTGTAACCTTATTTGTTATGCGGTTTTATTTCAGGGAGATTGAACAAAATAGTTCAGGCACTGCCCTTTCATTCAAAAAACTTTTCAGATCTGTTGCCTCCAGATCGTAAATTTCATTAGATATGAGTTGCAAATGGTTGGTTCCAACGTGGTACTCATATCATGCTCATTCTGACTTGGTTGCCCTGGGCAAGTCTCGATGACCAGTAGGGTGCATGAAAAACACCAAGGTTCTGCCTAGGCTCATTTTGTGCCGTTTCGTAATCTTTGAACTCAGATTTAAAAGAGAACAAACCCAGCCATAAGCCAATAAGTAGCCATTGTTAGCCGAATACGAGCTTAATCAAAGATAAATCGAGGATAATTTTCATGTTCCTGGTGGAACCGACATCGTAGGAGTTCCAAATTTTATTTGCCGGTTTTATGCATGAATTGGCGTATTTTAGCAGTAGGTAGAGAAGAATGTTAGTTCCATTTTTTAAAAATAGAGGTATCTTTGATGCACCCTAATGACCAGCTGAATACACATGCAGGCTTATTATTCAATATCACTGAATGATATAGCAGTTCGTTGGATGGTGATGCGATATATTTTATTTCAAAAGGTCAAAATATGTACTTCAGCTAATTAAGCAATAAAAATTATACGAAAAAGAATTCCAAATCTTTCACCATTTCTGTTTTCTGTTAGAAATTTGAAATTATGTATTTTGTGCTAATTAGACAATGAAAAATATAACTTTTAAAAATGTTTATGACTAAAAAATATAATTTTTATTAAACATGATGCATTCACATTACAAAGTTTATTTTTTCTGTCTGCAACTTTTTTGAACAAAAATTAACCAAATGATTTTGCTTATATTTTAATATTCTTATCGTGCCTTCAACTCTTCATACTGTTCAGAGAAATAAGATAATAAAAATGAATAATTTTACTGCAATAATAATAATAATAATTTTACTTGTTATCCAGGACAGGCCTCATGAATCAGGAATTTATTTCTCTGCAGCAACTCTTGGGGACAACATCTATGTTTTCTTTGAGAATCGTTCAGTTCATCGATTGAAATATACAGACAATGTATCTACATGGGAACAAATGCAGAATATGAAGTATGATCATGGTGAATGCCCCCCTGTTGCTGTTTTGTCAGGTGAGTTGATGCTACAAATACGGTTTGAAATAAAATTAGCGCCGTATTCAAAACCTTGAAAAAGGGGGGGGGGATGATTAAATGATGATGTTACCGTGCTGCTTGACTGGTTTTATTGTAAATAAACACAAAATAAGTCCAAATTCCCACTGAAGGCACAAATTTTCCTTCAAAACTGGGCATAGGGTTTTAAATGTGGTTTACAGGAGTTTACAATGTATTGCATGCTGAAGGCGTGCAAAAATCTTGAGGTTTTTATGTTTCACACCCCTTGAAAGGCCATCCTGCGGAGAGGGGGCATTGGAACATGCTTCCCCCCCAGAACCATAATTGATATAATATTACAGACACCACAGTGAATTTGTACAGAAATCTAAGAAATAAGCTTAACAGCATGTTTGATAGATGCCAAAATGTTCAGGAAACAATATTTTGATCTAAATATTTTTGTTCAGTGCTATATGCTTTTTTGTTCTTATAATGCCAGTGCACTGAGCGTGGATCTTTTTCAGAGCAAAGCGACATGAGAGCTTACTATATTCGATGTGATTTAACAAATAATAAGTTTAATTGAAATTCGCCATAAGCAAGGCTGAAGTAGTGTAGGAAACTACTACAAAATGTATTTGCTGTATCAGAAACTATAAGCATTCCAAAAATCTGACTGGCATAATAAAGTACAGCGAGTGGTATCTTTCATGAGCGATAGTAAAACCATGTAGTATATTTACTATCTTTTATGGAATTCATGTTAAATACTGTTTGTTGCAGGATATATTTACATTGTTGGACACTTTGACAATTTATCAAATACGGTTGAAAAGTTTGAACCAACAAACAATAAGTGGGAAAAAGTAAAGGACAAAAATCTTTCAAGTTCTTTGTCAGAAGCATTGGGTGCACAAGGTTGGTCAAACACTTATATATATTTGAGAATTTGACATTAGTGAATGTCATGAACAAGGATGAGTAAACTGTAGGTATACGTCCAAGGATAAACGGGACCTCTCTTCTAGTTACCATTTTAAATCAGTCAAGGCATTTCCCAAGTGCATTGACAATTGCGATAAAGGTCTTAAAACAAAAGGTCAAATCCTCGTAAATACATAATATCAGGCAAATGTTTTCTTTTTGTCGAACATAAAACGTCGATGCATCATGTAGGAAAGAGTCATTTGCGAATATTGGATAAGGCCACACGATCACGGTTACCGAAAAGACGTATGTATTGATAGACTGGACGTTCCTGTGATTTTCAACGTGTGATCCCAATGTGATAACCACGACCAATGATGACCACAAAAATGGGCTTTTGAACTTCCACTCTAGACATGTCACGTCATTCGTAACAGCAATTGCGGTATCATGGGTCCATGTGAAGCGTGGAATATCCCGGGAGAGATGGTATCCAAACAGTAGTAAAGTCAAGGTTTAATAGAACTTGCGATTATGTCGTACGTCGATGGCCGTGTTGTTAAGACTCTGCTCGTTAGCATCGAGCACGCGTAGCTGTTGAAATAAGGGAATGTTTGTTTTGAAAGTTAAATAATTTACGGTATGTGTCATAGATACGTTAAAATTGGGATTTGGTGTGCATCAAGTGTGTAATGGACAAAGTGGTCGAATATGGCCTGGGTACACCCTTATCGTCATCACCTGAGAGCGAGGGGATGCCAGAAAATGTTTTACCCGTTTCTGACGCTTTCGTCAGGGGTTTATCACCATATTAAGTATAAAATGGACACCTGTTTAAACAGGCGTTCGTCATCATAACGAGTCACAGATAGACTCACAGGTACTTAAAGACTACTGTTATTCTACTTTATAATGAGACCTTTCATAGATACCATGGTTGTCGGACAGTTATTGGCATCAGCAATTGCAATCGATCATTTGAATTCAAAAGTCGAATTATTAAAACCAACTTGCTGCTCTTGTATGAATTAATAATAAATAATTCCAAGATAATATCTCAACTTCACACTTCAATTGCATTCAGGTTGCATATACAGCATTGGAGGTCTGGTACCAGACAATTGCACCAACAAAGTAGAAAGATTTGATCCAACAACATCAACTTGGTCATTTATTGCTCCGATGAATGAAGCGAAAGGATTTGTTGCTGCTGTTGAACATGATGGAATGATATATGTGTTGGGAGGTGAATTTGTTATTGTGGAGACATTTTGCATAAACGAATAATTTATATTGAAACTTCCATAACTGATACTGAGGCTTCATCACAATGCGTTTCAAACCAATATTTTACCATCTTTTATGTCACTAACAGATGTTTAGTTTCATTCTGGTCGAATGGATATTTTATAGAAACCTGGTGTTTTTAGAGAATATTCCAAACATTCGCACAATATTACTATCCTACATGTTTCTTGGATCACACAATATTTCCGTCCCAATCGATACAATTTTTGATATTATTCTCTTAGTAATTTCCAGATTATGGTGGCGACATTCCCAATTGGAGATTTTATTTTGACAAGCATAAGTCACAGATGGACCACACCTCGGCGGCACGATCCATCAGTGAGCAAAACAAAGCAAAACATGTTTTGTCAATATATTCCTGACTGACTTGACGTTTTTTCATTAATACACAAAATCTTATTGTTTCATCTTACGTTGTGTAGCAAACGACAATACCATTTACTTTACATCGTTTTCTTCCAATCAGGTTGGAACGGTCAATACCTATCAACAGTTGAACGATACAATATTTCCACGAACACCTGGACAACAGTAGTTCCTATGTTGACTCCTCGTATCTGGTTTCGAGCTTTTGTGATCGATGGGAATATTTATGCTGTTGGAGGGAGGAGCAGGTAGGATGGTGAATTTTATTTAATACATCGCGAAATGCAGCAATAATAACATTTCTTTTCATTTTACTCAAATCTGTAAAAATCATCAAAATTTATGAATCACATGCATAAAATAATTTTAGATGTAATTTCCCTATATGATCTTGAGATTTTCTATGTTTCAAAACATTGAAGAACCGTTTTACCATATTTTAGTCGACAAATGCGGTTCGATGTCATTTCAACACTTAGACCGAGTCTGCCTTAGTGATGGCATTTAGCAAAACGAGAGCGTGAAAGTCTCCACCGAATCACTCACAAAAGAGCCCCAATGTCTCCATATAGAAAACAAGACACATTTTGCGCACACACGTTTGCTCAGAACGGTATTCCTGTTCCTGTAGGAAACTTTATATATTATTTCTGACATGCGTTAACTTGAAATATTGTTCTATAACGGGAAATACAAACAATTGAATCTTGAATTACGAGAAATTTATGTTTGTAATTTTTAACATCACCATCAATACAGATCTCCGCATATTTAGAATCAGATATTGTGTTTTTAAAAAATGGGTCAAATTTGAGAGAAAATTGAACTAAAAAGACAAACATATTATTCGCAATTAACGATTTTCGTGTTAGCACTTACTTAAGACGGGAGACGGGTATGTCTGGGTCTGAGAAATCAGAGTTTGGGAGAATTGAATTGTGAATTTTTCAATTGATATTCACTCCGAACAAGGTTGAAAGCAAAACCAAGGAAGGAAACAAATAACTATAAATACTACGACAAAAATGTTCTACATAAAATTTAAAACCAGGAACGTCACCCAGCGTAGAAAACATTCCATAGAACTTCTACTGTGCAACGCATTTTTACGTAAATTTCTGAATATAAGTTGAAGTCATTGCCTGGATAATTATTTTTAAATACCGAATGCTACTGTACTTGGGTACTCGATATCGCCCATATGATTCCTATCTATGCTGGCCATCACACTTGCTTAATTAATATAGATTGATTGTATTCTTCTGTTCAGTGCCAACAGTATCGAGAAGTTTGATTTTGAGAAGAATAAATGGGAGATGATTGATATGGAGGAGATGAGTATATTAGAATCAGTGAAGATCAAATCATCTGATTGAATATGTTTGAGTGTATATTAAGTAAAATTATGTATGCTATACCTTCACTATTCCACTGATTATTATGTAATATTATGTGCTCTATATCAGGGTGGTTCAAAAAAATTTTGAAAATGTCAGCTAAAACCCCCTTGAAAGGAGCGGTTGAGTAAAAAACAACACACGAAAAATTTTAGCTCATTCGAAAAATTTTCAGTTTCAAGCGAAATCTGGCAACAATGAAAAAATCTCAATTTTTGGTAAAAATAGGATGGGATACCATTTTCATCCTGTGGGAGAGGAAACCCGAGATTACAGCTTAACCATATGGCGAACCACGACCTCTCGTGCAGATACCAGTTCTGAATCGGGTTGAAGGTTTCTGATTATCGATTTCCCAATTTTTCCACCGTACACCGGCAAGGTGTCTAGCAGACCTCTCGCATATAATCATCATCACTCACGGGAGATGCGTGGCCTGAAGCGTATTCCCAACGCTTTACTGATTGAGCAAACTGGGCACCCTGAAAAAATCACTAAATCATTTAAAATCCCTATTTTGAGAATTTTTTTCATTACCATATTCGAGTACCCAACAATAAGAAAGTCAGTCTTGTGCATTATGCTAACTAGTCTTGTAGATGCGGGCTTTAGAATTACCCCAGCATATTTCCTGCTTGCTGTGAAAAGTAACTAAAAGGATAAAAAGCGTAATAGCTACGTTAATATCTTATTTACTGGTAGATCACTCCCTGAAACAATACGTGAAACACCTGTGGTTTGTTTTTCTATTGTTAACATATTTCTACATCTCTTATTATATCATGTCATAAAAATAACATTTTTTTATTTTCAAGTTGGCAGGTAGTCTCGATCCAAAGATTTTATATTTACAATGGTTGGCAAACCAAAAGATACTCTATTTTCTCACTTGCGTTTTCCAATGGAAAGTGATGTGCCACTGAGGTATTTTCATACAGCGGAAGCTGCCACAAACAGGTGTAAATTATACAGTAAAGGAGATTGGTGAAAATTTTTTATGAAGCACACCGGGATACAAATGTAATATATCACTTATTGTAACAATTAAGAAACGAAATAAAAACCCTTCTTAAGCCACATTAATTTGCCAATAATGCAATATCCCACTTAACTGACGGTAAAATGCAACAAAAAAACAAAGTTTGATTCTGACATAGACAAACTACTTGGAATATATCCAAATCACCGTGTCATATCAACTTTACTTGTTTGCTTTTCGAAGATTTTCCCATTTGCTCAAGTCGCCCTCCAAATGTAGCGATCCTAGGACCTCGTTGATCTTCCAAAAACACCATATTATTCCCGGATGTCATGCATTGAAATATTTTGCACATCATTTTTTGCATGATGTCAAATAATTTGCCAATGTCAGATTCAAACTTTAATCATGTTGCGGTCTTCCTTCAGTTGGATGGGATATTTTAAATATTGACAAATTTATGTTGCTTAATTAAAAGGGGGTTTCTATTCGTTTCTAAACTGTTGTGACACATAACATTTGTTCCCTCGTGTGCTTCGATATAAACTTTCTGCCAAATTTGTTCAATCTCCTTTGCTGTATCATTTATACTTGCTTGTCGCAGCTTTTGCGGTACTTTATGGTGATACCTCAGCAGATTTGTTCTTTGGAAGGTTTTGTCAGCCATTGGAAATATGAAATGTTCATTAGAAAAGTTCAATGTTTCATAATAAATGGTATTTTTATGACATGATATAGGTAAATAAGATTTGTAACAGCATGTTAACATTAGAAAAACAAACCACACGTTTTGTTTCCACGAGGAGTGTTGTTTCTACCAATAAATAATAGATTGACTTAGAAGCATCTATCGTGTCTTTTATTCCTTTCAGTTGCCTCTCACGACAGGCAGAAAATGTGCTAGAGTAATTCTTTAGTCCACACTGACAGGACTACTTAGCATAATGCACAAGCCTGACTTTCTTATAGTACGGTACTTAACTATGGTAATGAAAAAATTGCAAACACAGGGATTTGAAATGATTTAGTCATTGTAGGCTGGGACTTTTAAATAGGCGACTAAAAGGAAGCAAAGATGTGGTGGATGGTTTTACCATCGCCCAGGGCAGATACCACTCACTGCACCTTACCATGGCGGTTCAGCTCCGTTTGAGATGTTTTCCGTTAAGAGTGCAGTCTTCGGTACTACTCTTTGCTATTGAGTGGCCATTGGTTGGTTCCCTTTAGTAGCTGCTTCTGGCCTTGATTAGAGTGAATTACAACAAAAAAAAAATTATTTATTTTTTTTATCAAAAATATAGCTTTTTCCCAAATTCTACCATATTGTATATCCTGAAAAAATCCAAGTATTGTGCTGAAACGTTGGTTTTTATTTCTTTTGCGTGTAATTGTATTTATTGTACAAATAAGTGAAAAATAATTGAAAATGACTTTTACAGTTTTGAAATGATTTTTACCGTTGCCAGATTTCACTTGAAATTGAAAATTTCTAACTGCCGACTCCATTTCAAAACTTTTTCAAATGAGCTAAAAAAAATTTCTGTGTTGTTTTGCCACCCAACCGCTCCTTTTGAAGGGGTTGTATCTATCTTTGGAGAAATTTCATTTTATCGAGCCACCCTAATGCTACATTTTTCTAATTCCACTGATTATTATGTGATATTATGTGTGCTACATCTTCACTATTCCACTGATTATTATGTGATATTATGTGTGCTACATCTTAACTATTCCACTGAATATTATATGATATTATGTGTGCTACATCTTCACTATTCCACTTAATCCTATAATTATGCAATTATACTTCGATGAAATTAAAGCATGTGTTCCAGTAAAGTAGTGTGCTGTCGTTATGTGAAACTTTCACATGTTTAGAACTTCATTTATTCTGTAGAATTGGTAAAAAAATACGAGAAACTGGATCAACTACGATTAATAGAGGTTTTTTATCGGGATAAGTAGTTTTGAATTTGTTGTGTATTTATAAGATCTTGGTAGCAACACTAGCTTATAAATCTGTTCCATTACTCCTATCCCTAATCTACCAAGCTATACAAAACTGGAAAATTATTGGGTGTCTGCTAGATAGTAGCTTAGCTGAAAACATCAGAATGATCAAATCAAATGAGTTTTTGTCAAACATTATTTCTAATGTTGTGGATTCTTTCTCTATTCGATAAAAGTTTTTTATTCGTAGAGTGAAAATATTGTTAGTCTGCAAACAAGATTCTATATTTTTATGATTTGTCTGCATTTTGTAGATTTTTAACCACTTATTGCTATTCTGTTGGTGTATATTTTGATTTGATCCACAGAGCGTCACATCCGGATTATACTTTCATGAAGCACGGTCCAAGGATATTCCGTGTATCCACGTGTACTAATCTCCAATATTGTTACTTGACGCCATGATTTCGCTTTTAAATTATCCATAATAACTGTGTTTAATTTGATTTGCAAATAATGATATTCATGACTTCCTTTTCTTGTCGTGAAATAAATGATAACGAACATGCAAATGGCGTTTTACGAGAACTTAACAGCTGAGTACATTTGGCTTCGACTGATGTTGGATAATTTTGGTTGATTATGAGAATGATTTGAAATATTGTAATTATGTTGTGTCGGTTTGTAATGTTTTTTGTCTCTTCATATTTCCGGTAGAGATGGGCCGATGTATCGGAATTTTCAACAGATACTGGATACGTCTTTACAACAGAGCGTACGATTACGCTTTATTTACTGATAATAAACGAAAAGACATCGCATTTCACTGCTCTGAAAAATACTTAAAATGGGGCATGTCTCGAGTGAACAATTTTTATTACTCTTTGGGTTTTATTGAATAAAAACCATCGATCTACTCACTATATGCTCTTTTTGATGCAGAAAAAGGAGTTTGGTGTATATCAATTCAGTATAATTTCATCCATATAAGTTTGCACTCAAACGGATGCAAGGGTTCAAACGTACGTAGGCGCACACATACGTGGGTTCAACTATAACAAGTGCATAAGTATGTGGATACAAAAAGGCCTTTAACATATTTAATAAAGTACTCTGTATCGGTATCGGGATATAAATTACGAAGGTGGTATCGGTACTTGTATCGTTATCGGCGAAAATTTTGGTATCGGCCCATCTCTAATTTCCGGTATCCCTGACCGTTAGTAGGCACACCGCGTAATCCAGCGCATTTTATCATATGGGATGTTATTTTTTTTTATTTCCGCATTTATTGTCATTTTGAAGAGTGAGTTTTGGGTCAATAATAGAAAATGAGGATTGGATTTGAATTGAAACGTATCACGTATCCTATCCAACTTATGTTTTGAGATGAATCATAATAGATATATTATATCTATATTTAGTCCCCTCTAGGTACGGACTTGGAATAATCCCATATATTTCTTATGTGTTGGAAAAGGTGAAGTAAATCTAACCAACTAATGGCCATTTTTATGGCAAAGACCCGACTTCAAAATGTGGTAGTAGCAACTGCACTTCAAGTGGACAACATCCCCAAAAGTTGTGAACTGCTATAACAAACTGCAGCATGTGGTATCTGCCCTGGCGATGGTGAAACAATTTATCACTCTTCGTTTTCTTTTGGTCGTCTCTTAGCTTCCACCATGAGTAACGGCATATTGGAGATGTTATTGCAACATTATGTATGCCTGTAGGTAATCCAGACAGTGTTGTGAATGAACCACTTCACTACAAGTCATAAATCGAGTCGAAGAACACGCGAGTTAGCAAGGCTGGGAGTATGGTCGGGTACGATCTATTTTCAAATTTTCGTACTTGGTATGGTACAGTACAAAGTGTGATATTTACTTTGTACCGTATCGTACTCTTTTTCGTCCCTTCGCATTACACCATGTTCTTCTCTAAAGATTTCCAAAAAAAATATTTCATTTAACACCTTGATGTTTCATAACGGTGTACCTAGATAATATAGTCTTCTATATTTTTCAGTTCAAGAAAAAAAGACGGTGGTTTACATTGTGACTTCACTATCATAGCTGGTTCGGAAGAAATCTCTGTTCATAAGAATATTATATCGGCAGGATCTGATTATTTCAAAGCAATGCTGGCTCATAATGTAAGTTGTTAGTTATTATATCGGCAGGATCGGATTATTTCAAAGCAATGCTGGCCCATAGTGTAAGTTATTAGGTATGATCTTTTATCTTTCAAACATATACATGACATCTCACCATTTAGCGCCAGAATAAAAGGCTTGTACTTTTCCTAAATATTCACAGACTTTTATATACACAAAACTCCAATCAGCGCATATGATCTCTTATATTCATTCCCATAGAAAGTCGAGACAAAATATATATTTGTGTCACTGCATGTTGACTACATGTGAGGAGGAAATGTGCGACATCTGAAATCCGGTATAAACTGCTCAATATAGCATTCGTCAAGCGAATACAATTGCTTGTAAGATATTCTATAAATCAGCTCGGCATGTTGTTATTGTTGATTAGAATTTTATTTTGAAACTTGAACTTCTATTACAGACTGTCGAAACAAAGTCTGGTCGAGTTGAAATGAAAGGTGTAGACCCAACTTGTTTGAAACAATCTATAGAATATATTTACACTGGTCAAATATCAACTACTGATGAATATGCTGAAGCATTGATGCATGTAGCTCAATTACTACAGCTGAAAAGTGAGTGCAAATCTTATTTTGTCAAATCTGGGATGTCCCTCAGTCCTTCAGAAACGTTTTTGTATTTAAAACTCTGCCAAAGCAATTAATTTGGGGTCAAATTTTCTAGAAATGCTCACATGCCAACATGAAACTTATCTAATTTTTTAAATAAAGAAGTCAAAGTGCGGGTAGTGGCGTAACTTTGTGATTGGGGGAGACATACGTATAAGCTGATAAATTATGATGTCATAATCTAAATGCCTTTTTCTGTAATAACAAAAATTATGATAGGTAAATTAATATCGACAAGATAAGAAGAATTCGTAATTATAAAAACCACCGTGTAATTTCTGAATATATATTTTGGCATCAGTGGTGTGCTTTGACCTTTTTTTATTGGGAATTCACAATGGCGTGGCAATCTTTGATCGATCATTATAATTTCAGAAATATCAGACGGAATCATTGATTCACTTGAACAGAATCTTGATCCAAAATTATTCTTTGTAACAAAAAGAATCGCAAAGCTGTTCAGTTACAAAGAATTGCAAGTAAAATGTGAGGAGTTTGCGATGGAAAGATTTGAAGAAATTTCAGTTCTGGATGAGTTTAATCAACTTGAAGAAAAAGAAATGTCGAGATTGATCAAAGCCGAAGGCAACAAGGTAATATATTCTCAGAACTTCTTGTCCCGATCAGCGGTTATTGGAGCATAAGAACTATGAAAAAATAATAAGACTATTGCAGCGGGGCGGTTTTAAGAAATAACAGTGCTCGCCAGCACAGTCCGATAGACTGCGCAACCCATAAAACGCTTTCAAAAGACTCCTGTGTGCTGCAAAAACCACACAATAAGGTACGTCGAGGATGATGCAAATGTATTGAAACGGCAACAGATAAACATTAACACATTGACTGAAACAAACACCGGACGACCCTGTCGCCGCCAAGGTGGCGGGACGGAAAGAGAACGTCGCTTACCAGCAACGTGGTAATATATCAAGTCGTGACCTTTGAACCTTCAACCGCTATATGGCTCAATTTAGTTAAGAATGGACCGAAATATAGAGAAATGTCACTGTAACATAAAGTCAAGACAGTAAGCAATATATCAAAAATCCAGTACCGTCACACTATGCTGTTAATATGTTGTCACAACTACTAGAGATAGGATTCGTAATGCATAACAGATTTTCCCCCATTGTGAAAACAGGGTTAAATGATATCAATCTTATGGACACCGAAATCGAAAATCCGACTGTTTGTTTGATTGTGAAGCAATAAATGTTACATTATTTACTCACTATTATACACGTCCTGTTGCAGCCATACACTATTTCTGCCATTTGAGCACATGATCTCTTATTTTGGTAACGTTTGTTCATGCTAACTCATTCTTTTTTCAAATTGGTTTACAGGCTCCAGAAGATGTCAAATTGAAATCTTTTATTGCTTGGATAAAATTTCAACTGAATTGTCGTCAGAAGTTCCTGGCAGAATTGAATAATTATGTGGATCTATCCAGAGTTTCTGTTTCATACAAGAAATTCTTACTTCAGAATGAGGTGTGAATCTTTAATGTAGCTACAAAGAACACTTTTCCCTTCTCACAATAGACAAATAATTAGCGATCTATAGGGGCTATTTCGCAGCCTATCTGCATTTTGAGACGGTGACATTGTATGTGTTGTTTTCTATTCTTCTATTTTGCTACAGCCAATTGTGAAAACATCTTTCGAATGTTATCAAACTCTGACCGTATCTCTCATTGCTAGTATGGAAGTTGATGCTTCGGGTGTTGAAGCTTCAAAAATAAAAGGAAACGAAGGGGAAGAAAAAAGTTAGTCATTTAATTTACTCTCTCTTCAGTACAAAAATATAACGTGATACACAAGCTACTTCCTAAATTCACTAAGTGAAAGAAATTGTACTCCGTATGCTTCAATTGAAACATTGTCCTAGGAGATGTGCTGAACCAGTAAAATACGATAATAATTCAATGCCGTTTCCAGTATGCTTTGAACAGTTTTACTAGGAGAGTCTATATTGGAATTAAAGATGGGCCGATACCAAAATTTTTGCCGATACCGACACAAGTACTGATACCTTCCCGTTTGTTGTCATATAAATAAAGTGTATTCGTACGCTCCATTGTAAAAACACATCCGTTATCGGTTTTGGTATTGGAGATGAAAATTTTCCGATACCAGCACCAATACTTCAAAAATCACCGATACCGATCTCTAATCGGAATATCAAACTTCCCTTTGTAAAATAAATACCCTATTAAACCTGTCTATCAGAACAGTGATAATAAATAGAGCATTCCATAAAAACAGACATAAGTTGCATCAATTTAAAACTGTTTATATTTTTGACAGTTGTCATATTTGACGAAATCACAAAAAGTCTTCAAAGGTTTGATCAACAGCAAACATCATGGACCAGAATTCAGGTTCCATATAATATTTGTTGATTAGACGTTATGTTAACCACAGGGAAGGGTGCCCCCCCCCCCCCCCCCCCCCCCAGTTTAGCTATAGCTATAATTTAGTAATTTTCATTTTTCTTGGAACTTTTCTATAATTGCGATGAAAATTTGCTTACACCTCACTTTTATCGCATAGTTCACGTTTTAGAATACCTTCAGGAAATGAGGCATTCCTACTTAGTTGAGAGAATGATGGAATTTTACTTGTTAATCAGGACATAACTATACACATGCAGGCTTATTATTCAATATCACGGATTGATATAGCAGTTCGTTGGATGGTAATGCGATATATTTTACCAAGTTTAAAAGGCCAAAATATGTACTTCACCTAATTAAGCGATAAAAATCAAATAAAATAATTTCAAAACCTTCCATTGTTTCTGTTAGAAATTCGAAATTATGTATTTTGGGTTAATCAGACAATGAAAAATGTAACTTTTAAAAGAATATAATGCTCATTAAACATGATGGATTTACATTACAAAGTTTATTTTTCCTTTCTTTTTTTGAAAAAAAATTATACAAATATGATTTTGCTTATATTTTAATACTTCTTATCGTACGTAGGCCTATGTATTAGGAATTTAACTCTTTATCCTGTTCAGCAATATAAGATAATGAGAATGAATATTTTTACTGAATCATTTCAACTTGTTATCCAGGACATGCCTCATGGAAAAGGGAACAATTTCACTGCAGCAACTCTTGGTGACAACATCTATGTTTTCTTTGAGAACCGTCCAGTTCATCGATTGAAATATACAGACAATGTATCTACATGGGAACGAATGCAGAATATGAAGTATGATCATGGCTCTTGTCCCCCTGTTGCTGTTTTGTCAGGTGAGTTGAGTCATTTGCGAATATTGCCACACGATCACGGTTAGCGAAAAGATGTATGTATTGATAGACTGGACGTTCCTGTGATTTTCAACGTGTGATCCCAATGTGATAACCACGACCAATGATGACCACAAAAATGGGCTTTTGAACTTCCACTCTGGACATGTCACGTCATTGGTAACAGCAATTGCGGTATCATGGATCCATGTGAAGCGTGGAATATCCCGGGAGAGATGGTATCCAAACAGTAGTAAACACATCAAGAAGAGTTGGACAATTAGTCGCGGTTAGGAGTTTATATATACACACCGAGGGTATAAAATATCATATTTCAAGTGATGAAAGCTTATTCACAGGGTTTTTGATATGGAAGGTACCGTTTTATAGTAGGGAGGAGCTCCACCTTACTGGGCATTTATGTGATTTTCCTGCACGTATGATTGACATAACCAAGCCATGAACAAGTTCGGATTTTAAGGGAAATATTAATTATTATTGCAAACGATATAATATGTTTCTCATCTTTTGTTGAAATATTGTCTTGTAAGAGACGAGGCTGAAATTTCATTATTAAACGAGTTAACGTAGAATTTCTTTATGTAGAAATTATTGTACTGGGAAAAGTCAAGGTTTGCTAGAACTTGTGAAATATGTCGTACGTCGATGGCCGGTGGGCTGTGTTGTTAAGACTCCGCTCGTTGGCACCGAGCACGTGTAGGTGTTGAAATAAGGGAATGTTTGTTTTGAAAGTTAAATAATTTACGGTATGTGTCGTAGTTACGTTAAAATTGGGATTTGGTGTGCATCAAGTGTGTAATGGACAAAGTGGTCGAATATGGCCTGGATACACCCTTATCGTCATCAACTGAGGGGGTTCCAGGAAATGTTCTACCCGTTTCTGACGCTTACGTCGAGGGTTTATCACCATATTTCGTCAGGGGTTTATCACCATATTAAGTACAAAATTGACACCTGTTTAAACAGGCGTTCGTCATCATAACGAGTCACAGATAGACTCACAGGTACTTAAAGACTACTGTTATTCTACTTCCATTTAGACCTTTCATAGATACCATGGTTGTCGGACAGTTATTGGCATCAGCAATTGCAATCGATCATCTGAATTCAAAAGTCGAATTATTAAAACCAACTTGCTGCTCTTGTATGAATTAATATTAAATAATTCCAAGATAATATCTCAACTTCACACTTCAATTGCATTCAGGTTGCATATACAGCATTGGAGGTCACGTATCAGGCAATTTCACCAACAAAGTAGAAAGATTTGATCCAACAACATCAACTTGGTCATTTATTGCTCCGATGAATGAAGCGAAAGCATATGTTGCTGCTGTTGAACATGATGGAATGATATATGTGTTGGGAGGTCAATTTATTATTGTGGAGACATTTTGCATAAACGAATAATTTATATTGAAACTTCCATAACTGATACTGAGGCTTCATCACAATGCTGTTCAAACCAATATTTTACCATCTTTTATGTCACTAACAGATATTAGTTTTATTCTGGTCGAATGGATATTTTATAAAAATCTGGTGTTTTTAGAGAATATTCCAAACATTCGCACAATATTACTATCCTACATGTTGCTCGGATCGCACAGTATTTCCGTCCCCAATCACCACCCAATCGATACAATTATTGATGTTGTTCTCTTAGTAATTTCCAGATTATGGTGGTGACATTCCCAATTTGAAATTTTGTTTTGCCAAGCATGAGTCACAAATGGACTACACCCCGGCGGTGCGATCCATCAGTGACCCACGCTTAGCAAAACATGTTTGGTCAATATATTTCTGACTGAGTTGACGTTTTTCCATTAATACACAAAATCTTATTGTTTTATCTTACGTTGTGTAGCAAACGACAATACCATTTACTTTCACCGTTTTCTTTCAATCAGGACGCAACAATCAACACCTATCATCAGTTGAACGATACAATATTTCCACGAACACCTGGACAACAGTAGTTCCTATGTTGACTCCTCGTAGCTTGTTTCGAGCTTTTGTGATTGGTGGGAATATTTATGCTGTTGGAGGGTGGTTCAGGTAGGTCGATGAATATGAATTTTAATACATCACGAAATGCAGCAAAAATCACATTTTCTTTTCGCTTCACCTAAATCTGTATAAAATAACCAAAATTTATGAATCGCATGCATAAAATCATTTTAGATGTTATTTCATAATATGATCTTGATATTTCCTATGTTTCAAAACATTGAAGAACCGTTTTACCATATTTTAGTCGACGAATCCGGTTCTATATCATCTCAACACTTAGACCGAGTCTGCCTTAGTGATGGCATTTAGCAAAACGAGAGTGTGAAAGTCTCCACCGAATCCCTCACAAAAAAGCTCCGATGTCTCCATATAGAAAACAAGACACATTTTGCGCACACACATTTGCTCAGAACGGTATTTCTGTTCCCGTAGGAAACTTTATATATTATTTCTGACATGCGTTAACTTGAAAAATTGTTCTATAACGGGAAATACAAACAATTGAATCTCGAATTACGAGAAATTTATGTTTGTAATGTTCAACGTCACCATCAATATAGATCTCCGCATATTTAGAATCAGATATTGTGTTTTTAAAAAATGGGTCAAATTTGAGAGGAAATTGATGTGAAAATTGAACTAAAAAAAACATATTACTCGCGATTAAGGATTTTCATGTTGGCACTTTCCTTTACTTAAGACGGGTATTGTCTATGGTCGGAGAAATTGATTGATTTTGAACAGAGTTTGGGAGAATTGCATTGTGAATTTTTTAAATCGATATGCACTCTAAACAAGGTTGTAAGCAAAACCAAGGGAGGAAACAAATAACGATAAATAATACGACAAAATAGTTCTACATAAAATTTAAAACCAGCAACGTCACCCTGCGTGGAAAACATTCCATAGAACTTCTACTGTGCAACGCACTTTTACATAAATTTCTGAATATTAGTTGAAGTCATTGCCTGGATAATTATTTTTAAATATCGAATGCTACTGTACTTGGGTACTCGATATCGCCCATATGATTCCTATCTATGCTGGCCATCACACTTGCTTAATTAATATAGATTGATTGTATTCTTCTGTTCAGTTTAACCTACAGCATCGAGAAGTTTGATTTTGGAGAGAATAAATGGGAGATGATTGATATTAAGGAGATGAGAATATATGAATCAGTGAAGATCAAATCATCTGATTGAATATGTTTGAGTGTATATTAAGTACAATTATGTATGCTATATCTTCACTATTCCACTGATTATTATGTAATATTATGTGCTCTATATTGGAGTGATTCGAAAAAAATTTTGAAAAACATACCTACAACCCCCTTAAAAGGAGCGGTTGAGTAATAAAACAACACACAAAAAATTTTAGCTCGTTTGAAGAAGGGTTGAAGTTTGAAATTTGCAGTTCCAAGCAAAATCTGGCAACAATAAAAAAACTCAATTTTTGACAAAAATAAGATGGGATAATGTTTTTATCCTGTGGAAGAGGAAAACCGAGAATACAGCTTAACCATATGGCGAACCACGACCTCTCGTGCAGATACCTGTTCCAAATTGGGGTGAAGGTTTTTGATTGTCGTATTTCTCATTTTTCCTGTGCATGGACCTGATTGGTGGAGGAAGCCGTAAGCGGCACCTCTATGAACCCTCGTGCACCGGCGAGGCGTTCGGCGGACCTCTCGCATATAATCATCATCCCTCACGAGATTCGAACCTTCGTTCTGACGATCAGAAATGCGTAGCTCGAATGCTAACTAGTCTTGTAGATGCGGGCTTTAGAATTACCCCAGCATATTTCCTAAATAAATCACTAAATCATTTCAAATCCTTATTTTGACAAACTTTTTTCATTATCATATTCGAGTAGATTACAATAAGAAAGTCAGTCTTGTGCATTATGCTAACTAGTCTTGTAGATGCGGGCTTTAGAATTACCCCAGCATATATCCTGCTTGCTGTGAAAGGTGACTAAAAGGATTGAAGACGTAATAGCTAAGTCAATGTCGAAACAATACGTGGAACATGTGTGGTTTGTTTTTCTATTGTTAACATATTCCTACATCTCTTATGTCATGTCATAAAAATAACATTTATTATAAACCATTGAATCTTCAAATTGGCAGGCAGTCTCGATCCAAAGATTTCATATTTACAATGGTTGGCAAACCCAAAAGATACCCTATTTTCTCACTTGCGTTTTCCTACGAAAAGAGATGTGCTACTGAGTTATATTCGAACAAGTATAATAAACAAGTACAAACAAGTATAGTTGATACAGTAACGAAAATTGAAGCATTTTGAAAGAAATTTTCCTATGGAGGCACACCGGGATACGAATGTAAGGTGTCACTCATTACAGCAATAAAGATTTAATAGAAACCCTTCAAGCAACATAAATTTGCCAATAATGCAACATCTCATCTAACTGAAGGTAAAATTCAATAAAAACGAGGTTTGAATTGACATTGACAAACTACTACTCTCATATCAAATTTACTTGTTTGTTTTTCAAAGATTTTCCCAATTGCTCAAGTCGCCCTCCAAATGTAGCGATCCTAGGGCCTCATTGATCTTCCAAAAACACCATATTATTCCCGGATGTCATGCATTGAATTATTTTGCACATCATTTTATGCGATGTCAAATAATTTGCCAATGTCAGATTCAAAATTTAATCAGGTTGCGGTCTACCTTCAGTTTGATGGGATATTTTAAATATTGACAAATTTATGTTGCTTAAATAAAAGGGGTTTCTATTCGTTTCTAAACTGTTGTGACACATAACATTTGTTCCCTCGTGTGCTTCGATATGAAACTTTCTGCCAAATTTGTTCAATCTCCTTTGCTGTATCATTTATACTTGCTTGTCCCAGCTTTTGCTGTACTTTATAGTGATAGAGAAACAAACCACACGAGTTTGGTCTAACAATAAATAATATATTGATTTAGAAGCATCTATCGTGTCTTTTATTGCTTTTAGTTGCCTCTCACGACAGGCAGAAAATGTGCAAGAGTAATTCTTTAGTCCGCACTGACAAGACTACTTAGCATAATGCACAAGCCTGACTTTCTTATAGTACGGTACTTAACTATGATAATGAAAAAACTGCAAAAATTGGGATTTGAAATTTAGTCATTGTAGGCTGGGACTTTTAAATAGGCGACTAAAAAGAAGCAAAGAAGTGGTGGATGGTCTTACCATCGCCCAGGGCAGATACCACTCACTGCACCTTACCATTTCGAATCAGCTTCGTTGGGTATGTTTTCAGTTAAAAGTGCAGTCTCCGGTACTACTCTTTGCTATTGAGTGGCCTATGGGTGGTTCCCTTTAGGAGCTGCTTCTGACCTTGCTTAGAGTGAATTACAATAAAAAAAATTATTATTTTTTCTGTCAAAAATTGAGATTTTTCCCAAATTCTACCATATTGTATATCTTGAAAAATTCAAGTGTTGTGCTGAAACGTCGGTTTTTATTTCTTTTGCGTGTAATTGTATTTATTGTACAAATAAGTGAAAAATAATTGAGAATGACTTTTATCGTTTTGAAATGATTTTTACCGTTGCCAGATTTCGCTTGAAACTGAAAATTTCTAACTGCCGACTCCATTTCAAAACTTTTTCGAATGAGCTAAAAAAAATCTGTGTTTGTTTTGTCACTCAACCGCTCTTTTTGAAGGGGTTGTAGCTATCTTTTGAAAACTTTCATTTTATCGAGCCACCCTAATGCTACATTTTTCTGATTCCACCGATTATTATGTGATATTATGTGTCCTACATCTTTACTATTCCACTGATTATTATGTGATATTATGTGTGCTACATCTTCACTATTCCACTGATTATTATATGATATCATGTGTCCTACATCTTTACTATTCCACTGATTATTATGTGACCTACATCTTCACTATTCCACTGAATATTATGTGTGCTACATCTTAACTACTCCACTGAATCCTATAATCATGCAATTATACTTTGATGAAATTAGAGCATGTGTTCTAGTAAAGTAGTGTGCTGTCGTTATGTGAAACTTTCACATGTTTAGAGCTTTATTTATTCTGTAGACTTTGTAAAAAAAATACACAAACTGGATCAACTGCAATTAATGACGGTTATTTTGAATAAATATTTTTAAATTTATTGTGTATGGATGAGATTTTGGTAGCGAGACTAGCTTATAAATCTGTTTCATTACCTACCCCCCCTTGACTGGATTAGAATGATCCAGTCAGTCACATACATCAGTGGCTGTCAAACATTTCCAATATTGTGGGTTGTTTATCTCTAAACTTCCGATAGAAGTTTTTTTTTATTCGTAGAGTGAAAATATTAGACTGCAAACAGGATTTTATATTTTTACGATTTGGTTTTGTATTTTTATGATTTGTCCGTATTTTTTAGATTTTTAACCCACATATTGCTATACTGTTTGTGTATATTTTAATTTGGTCCACAGAACGTCACATCCGGATAATACTTTTATTAGGCATGGTCCAAGGATATTCCGTGTATCCACATGTACTAATCTCCAATATTGTTACTTGACGTATTATGTCATGATTTCGCTTCTAAATTATCCATAATAACTTTGTTTAATTTGATTTGCAAATAATGATATTCATTACTTCCTTTTCTTGTGTGTGAAATAAATGATAACGAACATGCAAATGGAGTTTTACTTAACAGCTGAGTACATTTGGCTTCGACTGATGTTGGATTATTTTGGTCATCAGGATATGAATGGGTTCCTGTAATTACCGAAACAAACAGAGGGGGCTTGTTTTATACAAGAACTGGGATGTCTAAGAAGACTCGTAGCCCCTTTTAAACATTTAGATGAGGCAATTTTAAGATTTTGTGGGGTTTATTGTAACATATGGCAAGGCTATATGTGGAGCGACATTACCACGATAGCTAACATGATTAGGCCTGGTCTGCTAGATGGCATAGAAGATCTTTTGCAGAACATATTTAGAAACTCCAATCCCATTATTTTTAGTGAAATAGTGCAATCCAGAGGCGTTGTCATATTATTTATCGATTTATTATTATACTGGATGAAAGCATCACATTCGATCAAACTATCACAATTTTGGTCCTCTAACTCTAGTCAACCGATAATGGCCTATAATACATACCTACACTCTTGACATCTGTCTAAATGTACCAGAGTGACTGTACAGGTCCTCTCACACATCCTAGGTTTCCATAACAAAATAGGCCCCGTCTAGGCAATTACAAGAACCGGAGGGACATTCCTGGATGCGAGAGGTCCGCTGGACGCCTCACCTATGCACTGCTTACGGCTTCCTCCACCAACCAGGTCCATGAACAGGAAAAATGAGAGATACGATAATCCAAAAAAAATCTTGACCCTGATCCGGAACTGGTATCCGCAGGAGAGGTCGTGGTTCGCCATATGATTAAGCTATATTCTCGGCTTTCTCTTCCCGCAGGATAAAAATGATATCCTATCAGCGAAAGATCTCTGACATTGGGGAGTCCAATTTGCCGTCGTAAAAAGCAAATTGACAGAAGTAATTGACGGACGAAGGAAATGTGCACGAACACTGCTATTTTATACCAGAATTTGAAACTTTTTTACAACTGGCTAAATGTTCTTCTGGTGGATCCAACTTTCTTTGGATGTCTGAGTAGCAGAGTAGCTGGAGTTCTATCAGTGTGGTGGCCGATATATCGAATACTGATAACGACTACAAATTCTAAAATTGATAAGATCTAATGAAAATCATGATTCAATCAATAAATATTTAAAATATGAAATCTAGAACGTACAATTATATCAAGTCTTCTTTAGTGAATTTATTTCACAATTCAATCGAATATTTTTTGCGAATCAGAGACTTGAATCGTAGTATTATTCGGGTTTTAGAATAGTCTTTGAAAATAGTCCCTATTTCCTGAGTGTCGTAAAAAAGGACTAAAAGCAAGCAAAGGAGATTGTTTTAGCATTGGCTAGAGCAGATACCACTCACTGCACTTTACCATGCTGGTTCAGTTCCGTTTGGGATGTTTTCCGTTCAGAGTGCTGTTGGTGGTACTACATTCTTAGTAGCTCTTTGCTATTATGTGGCCGTTAGTTGGTTTCTTCTAGGCTTCCGGCCTTGCTCGGAGTGAATTGCAATGAAAAAAAATATACACATACAAACAGAGATGTATTTATAAAAAAAAGAAAAATACATCCAATTTTGATACATTTTCTAAAATTTTATATACATTTTTGATTATGGTGATTTCAAAATTCTGAAAAAATTGAATTGAATAATTAGTAAACCTCGTAAACATAGTAATTCGTAAACCTCGAATTGACGTGATAGGTCTCCTACTAACAGCAATCTGGGATCCACAGTTCTCAAGTCAAATCTAAATTAAGCGTGGCCTATTTACGGACAAAAATTTTATTTCGTGAACACGAGCCACAGATGGACCATGTGTGTTCGATTCATCAGTGACTCATACTTAACAAAACATGCTTGAGCAATTATTTCGATAGGGATATGACTAATTGTTGAATTCCTTCGCTACTCTACTAATTAGAACGAATGCAGAATTCTCGTCAACCAATCCTCAGAATTATCCACTCGTACTTATGATTTTTTAATACATATATTTTCAAATTATTGAATCATTTTCTGACAAATCAGGCTATACCAGATTTCTGGATGCGATACGGCTAAATTTTAGGTTTCTCTGCTGATCAGTCCACAGAATTATACATTCGAGATCATGTTTTTTACATATTTTCAAACCATTCGATTAAAAATTTAACACACAGACCCAATGAGAATTTTATTTTGTCAAGCATGAGCCACAGACGTACCACGATCGATCAATGTCTCATACTTGACAAACAATGTTTTGACAATATATTTCTGACTGGGTAAATGTTTGTTCTTTTTTATCAGAGACAGCCAGTTATCTTTACCAACTTACATTTTTCCAATCAAAATTATATTGGCAAGCAGAACCTCGTAAAATGGGCATTGCCGCCCTTCCACCCACTGGCCTGGAAACCGGATATTTTTGTAAAGAGGGGGGGACTGTCATTCCACCCCAAGATTCTGGATATTATTTTAAAATCCAATAATAAACAAAATTTAACAGCACGAAACAGCAAACCATGAAACTGTTATAACATTTCACACATCATAGCATTTAAAACATTCAACATGCAATTGGGATCTAACATGAAATACAGAATTATTTCACAGATGTGAGGCGTCCATACAGATTTTTACTACCAGAAAATCAAGAGGACATTTCATACATTCATTAAGCGATTTATCATAAATATTAATTTCTCTCCACTTTTCTTTTAGTGGGTTTAATTTACTTCCGGTTTCTAGTAGAAGAGAACAAATGGGAATTATCATAAAATGTGGAATTATTTTCTTTGCATGTCAAGGAGAGGGAACTCTATCATTGAGCATTAAGTTTTGAGGCATCCAAACATATTTTTATCGCCAGATAACAAAAATATTGCACCATCTAGAAGGCGATTTATCATGAATATTGAATTTCTGGTTTATTTTTCCTCAGTCTCTCTTGACTAGGGTAGTAATCAAACTGTACAAAAAGCTTCAAAATCATCAATACTGCTATGAAATGGGTCTGAATAGCAGATAATCCCCTAGTAAAGTTCAGTTCACAGCAAATAATTAGGAAGTTATGGCGATTTGGGAAAAATTTGGGGCGATGGCCAAATGGCTAACATGTATGCATCGCAGGTTGAAGATCTCGGATGCAAGTTCCATCGAATTTTGCTCGTTATTCCATGCCCACCACTCAACCGAGGGTTTAATAACTTGGGTAGGCTAAGCCGAACAGGAAAGATCATATCTTTCCAACAACACTAACCCTGTCCATTTACAAGTGGCCGTTTTTCCTGTACATGGACATGGTTGGTGGAGGAAGCCATAATCATCGGTTACGTGAACCACCGTGCGCCGGCGAGTTGCCCAGCAATCCTTTCGCATATAATAGATATACTGTTCATTCAAACTGGAATGCAGGTATGCACTACCCAATCAGAGATTTTAGTATGTCCAGCATGTTGAATCGTATGTTTTTGAATTGTATAGAAGCAATTTCACAAATAGCCGTGTATAACATGGTCCGGCAGTCTTTTCTTAGGCAAGACAGAATCCAAAAGTCCTACGACTTCTTTGGTCTTTCACAGAGTTCTCAGCATTTTAGAATTTTTCTTATTCCTGAAAAAAGCAAAAAAGTATGAATAAATGCGGGTTTTCAGGCTTGCAAATTGGCAGGATTACGGATTTCAAGAATCTCGCACAGACTCCCGTAAAACTCTCGTGGAGCCAGGATATAATATTAAATGAAAAGAATATTGCATGATATATCTGTGGCTATAAGATTTAAATGTCTCTTGTAGAGTGTCCGGTAGTAACCAAACCGTATAAAAAGGTTCAAAATCATCAATGCTGCTATGAAATAGCAGTGTTGATGGGTTTGAAATTTTTTGTTCATCCGAAGTAAATGACATGGACATTCCAGACACCCGAACAAATCCAAGATTCTGCCACCTTGCAGCAGGGTAATAGTCAGCAATGTGGTTTAAGTGACCAGTACTAGAGCCCGACCGATATATCGGTGAACCGATATGTTAACTGGCATATCGGCAGTTCACAAAAGCGAACGATAATATCGGCCAACCGAAATACAGGTACGATGTGCAATTCTTCTAAAATGACTCGTTTTTTGTTCAAATGATGTAAAATTGCACAATATTTTACGCTTCCATTTGGAGAAATCCACAACATAAGTTATTTGCATGAGATGAAATTTATTCCTCCCTCCCTCCACAAAAATTGCATATTAACACATTTTATTATGCAATGTTGCATAATATGTTTTTTGATAGGTTTTTTGATTTATTGCTTTGTTTTGGGAGATATTTCAATGAGTTTCAAGATCAAATATCAGTGGGTCAAAAATATGAAAAAATCACTATCGTTTCGCTTGCAAAATTTCAATAACGGGCTCCAGCCAGTACCAACATGGAGATGTGGGCATAATGGTTGACATATTGGCATCGCAGGTTGAATATCTCGGGTTCGAGTCCCGGCGAGTCCGGTCCCTCAATCCATGCCCATCACTCAACTCAGGGTTCAATAACTCGGTTAGACAGAAAGATCATATCTTCCCAACAAATCTAACTCTGCCCATCTATAAGTGGCCTCTGGTAAAAGGACTTGGTCAGTGTGATCCACTCCAAGAAGTGGATATAAAAAAGAATAATAGAAACATCTGATTTTAATTCCTTTTACCTTCACAATGAAGCCAGTTGTCATGTTACGATATAGTTCGATACATTAGTTCCGTCCACAGTGACTTGCAGTACGTTCCCAGTGAATGAAATATCAACCTGTTCTGCTGGAGTCGGTCCTGCTGGGAACCTGGAATAAATATATATTGTGAAACAATATGGATTCTACAGCAAAATTACGGTAATTTGGCCCAGTAGGTGTGTGCAGGTTTAGAATTAGTGCGATGGCCCAGTGGCCGTAATCATAGGTTGAAGGTCTCTGGTTCAAGTCCCAGCTAGTCCGGCTAATTAATCCATGTCCACCTCTCAGAACTCAGGGTGTAGAACCTGAACTAATCCTGTTCGTCTATAAGTGACCACTGATCTGGGCCTTGGTCAGGGTAGTCCACCGGAAAAGAGCGGCAATAAATAAAAAAAAAATTTCCTGTGCGTCATTAGTAGGTGACTCAATGCAAACAGAAAAGAATTCGATAGTTTTCCTAATTCCCAGGGCCGATCCAAATCACAGCATTTTATTAGAGGTTCATTCAGCCGACCACTTCTTTTTTGGCTCTTAGTCTTTTATGACAGATTTGAATCACAGATAAATAATGCATTGGCTGAGCTGGCAGAATGTCATCTACACTGTCACACCCAAAGAAATGGATATCATTAGTAAAAAACTAATTTTTGCCACTTACCACGGCCCATTGGTCCTATTCTCGATCCCCGTTGGCGAAATCCCCGATTTCCAGACATCCCTCTACCCTCACCTTGTGGGTAGTATTGGGTTGGCCAGGGATTCGGTGTGGATGTGCTGCAACGATCTTTGCCGCCTGCTCGAATCCGTTGCAGTGCTCGTATAATTGCGTCAGGGAATCAAAACTGATGCCACAGTATGTGCATTTGTGTGTTCTGGCTGTAATAAAGAAAAATGAAAAATGTGAAAGTCAGGGATGTCCAGAATGTAAAATATTCAATTAAATTTGAGAATGAAAATTCAAGTTCATGTCAGGTGGACAAAGAAGCTTCAAAACCATCAACACCGCTATTATTTTGCACCTTTTTCTAATTTTGTTGACACCAAACAGTCATAAAAAGACATTTTGATCTTCTAGCAACAGATTTATCACAAAATATTGCTTATCAGCTGAAATTTCTTCTGCTTACAACTACTTTCTTCCGGCGTACGAGTAGCCACTACTTTGTGACGAAGGATTAATACCTTATTCCCAAATTTAATGAAAACTCGTTTTGGTAAGATGGAAACCTTTATTTTTTGATCATGTTATGGGTATGCCCGGTGACCTTAATCAGTCAAGCATCAGGAGTTCAGAGCTATGCACTTTAATTGTCTCCTGTGCGAGAAGAGAGAACCGCATTCCATTTCTAGTAGATCCTTTTCTATCAATTTGCCAATAGTTGGTTCCTTTTAGGCACTACTTCTGGGCTCGCTCAGAGTGACTTTCAATAAACAAAAAAAAATTACCATGAGGGGGAAAATTATTATATGAGGAGAATTGGTAGACACTCAACCCCTAGACGCACTGTGGTTGTGGGATAACAATGTTCATGCATAGAAAATATAGGTAAATTCAGAGAAAAACTTCTGTCCATGTCTTAAAACTACTGGCAACTGAACAAGAAAATATGCTGCAGAGATAAGACATATATTTTCAGTATTCTTCCCAGCAGAATCATCACCACAGCACTTTACCATCGTGGTTTAGTTCTCTGAAAAATTTTCCGAGAGTGCAGTTACTGGCACTTCATCTTGTAGTTGCCATTTGAATAGTTTGGCTAGTAACCGTTAGTTAGCTCCTTTTAAGCGCTGCTTTTGGCCTTGCTTAGAGCGTTTTTCAATAATAAAACAAATTAATATACTATTCTTTTCTACATGTGTAATTTCACCTCAAGCCTCATCCATTTTATCAATAAAGAACAATCCTAGTTTTCTTTTATGGATTCTTCCTTTGATGTGTCATTCGCATCAGACATTGTATTGATTCGTATGTTACGTAATTCACATTTGAAGGAAGTATGTGTTTTCTCCACCACTGCTGAAGCTTCTGTAGAAGGTGGTGGTTCTGAAAAAATATAAAAACAGTTTAAATGAGAGATAAAAACAGAGGCCTGATTTTATGACTGGTCAGCGTAACGTTAGACTAACTACTTATCCCTGTTCTATGCCTTTGTGATAGCGGATTCGTAATGCAAGGATACAATAGCAAGATTAACAGTTACTAAATAGACAAATTCAGAGTTATGCTTCACTTCACACATAGACTTTACTAAACGTTACTTGTAAAGCAAAGATCTGAATTAGTTGGTTTTATGATGTTTGAAATTCAGTGAACTTGATAAAAATATGTTTAAGCTTTAAACAAGGAACAAGAGATGGACACTACTTGGAGTGGATCACCCTGCCCAAGGCCCTGTACTAGCAGCCACTTATACACATCAGGGTTAGAATTGCCGGAAAGATATGATCTTTTCCTGTTCAGCTTAGCCTACCTAAGTTATTACACCCTGGGTTGAGTGGTGGGCATGGAATAACGTGCCAGACTCGCCGGGACTCGAACCCGAGATCTTCAAACTGCGCTGCCAACATGTTTAACCACTAGGTCATCGCGCCCACTTAACTGCTTTTTGAGTTAAGTTGGTCTGAGGCTGTTGAAATGGTCAATTTCATTCAGGAATCCTCAAACAGCGAACATGAATTATTCGATCAACGATTATAAATCAACAAAATAAAGACATTGAGACGTAAGATAAATCTCGTAGCCTGATTAAGATATAAACGTTGCTAATTGGATACCGTAAAGTTTCTACTGGGAGATTGAGTCTATTAAACCATGTTTGGTTATGTTTGAAGTAGGGCAATATTACTGAATGCCATCAGATTAACACTGGCAGAATATTATAATCCTGATCAGATGGCACCAATGCCGTAAGCTGCGAGAGGTCTGCTGGACGTTTCACCGGCAAACGATGGTTCCATTAACCGGTGGTCAATCTGCAAACTGTCAGGCAAAAACCTCATCCCAGACTTGGAACTGGAATCTGAACAAGATGTTGTGGTTTCAACATATGGTTGAAACGTATTCTCGGCTTTCCTCTCCCGCACAATAAAAATTAAATTCTATCCCAAATAGGATGGAATGGAAGAATAGGATTTCGTTTTTAGTCCGTGGGAGAGAAAACCGTGGATACAGCTTAATCATACGATGAATCATGCCTCTCATGCAGACACCAGTTCGGGTTTTTTGGTTTATCTTATTTTTCATTCTTTCTGTACGTGGAAATGGTTTGTGGAGGAAGCAGTGCTTACGTAAACCACCATGCACCAGCGAGGCATCATTATCCCTATGGTGGACAAGTTCAAACTTGTCTCTTGCCCAAGTAAATTAGAGGTGTGTATCGAAAAGCTACACAAAAGAGCTAAACAATATAACAGGATAAATAGCACAAAACATATTGGACATTATTTGGGAAGTTATCACTTTGTATTGCTGATCAGAATATTAATGTGGGCGTGATGGCCTAGTGGTTAACATATTGGCAACGCAGGTTGAATATCTCGGGTTCAAGTCCCTGCGAGTCCGTTAGTCCATGCCTACCACTCAGTCCAGGGTGTAATAACTTGGGTAGGATAAGTCGAACGGGAGAGATCAAAACTTCTCAACAACTCTAACCCTGCCCATCTATAAGTGGCCTCTGGTAAAAGGACTTGGTCAGGGTGATCCACTCCAAGAAGTGGCTATAAAAATAACTAATATAAACACCTTTATATGTCATTTCTATATGATGATTTTAATTCCTTTTACCTTCACAATGAAGCCAGTTGTCATGTTACGATATAGTTCGATACATTAGTTCCGTCCACAGTGACTTGCAGTACGTTCCCAGTGAATGAAATATCAACCTGTTCTGCTGGAGTCGATCCCGCTGGGAACCTGGAATAAATATATATTGTAAAACAAGGATGAAGGATTCTGTAGCAAATTCCTATTAATTTTGCCCTGTAGGTGTGTGCAGGCTAAGAATTACTACTAATTACTAGAATTACTCAAACACTTGTAAGTGCGATTGCTTGTCATGTTGGCATCATAGGTTGAAGATTTCTGGTTCAAGTAAGTCCCAGCAAATCCGGCTCATTTATCCATACCCACCATGCAACCCAGGGTGTAGAAGCTTGGGTAGGCCGAACTACAAAGTTCATATATTCCCAACAACACTAACCCTGCTCGTCTATAAGTGACTAGAGGATGGGTCGATACAAAAATTTTCGCCGATGCCAACACAAGTACCGATACCACGTTCATAATTTAAATTCCGATACAGAGTACTTTATTAAATACGTTAAAGGCCTTTTTTTATCCACATACTTATGTCCTTGGTCTAATTGCACTCAGGACAGCTACCACACACTGCACTTTACCACATTGGTTCAGTTCCGTTTAGGGTGGAGGAAAACCCAACAAGGTCACTACAAAGTGACAGAATTTTTTTTTTTCAAGTTTCTAAAATGTTCATTTTTTTTGGATGAACAAAAAACTAAAAAACTATCACTGCTATTTCACAGTATGATTGATGATTTATTTTTCTACAGTTTGGTTGCCCCAAGCTCAAAGAGAGCTCTTTCAGGTGTCAGAGTACCTGACATTCTGCCAGTTTAGGTCAGTTATAGGGCGAACAAATACTTGAAACCTGGTAACTGCACTTTAGGCGGACAATATCCCAAATTGAACTAAAACACTTTTAATCAAGTGCAGTGTGTGGTATTTGCCCTGGGTCTGTTATATATAATCGTACCCTAAATTTTCTTCTCAACGCTCTTGCAAACTGTGGTGTAGGTCCGGTGGCAGTGGAAAGCTCAAGGTTGCGACGAATTATAGGTGTCCCACCCGGGCTACGTTGCATTGTTGTCTTCCGTAAGGTCTGTAATAGAAACAACAAGATTGTCCTAGTTTAATAGAGCAATGGCCTAGTGCAGCGTTTTTCAAAACTTTTTTTGTTGCAACGTTTCTGATAGATTGCAGAACCTGCACTGCACCAATGAACAGAACAGGATAGTTCCTGCTTCCCTACCTTTAGTGGTTTGATTTGATTAATATAAATAATGTATATAACATTTACCCATATTTTAACAACTTATTTATGGCAACGGCTACAGAAAAAAAGTGGTTATGGACTTTGATTACCCTGAGGTCGTATCGTTACCTCCCAGTTTATCCACTTCATGGAGTGGATCACCCTGACCAAGGCCCTGTACAAGCAGCCACTACAGACAGACAGAGTTAGAGTTGTTTGAAACACGATCTTTCCTGTTTAGCTTAGCCTAGCTAATTTATTACACCATTGGTTGAGTGGTAGGCGAGGATTAAAGAGCCAGACACGCCAGGACTCAAACCTGAGATATTCTACTATTCCGGAACGGTAAAGCATTCTAAATTGCCCATCCCCTACCCATCATTTTACTTACCCTTTTCAATAAAACAGACTTTGGCGTTGTCATGTTACTGTGTTCAAAGTTTCCAGACTTCTGTTCAATATCACCCAACTTTTGCAAAGATATCGATGTAATATCAGCTAGTGTGATGCGAGGCCTGTCCTGCTGGCTGGGAGCTGCAAGATAAAATTTTGTGTTTGATTATTTTGAAAAAAATTCATTTCGCAAAAAAATCTTAAACGTTACACAGTCCACATATGCGACTTAAGTCGGAAAAACATAGTCATTTTTATTTATAGCCACTTCTTAGAGTGGATTACGCTGTCCAAGGCCTTGTAACAGCGGCCACTTATAGTTGGACAGGGTTACAATTACTGGAAAGATATACTCTTCTCCGCTTCGGCTTAGCCTAACCAAGTTATTACACGCTGGATTGAGTGGTAGACTTGGATGAGCGAGCCGGACTCACAGGGCTCGAACCCGAGATCTTCAACCTGCGATGCCAACATGTTTAACCACTACGGTAGGCCATTGCGCGAAATATTTTTCAGCCTTAACAAACTCGCAGAAACAATAATTTTGCTCATTGACAAAGAGGTTCAAGAGTCTTTCTACATCGTACATACACAAATCAATTGCTGTAATGCATCTTCTGACCAACTTTCACGGACAATCATTTTAAACAATGAATTTCTGTGATGCATCTTCTGACCAACATCAGACTTTCACAGACAATCATTTTAAACAATGAATTTCAACATTTGTTGAAAATGTTTGTCTAAATTTGTTGTATGTGTGTAGAAAGACTTTTGTCCATCTAGTATTTTTCTAGTATTTTCTATGCTGTTTATAGCATCCTTGTGAAAAGCGAACAAAACTCCACAAAGAAAATATTTTGCATTTTCATGGCATTGAAGCAAAGAAGCGGGTAGAAGGTTTTACCATTGCCCAGAGCAGATACCACTCACTGCATATGATGACGGTTCAGTTCCGTTTGGGATGTTTTCCGTTTAGAGAGCAGTTGCTGGTTATACATCTTTTAGTAGCTTTTTGCTATTGAGTGGTGGAGTGGAGTGGTAGTGAGTTGGTTGGTTCCTTTTGGCAGCTGCTTCAGACAGACATTAGAGGGAATTTTAGTCAAAAAAAATTTTGCACAACAATCAACCAACAATCTGGTCTTTGAGGCCTTTTTAGCTTCGCTTAGTCGTTTGATAAACCCAAATCACATATGTTTAATTGAATAGAATGATATAACGGTGCAAAAAAAAATAACCAGTTTGGTCAACTCTGGACACAATACATGCAACAGCAGGTGGCAAAATAAAAGAACTCACTACATTCATATACCTTGTTTTCTTTGTCGACATTGTCTTGCGTACGAGTCTTTTTCAGTTTCACATTGCGAATATCATCAATCGTAACACATAGGGATTGCTGAAAAACAATACAAACATAGTAAAATGATAAAAGTCTTCATTCTTGATCAGTTCTCATAGGCATATTGACAGCTCAAATATGAAATTTTATTTTGCCAAGCATGGGACATAGATGAACCGCACCTTGACGGAGTGATCCTTCTGTGACCAATACTTATCAAAACATACTGCAGGTTTTTTCTGGCTGGGAGGGAGAATGTCATAAAATAAATCGACAGAAATCAATACTGGATTACATAGAAAAAGCAAATGGGATTTCTGAATCAGTCATTAATCTGTGAAAAAAATACTTAAAATAGATCATGACTTCGTAAGAGTTTTACAAGAGTCTGCACGAGAGAATTATAAATCCGACCTGCCAAAACAGGTATCGATAATATTTTTGTGACGGGGAAACAAACAAACCTTTTTCTCATCTTCCTTTACCGGCTTCGCCCCGTCTACCACAGTTGTCTTTTTCCACAGAGTAAATGTTTGCTCCTGAGGAATAAAATTTCAGTCATAAATAGAGTTGCCCATGCCTACGAGTTGTCAGTTATAGACATCGGCTAACTTAAAGAAATAGAAAGAGCAACCATTTCTCGCTTCGATTGTGAATTATTCGTATCGACAATATTTAGAATCGTTCTAATACGTTTTAAATTTCGCCAATAAAGAAAAAATTTATCATCGAACAGGATTTCACAGTCTTATTCACCTTTTCAAATTTACTGGAATGCCATTTTAATCTACGTATCGCGAAAAATAAAATAAGGTTAGTTGTCCTAACATTCAGAACTGAATATAACAAGGGAAGTAGTATCTGTTCAGGGCAAAGGTTAGAGAATTCACCATTTCTTCACTGTCTTTAGCCATTTTTTTCAAACACCTAGAAGATGAGCTGGGACCTAAGCATGCATAAACAAAGCTAATAGTCGATGTCAAGGTGATAAGAATCTTACATTACAGCACCAGAGGAACATTCTTTTAATGACAGGTTCGACTGAAACTTCATCTGTTATGTCTGAAGAAAAACAAACAGACTAAGTTAGAAAGAGAAAATCTTGTTTACTATTAGGTAGTAGTAACAGGCTGTCCAACATGATCAAAAATATAATATTTTATGAGAATAATGTAAAATTTGACGAGTTACAACCGATATTTCAGAAGTGGTAGAAGGCTTTACCATCACTCAGGGCAGATCCTACTCACTGCACTTTACAATGGTGGTTCAGTCATGTTTGGGATGTTATCTACTTAGAGTGCAGTTGATGGTACTACATCTTGTAGTAGCTCTTTGTTATCAAGCGGCCGTTAGTTGGTTCCTTTCAGGCACTGCTTCCGGCCTTGCCTAGGGTGAATTTCAATAAAGGTTTTTGGTTTATTATAATATAGCAACTTTAAACCGAACATCTTCTCAACAATTGGTAAATTTTGTCAAAGTATCCATTGTCAAATATTTGTTATTGATGCCTCGATGAGACGAGGGTGCACCTGTGGCGTATATTAAAAAAAAAAAATTTGTGATTGGGGGTGCAGTCTGATTCCACACTAAGAGCCCTGTAGGTACAGGCTTTAGAATAATCCTAATGTATTTCCTGCGTGTCAGAAGATCCGACTAAAAAGAAGCAAAGAAGTGGTTGATAGTTTTACCATCACCCAGGGCAGACACTACTCACTGCATTTTACCATGGCGGCCCAGTTCCATTGCTGGACCTACATATTGTAATTAGCTCAATTAGTAGAGCGTTGGGAATATGCTTCGAGCTACGATTCCCTAATCGTCAAGACGCAAGTTCGAATCTCGTGGGGATCGTGAGAAATATGATAAGCCAAAATATTTCACCCAGACGTAACTGTTATCTGTATCAGAACCCGTGGTTCGCCATATGATTAAATTGTGTTCTCGACATTCCTCTCCCGCAGGATAAAAATGAAATCCTCTCTTATCTTAACTCTTTGCCATTAAGTGACTGTAAGTTAGTTCCTTTTAAGTACTGCTTCTGGCTTTGCTCAGAGTGAATTTCATCGAAAAAAGGAGAAAAACCGAATGAGTTTGGCCCCTACTTCCATCAGGCAGAGTGTCAACTACCTACTCTGTTATTAAGACACAAAAGGGATCTTATGGTAAAACCTGTGCCTGCTAAATTTTTTCAGGCTTAGGTTTGGGGTCTAGTGAAGTTTAGTACCATATTCCCGAATGTCATCAAAATAAAAACTGGCAGAATATTCTCATCCTAACTAAGGGACGCCAATGCTGCAAGCATCTGGCATTGTCTCCCGGGTTAGGATGAGTCGCTTGCAACATGGGAATTTTTTTATGATAATCGGACATATGGTACGGTACTAAACTTCATGAGACCCCAGCTTTGCTTAAAAATAAATCAAAAGTAAGCAGTTTACCTTTTTCTCTGCCGTCGATTTCTTTTACCGATATTTCTTCCAGGTCTTCCATATCATCGGGACGGCATTACTATTGCACATTACAAACAGACAAAATCAGAAGTCCGCCGCGCAAAACCAGCAAAGACAACAACGCAGTCAAAGTTCTTGAGTGAAATTTCAATTCTCGTGTTGCCAGCTACTGTGTTGATCGGAGTCTAAATATTATTACCAAGCCGATAAAGCAAGCCGATTACCGATTAAGTAAACCGGCCATGACTTGTCGTGATTGTATTTAAAAAAAAATGAAAGTGAAACTTCATCTCCTCAATTTTGTCCTTCCATAAGATGTTACTAATCCACCATGGTTTATTTCAATAGAGCTTATTTCACCAAATTTAGCATGATAGGTTGATACGTATGATGATGTGGAGAGAGTTGAAGGACGCCAACGTTATAGAACTAGCAACGTCAAAATGGTGGAACATTCCCACAATTACGTAGCTAATAAACAATGTAGACAAACAAATCAACAACATGATTGTTATGATACAGTCTGATAAAGTCGCAGAATGTGAAGCGGAATAGCAATGGGCATTTCATTCAATCCAGGTCAGCAAATGATTTTTCTAGGCGATACGGTCAAACGATGCCAAAAGACTTTTGCGGAAAAACTGTCTGCAACCTGTCAGATTTTTCTCGTCGTTTTGCTGCTGGTGTTCAGAGACACACTGTCATCTGCCAAGCTTACAAGCAAAATTGAAAGTATATGAAAGACCCGATTTTAGCAAATGATTCGCGGAAAGACACGACTCGCCAGACGACATTAATAAGCAAGTTTTCTGAGAGAGGGAATCGCAGACATTCATATTTTATAAGAACAAATTTTACAATGTATTTGTGATTATTATAGTTCACTCAGCTTTACTACAAAACTTTGCTTACACACTATGTCTTGTTCACATATAGTAGTGTTTGTTTATAGAAATGTATATTCTTCATTTTCGTTTCACCATTCAGTACTCTATTGTTATCAACATTGTCATAATCCGATCATTCTGAAATACTGTTTTGAATTAGGATTTTTGACAAAAATTCTTTATTTTTTCCCATCTATATCCGTCTAGAGTTTAACTTGTTCCATGACGAATTGGTCCATTTTAGTGAGAGAATTCGTACCAACATTACTTTGCTATACGTTGTTTTTATTCGCTGTTAAGGCATTTTAGCCTAACATTCTATTCATAGTTAACCCCCGCCATTGCCGTCATTGTTTTGTGTGTCTGCTACCTCTGATGTCCACCGCCCATTAATGACATGCGCACGGTTGTGTGGACGTTCTAATAATCTCATAATATTTGTGAAAAAATACAGATCGCGCACGACGAACATACAGACTACAAGCAAAACATCTATTTTATTTTTTTGCCGAATGAAATTCCAGTGCCAATCGGAATTTTCCAAATAAATTAAATATATTGTTTGGTCACGCTCAAGGCTGGTAGTACGGTACGAAGTTCGGTACGGTACGATTGGATTTTTCGGTACGATAGTACGGTACGATTCATTTTTCAATTTTCGTACTTGGTACGGTACGGTACGAAGTTCGGTATTTATTTCGTACCGTACCGTACTCTTTTTCGTACCTTCACATTACACTTAATGAATGAATTCGAAAAAATAATTTCATTTAACATCTATGCCGTTTCATAACGGGGCGCTGATAATATAAATTGTGTCTATCAAAGAATTTTTTAACAAACGGGCAATTTTAAAATGATTAAAAGCGGCGCAGGTATTGGTAGTAAAAATGCAACTGATTCACTTGAGCTGATTAGATGAGCTATGCCGTATTTCGGTTTTACTGCAGTGGCGCAAAACTTTGTGATTGTGTGGAAATACATATAGGCCGCTGATTTATGACGTCTTAATCTGAATGCATTTTTCTGTAATAACAAAAGTTGTGATAGCCCAATTAAAATCGTCAAGATAAGCAGCATTCGTAATACTAAAAATCACAGTGTTATCACGGTGCCCGAATATACCAACTACAATGGCGGATACGGAAAAAAATTGTGGGGTAGTCACACATGCAATCACAGGCTTTCAAATTTACAAAAATATTAGGGTGCCGGAAGCGCGCAAACTTTTATTGAGAACGAAACAAAAATACATTTTTTTAGAGTGAAATAAACATTACCAAGCCGGAAAATGTATCTGAGCGCCGGATGCCCGCTGAAATTTTTGTAAAAATTGAATAAAAATTTTTACTTCAAAGGCTCAATGCTACGAAATATACAAAATTAATCAGGGAATATTGTGCAACGCAGGCGCGCGAAAATTTTATGAAAATTAAAAACTCTCTCCCCTTGACCAACTATGCAACTAAGCTCACCAGTAACCACCGCTATTACGTTTTGTTTGTACTTTGACACGCAGAAGTATATTATCGGAGCAGAAACATCATAATATAAAGATATATTTAGGCTATTTTGAGTTGAATGTTACCTGATGCTCATCTTAAATAGAAGATATATTTTGTAAAAAAACAGTCAAGTCACAATATGGCATGTCGGGAATACGTCTGTCTGGTATGAAAAAATAAATAGCATTATTCAGTTATTTGAAGAGAACGTAAATTGCACCAGAA
Organism: Styela plicata; assembly: GCA_963675895.2. Classification (NCBI taxonomy): domain Eukaryota; kingdom Metazoa; phylum Chordata; class Ascidiacea; order Stolidobranchia; family Styelidae; genus Styela; species Styela plicata. The sequence continues at coordinate 21,677,879 of OZ023148.1, forward strand.
ATACCAGTTGCACAATGATAATGTTCGAATTTCTTGTGACGACACAATGCCAGATTTTTTCGCGAAACTGTGCTCATCCTACCACCATTCATCACCACCGGTCTACCATTCTCATATTATACGCAATGTGAACAATGATATTGGGGTGACATATGCTCAATTACGCGCATGTTTTACTGTCCTGGATTTTAAACCAGATATCATAAATCGCTTTGGTGTAAGATGCTGGTGACGTTTCTTGCGGTGGCCAGATTTTACAAATAAAGCTGATTTGGACATTGGTAGTTGGTACGGTACGAAATTGCTGCCCAGCGAATCGTACCTGTTTTCGTACTGGTACGAAATTTAGTACGATAAATGAAAAATATTAATCGAACTTAATTTCGTACTGGTACAAAGTTCGGTACAATGTACGAAAAAAATAATATCGTACGGTACGGTACGGAAAATTTTCGAAAGGTACGGTACGAAATTATTTTGCTGGTTCGAAGTACGATAAAAATTTCGTACCGTACCGTACTGCCAACCTTGGTCACGCTATATATATACGCCGAATATATCTATGGAATTGATAATATTTTTCCCGAATGTTCAATCAAAACCCCACATGCGCATAATATAGTTAAAAGAAATTTAAGGAGGTTAATCAGGTGCAATATTATTCAGAAAAGAGGTTACCATTATGAATATGAATACAATACAGGATATGTATCATAACAGACATTCATTCCACGCACGAAAAGAAAAAAATAACCAGACGGGGGCAACCAAGAGCAGTTTACGTTGTCACGGTAACAAAGTAGATAGACTGTAGATGAGTTAGCTACTGGTATGGAGAGTGATCTACCAGCAGAATTATCGCACAAACAGTCTGATGAAGCAGATATGAAATCAATGTTAGCAATAGACAATTACAGATATATGTAAATTAGGCACAGGATACTACTGACTTATCCAAACAGATTTAATTTGCTAAGACACTAATTATAGCCTATTTGTAAGAATGTAAATTTTTTCTGAAGTGTCCAAAAATTTGACAGCAGATAAATATTTTTAGATAAAGGCCAAGTTCCGAAAACAATCAAACAATTGTGCTATTGCTTAACTGGTTAACAATTTTCAGTTTAAGTTAACCGTTACCAGAGGCCTATACTGTAACGTTATAGTAGTACAAACTGACAGAGTATCAGTGACCTGAAAAGATCTTCGCAGGCGGTCAGGTGATGTATCTTGAAATAGGATAGGATATCATTTTATCCTGCGGGAAAGGAAAGGAAAGCCAAGAATACAGCTTAACCATATGGCAAACCAGGACCTCTCAGGCAGAATTGGTGTGAAGGTTTCAGATAATGGCATTTCTCATTTTTCTTGTGCATGGACCTGGTTGGTGGAGGAAGTCGTAAGCGGGGCTTACATGAACCGCCGTGTATCTGCGAGGCGCCCAGCAGACCTCTCGCATATAATCATCATCCCTCACGGGATTCGAACCTGCGTCTTGACAATGAGAGATGCGTAACTCGAATCGTATTCCTAACGGTTTTACCAATTGAGCTAACCGGGCACCGGGGCAAATGTTATATTTATACATATTTTTTTTTAATTTCCTTCTGATGACAGCCTTAGACTATACAGTATATTTCATGTCTTGATAATTGCCAGGGTGGCCTAATATTGACTGCAGATTAGGATGTGGTAAAATTTTTTACATGAGAGTTATTTTACAGCAATAAATCAATACAGAATAGTGAGTTATGTCAACAACTTTTTTCTAGGCAGCTGCCATTGTGTATCAGTATCGTATGTGCTTGTGTTAAATATATTGAACAGAAAAATAAAGTCAACTTGCCACACGTTTTCCTTGAACTGTGAAATTTTGCATAGGATAAGATTTTATTTTTTATCCTGCGGGAGAGAAAAGTCGAAAATATAGCTTAATCATATCTCCTTCTGCGTGTGCACAGACCCGAATGGTTGAGGAAACCGTAAGCAGTGCTTTATGCGAACCATTGTGCAATGGCACCTCTCACATGTAATCATCCTTCCTCACGAAATTCGAACCCGTGTTCAGATGACATGTTCCTCCAAGCTTTTGTAATGGAGGGACAGTCCTCCTCATAGGCAGCGAAAGAAAGATCTTCAACATTGAGGGGAACGACTTGCCAACGAAAAATTTATATTGACAGTTCTATTTGAAAAAAATGCGCAGAAGGCTCGCAAGAGATTTTATAATCATTTTGCTGAACTGCAAAGGATGGCAGAATTTTAGCTGAAAGCATATTTCAATAAAAAATTTGCCATACAATGGAGGAAAATTGACAAATTGATTGTCTGGAAATTTACAAAATGCTTGGTCAGGTTGTACTATCCGGATAGCGGGAATTTGTAGCATTCCAATTTTCACTACCCAACATCCGGATATCTTTGATTCCTTTATCCAGATAGTATGAGCACCAAAGTTTTGCTTTAGTTTAGATTCATTATTTTTGCAGTTGTTTTCATCTTGTAAGATTCATTACACCTGAGCTGGAGGAATGTCCAGCTAACCTCTCACACGTATGCAATCTTCACGGTATTCAAACCTTTGTTTTACCTTCACCCAGGGCAGATACCACTAGAGCTGGGCAGTATATGGGGAGGGCGGTAAATACCGGTATTGAATTTCCCAAAATATCATATAACGTTAATTTTTTGCAATGCCGCTTTGCTGCGATACCGGTATTTTGTGACATACCATGGTGGTTTAGTTCTGTATGGGATATTTTCTGCTTATCTTGCACTTGATCTTGCAATACCCCTTGTCATTTGGGGTGGCCGTTACCTGGCTTCATTCAGGTGCTTTTGGCCTTGCTTGGAGTGAACTTCTGTAAAAAGGATAATCCTTGTGCTATGTTTTTCAATTTATAATTTTGTAACGTGGAATTTATATCTCGTATGGAAGTCCGAATATTGCGGTAGGTCATTGCGGCTGACAAGATGGCAACATTGATTTTCTCAATGAGTTTGAAATCCATTTTATTTTCTCTGGATAGAATAAAAAGCTTCACATTCATCAACACTGCTATTTTACAACAGCATTCATGGGATCTTTTCCACAGTTTGCTAAATGTTCTTCTGGTGGATCCCACTTTCTTTAGAGGTCTGAGTAGCAGAGTAGCTGGAGTTCTATCAGTGTGGTGGCCGATATATCGGATACTGATAACGACCACAAATTCTAATATTGACAGAATATATGCAAAAGGCCCTGTCGACCTAGTATTCTGCAAAAACCCTAGTAATCAACAGAATCAAAAATGAGAATAATTTCAGAAAATTATGCGAGTTTCGATGGATTTTACAATTTTAAATAAAAAACACAGCCAGGCTTCGAGCTACTAAGACATCTGAATGAAAATGGTTCTGGTCAGAAGGAAATTCAGTAAATGGGCCTCTTTTCATAATACATCTCTTGCTAAAAGACTAAAATGTATTTCTTCCAGTGTCTGGTATCAACAAAAATGAAATCATCAATAATGCACTGAAATATCGATCGAAGAAAATGGTGTGGATATTTCGAACACCCGAAAAAAAATAGGATTCTGCCATCATGGATACCGCTATGTAATATTCATGTTTTAAAAGATTTACAGTTTAAAAGTATCACTAAGCGATTAGATACCCGAATAAAGCGTGATTCTGTAACCTTCGCCAGTATAGTGAAAATTAAAATAAATCATGATAGTGTTGCATAATATATCGGTATTCATGAACACTATAGATTAATACATCTGGCTAATGGCTGGTTAAATTATGTATCTCTTCACATTACTGGGGGACATGTTGGTACGTACCGGTATTGAGTTTTCCGGTTTGCTTGTCCATTGGATAAATTTGCCTCTGACTGAAGATTTTCTTGGGGGGTATCAGAGAAGTCAGCATTCTGTGACTCATTCTTGACCACAAAAGATTTTATTACAAAATTTTTTGAGAAGTGGACTCTGGGGTAGGCAATAACTCAAGGTGAACCATGCATGAACATATTCTAGGTGGTTTTGGTCTAGAATTTGTTGGCTGATAACTAAATCTCTATATCGGATGCTTAAAGCCAATATCAGTTAAGCTTTGACTGTGGTATTTATATCATACTGTGTAATTCAGGACATATATGTGTTATGCAGAATGCAGTACAGCGAACGGATCACTGGTAAGTGTAGTTAATTCGTTTGCATGTGTATGGTAACTACACAATATTTCATTGATATATACTCGCTGCTATTTTTCTGCATTTATGATTTTATTTCAATTAAATTATTTTCCATTTGCATAGTGAGAATATATATCGAGTTCCCAGTATATATTTTTAATTATCTGATAGCGACCAATCTGTAAAATGTATGAAATAGCAGCATTGATTGTTTCAAAGTTTTTTGTCCATTCAAAGAAAATGAAGTCAGACACCCGATGAAAATCAAGATTCTGTTACCATGTCTTGTGCAACGAAGTAGCATATTTACATCTCATAAACGTACAGAAGTTCATTTTTAGGATCCGATCAACCATGCGTGACAAAATATTCCGATCAAAATATTTTATTGTCGAGCATGGGCCATGCCGAAATGGCATGACCCATCTGTGGCTGATATTTGACACATAATATTTGGTTAGAACGAACTGAGTAAACTTGACACAAAATATACAACACTGCATGTACCGACTGGCATAATGTCAGCTACTCTGACACCCGAAGTGAATGGCTGCCTTCTGAAAAAAATTACCAGATTGACAATATTTCTTGATGATTATTTTGTCAAAAGATTGAAATATTTTTTTTGGAGCATCTGGTGGCATCGACATTGTAGAATAACGCTCTGAAATAAACAGTGTTGATTGCTCGAAGATTTTTTGTTGAACAAATTACATGTACATTTTGGACAGCCGAGGAATAACAAGATTCTGTCACCATGCCTTGTATGATGAAGTACCATATTCATGTTTCGTAGACGTACTGGTAGTTTATTTTGAAGAATGATATACCCATATTACTTATTGTTATTATATAATTTTGCCATACATGAGTTACAGATAGTCCGCTCCACAATGACGCGATACATCTGTGACTCAAAACACTATGTTATACTTAGTAATAGAACGTTTTTACAAGTTCAATAGGTTGATAGTGTAGTTTGTGATGATAACCAGGAATATTATATAGTGCAGCTATATGTCATGCCAGCTACACCCTGAGGAAATGGGACATGATTTCATGATATATATATCTTGCTAGAAGATTAAAATGTCTTTTCTTGAAGTACAGTTGCTGGCACTGTATTTTGTTCATTGAAATGGTCAGTAGTCGGCTTCGTTTGCTTCCTGCTCTATGTAAGTCTGGAGTCATTGCCGATAAGGAACCTATTAATAACCATCTTCATAGCAAAGAGCTGCTCCAAAATTTGGTACTAGCAACTGCACTAAGGGTATTAAACCGCTGTAATAAAGTGCAGCAAGTAAAATCTGCCCTGGGTGGAGGTAAAACCATTTAACACTTTCGATTATCTCTCAGCCATCACCATGAGCAAACAATATATGACAGAGCATGGTCAGTTATGTCAGGTACTCTGCTACTTAGACACCTGAAGATAATGGGTTTTATTTAAAGAAAATTTAGCAAATAAGCAATATTTTAAGATAATATCACTTGCTAGAAGATGAAAATGCCTATTTTTTGTCCATAAAATTATTTTTCATTCCCATAGTGGGGATATATTTTGAATTTCCAATGTCTATTTCTATGTGTTTGTTAGTAACTAATCTGTGAACGGTTCAAAATCGTAAATGAAATAGCAGGTTTGCTTGTTTTGGAGCTTTTTTGACCATCTGAAGAAAAAAAAATGACATCTACCTTTGTTTTACCTTCACCCAGGGCAGATACCACTAGAGCTGGGCAGTATATCGGTAGGACGGTTAAAACCGGTGTTGAATTTTCCAAAATATATCACGTTAATTTTCTCAATGTCGGTTTGCCGTGATACCGGTAGTTAGTGACATACCGTCTAAAATGGTTACAAGTTGATGCATTATCACGACCACTAACGACAAAAAGTGCAATGTCCTGATACAACAACCTGCCCGCATTTTAAGTGTCTAGCTGATGTTTTTCAACTAGGTCGGGCATCACATGGCTCTTTAAAGCGACACAACAGCATGTTTTTTGATAGCTGAAAATGGCTTTGCATATCAGTAATACTGGCATTTTCGCTTCGGTATGCCGGTACTAAATATACCTGATGCCGCCCAGCTCTAGATACCACTCACTGCGCTTTAATATGGTTGTTTAGTTCTGTATGGGATATTTTCTGCTTATCCTGCACTTGATCTTGCAATAGCACTTTGTCATTTGGAGTGGTCGTTATCTGGCTCCATTCAGGCGCTTTTAGCCTTGCTTGAAGTGAACTTCTATAATGAGAATAATTCCTAAAAAATCGTAAATGACCTTTTAAGTGCTTTAAAATGTATCGTGAGCCTTCGTCGCGCATACCACAATACGCTTATTTAGCCTATTTTAAACCCTAAAATCCCCTTTTTTAAAATAAATTTCCGCGCGTCTGACACGTTTTTTCGTATGTTAACAATACATATTTTTTTTAATTTGTAGCCACTTCTTAGAGTGGATTACCTTGTCCAAGACACTGTAACTGCGGCCACTTATAGGCAGACAGGGATACAATTATTGGAAAGATATCATCTTTTCGTGTTCGGCTTGGCCTGCCCAAGTTATTACACCATGGGTTAGGTGGTGGACATGGATGAGCGAGTCGGACTCGCCGACTTTCGAACCAGAGATATCCGTCCTGCGATGCCTACATGTTTAACCACTAGGCCATCGCGCCCACAAAACATATGAGAATAAATCACTGATTTCCAGAAAGAATTTTTTTGCCTGTGGCACCCATTATAATGTCATAATTTGACATCATGATTTGACCCCCCCCCCTTCATCGAGGTTCTGAACACTCCAATGGCAATGTCTCGTTTATGTCATCATCAATCCCCATGTAGACACCTCATGTGACACAATCCCTCAATCTAAGTAAGCTCATTGACATGGCATAGTTTCTCATGATAACTAGGAATAGTGCAGTGTAGCAGAATGCTATCTACTCAGGCACCCAAAGAAAATGTGCCCACCAGAAGAAAATTTAGCAAATGGAACAATTTCATGACATATATCTTGCAGTAAGATAAAAATGTCTCTTTTGGAATGTCTAGTAGCGATCAAACTGTATAATAAGGTTATTTTTTTGTTCGTCCAAGGAAAATAACCCGCATTTTTTTTTTTTGGACACCCGAAGAAAAAAAGATTATGTCACCCTGATATAGTGCTTCACTTGACCTGCAGAATTTTGCAATCAATGCCAAATATGTATTGTGTGTAACGCCACTGTTATAAAGCCACCTCGATATTGTATTTTTTTCTATAAATCATGGTCATAATAAATAAGCGGTATCACCCAGGGCAGATATCAGATACCAATAAACCTACCAACCTATTTTATAATAATATCAATTGCTAGAAGATGAAAATGCCTATTTTTTGTCAATAAAATTATTTCCCATTCCCATAGTGGGTAGTATATTTCTATTTTCCATTGTCTATTTTTAACTGTCTCGTAGTAACCAATTTGTAAATGGTTCAAAATCATGAATATTACTATGAAATAGCAGTGTTGATTGTTTCGAAGCTTTTTTGTCTATCTGAATGAAACACATGTACATTGACAACACCCAAGGAAAAGCAATATTTTAGTGGGCACGATGGCCTAGTGGTTAAACATGTTGGCATCGCAGGTTGAAGATCTCTGGTTTGAGTCCGACCTGTCTGAGGGTATAATAACTTGAGTAGGCTAAGCCGAACAGGAAAAGATCATATCTTTCCAGTAATTCTAACCCTGCTCATCTATAGGTGGCTGCTGGTACTGGGCCTCCAAGAAGTTCTCTATCACAAGTGGAATGAAAATTATGCAGAGTGGAAATTGCTTTGTATTTTATGGACCGAACAACGATATTATTTTTTTCACTTTTGCTTTTTTATTATTTATTTATCTATAACATACTCAAATTACACGTTACACTTGATATTTATTATGTGCACTCACACCAGATTAATGTCTCTGAATCTGCAATCTTATTTTCGCAAATTGGGTGGTAGTAGACTCTGATGACCGAGAGGTCGTATCGCAACCCCCCAGTCTCTACCGAAAACGTATAATTTTATGCAGTACTGTTTTTCATATATTCTAATGTTTTCTGGTTGATGAAATTAATAAACTCTCTCTCTCTCTGTAAAAAATGAGAATAAAAAGATTCTGTCGCCATTAAATTTTATATTGAGTACTACATGTCTTGTGCAACAAAGTATCATATTTACATCTCATAAACCTACGGTAGATCATTTTAGGAACCCTGAGCCATTAAACAATTACTCACTCAGTAAACACGGCACAAAATAAACAACACTACACGTACAGACTGGTAGAATGTCAGCAACTCTTTGTTTAAACAATCACTCACTCAGTAAACATGGCACAAAATAAACAACACTACACGTACAGACTGGTAGAATGTCAGCAACTCTTTGTTTAAACAATTACTCACTCAGTAAACACGGCACAAAATACACAACACTACATGTACAGAATGTCAGCTGCTCTAATACTCAATACACCCGTAGCCAATGGCTGCCATCAGAAGAAAGTTACCAGATTGAAATGTCTGTATTTCTTCGTCACAAATATTCAGGACACCCAAAAGAAAACGAGATCGCCCTCACATATAACCGCCTAATTGTATGGCAAACCACGACCACTCGTGCAATTAACTGGGTTTAAGGTTTTTGATTTATTTTCTTTCTTATTTTTCCTGTCCATAGACATATACAACTGGTCGGTGGTTTAAACCATGAGCCGTGCTTACATGAACCTCTGTGCACTGGTTAGGCATCCACCAGACCTCTTCCATATATGCATCATCCTTCAGAGGATTCGAAATTAATAAAGTCGTCTCTCAGGTTTCTTAGCTCCCTTCGAACATGAAATTTAATTTGGGAAATAATTTTAAAGAAAATATAAGACAGGGTCAAGCTACAATCAGGGGGATGAAAGGAAAATTCCCCCGCCAAGATTTTGGAATAGAGGGACTGTACTTACCAGTAGAACCCGACCGATATCGATTTTTTGCAACCGATATCGAAATTTTGTCATTTTTGACCACCGATAAACGATATTTATCTTACGCGAAACTCGTTGAAATAAAGCAGAAATAGTTCTGTGTAAGAAAGGCAAATGAGCATATTATAACGTTCAGATGCGTCCAAATCCAAGCTCACTTGAATAACAATTTCTGGGGATTCTCCGAGATGTGAGCAAAAATATTGTGCAATATTTGCTATTGGAACAAAAACACATCATTTTAAAAGAATTACGCATGCCCATATGTCTATTTATGATCTGCTGACATATTGGCATACAGCAAAAATTGCGCTGATATATATCGGTTCAAGGAATGTGACTGTTTTTTCAGTTCATTTTGAGCTCTGTAGGTTTGGACTTTGAAATTGTCCTCACATATGTCTTGTGTGTTGTAGGAGGCTTTAACCATGGTAGTGTAGTTCTGTATGTTTTTTTGCTTAAGAGTGCGGTTAGTGACACTTTATCTTGCAGTAGCTCTGTCATTCGAATGGCCGCTATTTGGCTCCAATTCGACTCTGCTTTTGAACTTGCCTTGGATGAAATTCTATAAAGAAAAATCATCCTGTGTGTTATATGATCTGGTGCTCTAGATGTCCATTACAATTGTTAAGTTTGTAATGTGAAATTTATATCTCCTATGGCAAATCAGAACATTAGGTCAATGTGGCTGACAAAGGTGGCAGAATTTTTGTTTTCTTCATGTTTTCATTCACGTTTTATCTTCTAGACCCAGATGTATCATGAGATATTGCCCATTTTGTTAATTTTCTTCTGGAGGATCCATTTTCTTCAGGTGTCTGAGTAGCAAAATAGCTGCCATTCTATCAGTGTGGAGGCTGATATATCAGATACTGGTAACACAAATTCCAATATTGATCGGGCTGTAATGAAATCATGATATTGCTACTCAATCAATAAATCAGACCATTAAAAAATTGAAATCTAGATATTGCAATTGAATTTGAACATTTACATTTAGGAATTGAATTGAATAATTTTAGAGGATCGAACACTTGAATCTTAGTCATAGCAACCAAAGATGTATTTATAGAAAATTACATCCAAATTTAGATGGATTTTCTGAAATTAAATGCATTTTTAATTATTCCCTCTTTTGATTTGAATTGCTATGAGAATCAAATATAATATTTTTCGAATCAAGAATTGAATGTATTGCTTTCTTACTACCAGCATTCTTGGGACGTACAGTCCTTGGGTAAATCTGAATATAAATACAGCACACTTCTTTAATGGCTCATACATGGATAAGTTCAGTGGCTAGACCAAGAAGAATTTTCTTTTCATACAGGCAATTTTCTTCAAATGTATGAAAAAGACCAGAAGCTACTAGGCACCTGAAAGAAGTGGCTTCATCAGATGGAAATTCACCTTTAAGGCTTTATTTTAGGATTCAAATCATTTACTGAAGGATCAGAAATGTCTTATTATCGGACAAAAAGCTTTAAAATCATTAATATTGCTATGAAATAGAAGCGTTGATGGTTTTGGAGCTTTTTTGTCCATACGAAGTAACTTTGTATTGATCTATTGTGCAGTGTAATCATGACATATGTGAGAACCTGGCTAACAGCATGCTATCTACTCAAACACCCAAAGAATATGAATTTCGTCAGAAAAAAATAACAAAAGCAAAACATCCCAAGGTATATGGCTGAGTTTAAAATGTCTGAGTTTGGTGCATGGCAATTTGAGTTGTCAAAATTTTATTTTTTTTTTAATTAAATTCACTCTTAGCATTTTGTCAAGCATGAGCCACAGATTGACAGCACCTTGTCTGCGCGATCAGTGATGCTTAACAAAACATGTTTCGTTGTGATTTTTGTGACCTCGTAATTGTGAAATCCTTATATGTAACTGGACCACTATAGTAAGTAAATCGTTCTGCATAAGCGATGATGAGTCACCTGACACTTCCCAGGGTGTTTCACTCATATAAGTGACTATAAAAATGTACAATGTGAGAAAAAAAATTAATATTACAAAAATTTGCTGAGATTTGGGAACAAATTACTCATGGTTCTATAGCGCCCACTTATATCTCACTGACAACCAAAAAACGCCGTCTCACATTCCTTTGCCAGTGGATTAGTACTAGGGCTGGGCAAATCCGAATCATTTGGAATTCGAATTTGATTCGATTATTTTTTTCGAATCGGATCGAATCACTAATTCTATGTATATAACAAATATCCCATTTATACTATTATAACTTGTCTCCATCGTGATAGTGAAGAAATTTATAATTTGTTGTGTATTTTTTATGCACTAAAAGCAATAATTTGCTTATTTCAACGTCGAGATATAGTAGATTTTGGTCAAATTTGACCAAAATCGATTGCATTTCGTTGTTAAAATAAAAATTTCACCTTATTTGGCAAGTTTTTTTTCCTATGAACGATTCACAATTGAATTGAATAAATCATGCTTCGAATCGATTCGAATTGCCCAGCCCTAATTAAGACTATTCTAAAGCCCGTACCTACAGGGGTTTTAATTTGGTTATTATAATTTTCGATTTGATTCATTCACGAATTCCTGAATTATTTAATTCCATTGTCCCTATGATTAGTATGTATATATGTTTATTCGCCCCAGTAATAAAGGATTCAATGTGCAAGTACAACAAATAAAATGTGAGACAGGACAGGATGAACTTTATTTTTATACAGCATGCTACAAACAATGTTTACATTTATATCTGGTCACAATATTTTTCCTGCGTCTTGCCGTTCCATCCCGTGTGGACATATGAGCTACTGGTGAGGTTATTGAGCATAGTCCCAAACCTGCGGATTACAAAGCCTTGCCCGGGGTCACCCGGGGGCATGTATTACCTATTGAAGCTGTTTTCGTTTGTCGATTTTTAACATACTCCATTGGGGTTTGAACCCGCGTCATTCGTTAGGTGTCACGTCATGGCTCATTCACAAGTCCCTGTCGACCTGAAACAGAATCAAAATAATTTCTGAAAATCATGCAAGTTTCAATGGATTTCAAAATTTTAAATAATAAACACGGCTAGACTTCTAGCTACTAAGACACCCGAAGAAGATGGATCTTATCAGAAGGAAATTCAGCTAATGGGCTTTATTTCATAATACATCTCTTGCTAAAATGTCTTTCTTCGAGTGTCTGGTAGCTACTGAATAGAACAAAAATCAAAACACCGAAACTGCTGTAAAAATCCATCCAAAGGAAATATTTCAGGCAACAGGAAAAAAACAGGATTTATGCCACCCTGGACACAGCTTTGCAGTATTCATGTTTTTGAGATTTTTCATTTCAAACCCCAAAATCCCTTTTTCAAATAAATTTCAGTGCGGCAGACACGTTTTTTGTATGTAAAGAATAAAATCTTTTTTCTGATTTATGGCCACTTTTTAGAGTAGATCACTCTGTCCAAGGCCCTGTAACAGTCGCCACTTATAGACGAACAGGGTTACAATTACTGGAAACGTGTCATCTTTTCCTGTTCGACTACCCAAGTTATTACACCCTGGGTTGACTTGTGGACATGGATAAGCGATCCGAACTCGCCGGGGCTGGAACCCAAGATCTTTAACCTACGATGCCAACATGTTTAACCACTAGGCCATCGCGCCCATAAAACATATAAAAATAAAAACACCAATTTCCAGAACATTTTTTTTGCCTGTGGCACACATTATGATGTAAAATTTGACCTATTATCGATGTTTTATTTTTTTCTATTGATAAAAAAATGATATATAAACAGCAAATAATTTTCTCTCAGGTTATAAAATTTTACAATATTTGATTTTTTGTTACTGAAAGTCGTCCTATGTTAGGCCCGAAGCAGAAGATATTGTTTCCCCTTATTGGCTGATTAGCTCATTCGGTAAAGTGTTGGGAATATGCTTCAAGCTACGCATATCTGATCACCCTGTTCGATTCTCATTTGGGAGGATTTTATGCGAGAGCTGTGCTGGACACCTTGTCAGTGCACGGTGAATCATGTAAGCACTGCTTTTATGCGAGATTTGTTAGCTAAAAACTTTTATCCCAATTTAAAACCGGTGTCTGCACGATCGTTAATCCGTAATCTTGGAACTAACGTTTTTTTATAGCTCTGCTTTGAAATGCACTAAATGACTCGAACACTATAATAAAGGGCAGTGAGCGGTATCTGCCCTGGGCAACAGTAAATACCTCGTATAATATATAGGAATTTTGCAATCAAAGCCAAATATACATGTGAGGCCACTGTTATAAAGTCACCTCAATATCGTATTATTTTGCTTAAATCATGATTTTTCCGCATAATAAGTAGTAATGAAACATCAAAAAATATTGGGTTGTGCAAAAGCAGTTTTGTCAAGAGTCAACCAATTTATCAAGTTGTATTTTCTGTGTCGTGAAATTTGCCTGAAGAGAGCAAGGTTTAATATTTACTAATAGTCCAGGACAGATATTAGTAACTTCAGTTCACTTATGCATGTAAGGTTTTCAACTCGCAGTACGTTTTTTTTATAGCCACTTTTTCGAGCGAATCACCTTGCCCAAGGCCCAGTACTAGCGCCACTTATAGATGGGCAGGGTAAGAAATACTGGAAAGATATGATCTTTTCCTGTTTGGCTTAGCCTACCCAAGTTATTACACCCTGGGTTGAGTGGTGGGCATGGATAAGCGAGCCTATTCGCCGGGGCTTGAACTCGAGATCTTCAACCTGCGATGCCAACATGTTTAACCACTAGGCCATCGCGCCCACTACGGTTGCTGGTGTTACATTTTATTAAATCCTTTGAAATATTAATGGTCGTTAGTGGTTGGTTATAGATAGTGGTACTGCTTTACCTTCCCCAATTTCCAAGAGAATGAAAGTGTGTGTTGTTATTAATTTGTTATTTTGTTTGTTTCATGGTATAGCTTCTAGTTTAATATAAAGTAGATTTTGTCATCTGATATTCAAAATGTCTCTAAAGATTGAAATAAATGATAACGAACATGCAAATGGAATTCTACAAGAACTTAACAGGTGAGTACATTTGGCTTCGACTGATGTTGGATAATTTCGGTTGATTATGAGAATGATTTGAAATATTGTAATTATGTTGTGTTGGTTTTCATATGTACTTGATCAATTGGTCATTGTAAAATTATTTGTCTCTTCATATTTCCGGTAGACATGGGCCGATGTATCGAAATCGGCAAGTATTGGTGATTTTTGAAGTATCGTACTGGTATCGGAAAATTTTTATCACCGATACCAGATACGTCTTTACAGCGGAGCGCACGAATATGCTTTATTTACTGATAATAAATGGAAAGACCTTGCATTTCACTGCCCTGAAAAATACTTAAAAGGGGCATGCTCGCATGAACAATTTTATTTGCACCTCGGGTTTTTAGTAAATAAAAACTGTCAATCCACTCACTATATGCTCTTTTTGATGTAGAAAAAGGTGATAGGTGTCACGTTAGTTGTGTAACCACGAACATTTGCTCTCAATCTTTGGACCCATGTATGCTTGAAAGCAGCATCAATTCGGTATATTTTCATCCATATAAGTTTGCACTCCAATTTTTTTGTTTTTGTTTTATAGCCACTTCTTAGAGTGAATCACCCTGTCCAAGGCCCTGTAACAGCGGCCACTTATAGACGGGCAGGGTTACAATTGTGGGAAAGATGTGATCTTTCCTTGTTCGTCATGGCCTACCCAAGTTATTACACCCTGGGTTGAGTGGTGGGCATGGATAAGCGAGCCGGACTCGCCGGGACTCGAACCCGAGAACGTCAACCTACAATGCCAACGTGTTTAACCACTTGGCCATCACGCCCGAAATGGATGCAAGAGTTCAAGGGTCCAAACTTACCTAGGCGCACACATACATGGGTTCAACCCTAACAAGTATGTGGATACAGGAAGGCCCTAAACATATTTAATAAAGTACTCGGTATCGGAATATAATTATAAAGGTGGTATCGGTGAAAATTTTGGTATCGACCCATCTCTAATTTCCTGTATCCCTGACCGTTGGTAGGCACACCGGGTAATCCACCTCATTTTGTCATCTGTGATGTAATTTTTCTTTATTTCCGCATTTATCTTATGGTCATTTTTACCACAAATTGAAGAGTGAGTTTTGGGTCAATAATAGGAAATGAGGATTGGTTTTGAATTGAAACGTATCACGTATCCTATCAAACTTATGTTTTGAGATAAATCATAATATATATATTATATCTATATTTAGTGTTCTGTAGGTACGGACTTGGAATAGTCCCAAGTATTTCCTATGTGTTGTAAAAGGTGACTTAAGAAATAAAAGTGGAAGATGATTTTATTATTGTCCAGGGCAGATATCATTTATTGCACTTTACCATAATAGTTCAGTTTCGTTAGATATATTTAAGCATTGCTTAAATCTAACCAACTCATGGCCATTTTTACAACAAAGTCCTGGCTTCAAAATGTGGTAGTAGCAACTGGACTTCAGTGGACAACATCCCCAAAAGTATTGAACTACTATAACAAACTGCAGCATGTGGTATCTGCCCTGGCGATGATAAAACGTTTCTTTTTGGTCGACTTTCAGCTTTCAGTAACCTCATATCCGAGTCTCTTATCCGAGACTTCATTACGAGTCCCAAGTCTAGTCGAAGAACACGCGAGTTAGCAAGAAAGGCGGTGCGTATGGTACGGTGCGAAGATTGGTACGACACGATACATTTTGAAATTTTCGTACTTGGTATACTACGGTACAAAGTTTGATATTTATTTCGTACCGTACCATACTCTTTTTCGTACCTTCGCATTAGACCATGTTCTCCTCAAATTATTCAAAAAAAAAATATATCATTTAACATCATTTAACACCGTTTCATAGTTTGTGTCCATCGAAGAATATTTCAAACTAAAGGACAATTTTAATATGATTTAGAGCGTCGCAGGGCAATATAAAATGTAACTGATTCACTACAGCAGATCAGATAACCTGTGTCGTATTATCGGTTTTACTGTCCTGAATTTTAAACCAATTTTTGGTATTTTTCACGTTTTTATGGAATCACGTAAATCAAACTTTCAATCTTTGATATTTTTCAGTTCAAGAAAAAAAGACGGTGGTTTACATTGTGACTTCACTATCATAGTTGGTTCGGAAGAAATCTCTGTTCATAAGAATATTATATCGGCAGGATCTGATTATTTCAAAGCAATGCTGGCTCACAATGTAAGTTGTTAGTTATTATATCGGCAGGATCTGATTATTTCAAAGCAATGCTGGCTTGTAGTGTGAGTTGTTAGGTATGATCTTTTATCTTTCAATCATATACCGTACATTATATCTGACCATTTGGCGCCAGAAAAAAAGGCTCGTAGTTTTTCTAAATATTCGCAGCCTTTTATACACACAAGACTCCAATGAGCGCATATAATCTCTTATATTCATTCCTATAGAAAGTCGAGACAAAATATATTTTTGTGTCACTACATGTGAGGAGGAAATGTGCGACATCTGAAATCTGGTATAAACTGCTCAATATAGCATTCGTCAAGCAAATACAATTGCTTGTAAGATATTCTATAAATCAGCTCGGCTTGTTGTTATTGTTGGTTAGAATTTTAGTTTGAAACTTGAACTTCTATTACAGACTGTCGAGACAAAGTCTGGTCGAGTTGAAATGAAAGGTGTCGACCCAACTTGTTTGAAACAATCTATAGAATATATTTACACTGGTCAAATATCAACTACTGATGAATATGCTGAAGCATTGATGCATGTAGCTCAATTACTACAGTTGAAAAGTGAGTGCAAATCTATTATGTTTGAGTTGTTAAGATTTGTCAATTAGCTACTGCAGTAAATGACCAAATGTATTTATAAATCGAACACACTTGGTCTATACGTATAGCAAAAGTATTACAATATTATGTATTAAGATACACAGAGACAACCTACAGTCAATTTAGGCAACTCGATTGATGATGCAGCCTGATACAATATATGAATGTATTTGTTGTTTCTAGAACCATAACGTACAACCGCCAAAACCTCGCGAAATGAACGTACCATCAAAAGCAGCGCCGTTTATACTTCACCATTGCGAAAATGCGCTCCCCAAGGTTTGTTATGACCTAGATGCACAAACCTCACATCCAGAAACAAGTGACAATGTTGAGTTTCTCTGATTGTCCAAATCCACCTGCAAGGGTATAAGTCTCCATTTTTTGGCAAAAACGTGTTGCCGTAGTTTCCTTCTCGCTTTCGAAAAAATAGGGTGTCAGTGCCCATCCTCTTATATTTTCAATATTTCCACTACAAAGTCCATGAGTGTTCCATCCTCCTGTCAGTGTTTCCTTGTCCCAACCCGCCAGTCTTTCCTCCTCCTATTGCATCCGTATTCCGTCATCTCACCCTTTCAATTATTCCCACTTTTCGACACTGTTAATATCACCTCCAACACCGTAAATGATCCCTCTTCACCCAATGTTTTTTCACTCCCGCGTTGTTTCCTTCTCCTATCCAATTATTGTCTTCTATTCCCGTCATCGTTCTCTTTTTCCAACATCGCCAATTTTTTAATCGATCTAACCTTTGATCAATCATTTTAATTTCAGAATTATCAGACGGAATCATTGATTCACTTGAACAAAATCTTGATCCAAAATTATTCTTTGTAACAAAAAGAATCGCAAAGCTGTTCAGTTACAAAGAATTGCAAGTAAAATGTGAGGAGTTTGCGATGGAGAGATTTGAAGAAATTTCAGTTCTGGATGACTTTAATCAACTTGAAGAAAAGGAAATGTTGAGATTGGTCAAAGGAGAAGGAAACAAGGTAACGTGTAACATTTTTTCGGGAAAAAAAACAATGTCTGAAATGTCGAATCACCCTAAACTTATAAGATACAATTTTCCGTTTAGATAAGATTCCGTTTTCTTAGTGTTCCCCTTTCCCACCTAGATAATGTTCCCTTTCCCTAATTAACTGCTATACCCTTTTCTCAAATTGTCAAAGTTTACACTTCTTGTCTTGATACCTTTGTATACAAATGGCGTCTAGCTGGTTCGAATGCGGCATAAAAACTTGCTCCTAAGATAAATTGAGAAAAAATTCAACTACCTCCTAGAAAAAAATTTAATAATTTTGTATTCGTATTTACATAGACTTCATATTCTAAGTGTTTTAGTCACTTCCACCTCCACAAGTAATTTATTCATTTCAGGCATCAGACGGGATCAAGTTGAAAGCTTTGATATCTTGGATAAAATTTGACGAGAAGAATCGCAGGAAGTTTCTGAAGAAACTCAATACATGCGTTAATTTGAAGAATGTTCCTACGACTTATAGGAGATTCCTAGTTGAAAATGAGGTTGGTGGAGTATTCGTATAGAAAGAAAAAACTACGCAAATATCGGCATAATCCGGGGTGCCTACAAATTCAGGCCTTGGTCACACATGCGGTTGTTTCATTGTGACTGTTTTAAAGATCTCAGACCTCCCTAATATATTTCTTTTAAAATTAAAACATCAAAAGTTAAATTTGCAAATCATTTTCAGCCAATAGTGAAGTCCTGTCTGGAATTCTCTCAAGCTCTCCTTTTATCTGTTTTGGACAATTTGAATGTTGGTGCTTCAGATATTGCTGTGAAGGTGGATGAATCAAGTGCTGGTTCTGGGGATGTGGATGAATCAAGTGAGTGTTAATGTATTAGTGGATTCATTTGTCGAGCACAAATAATTATTATGTTGACATGACAGATTAATTCCATTCTCTCTTTTTAACATCAATTTTCACTGTATGTTTTTCAAATGTTTTTTTTTCAAACCTCTGAGTATTTGAAAGCTAAGTTCTTATTTTGTATAAAGGGATCGAACAACGGGATTTGAGTAATAAAGTGGTTATTTATATAATGATAGCTTCAAACTAGAATGTGTGTATGATTTCCTGCAATAAAGAATGTATATCAGCCGTTGTAATCATAATATGTCAATACCAGTGTTTCAATAAAAGGTTTCAGGGTTTTACCTTGGTAGGTTCATTTGATGAATCCACATCCACAACTAAACCCAAAGTCAACTAACTTGCGTAGGGTTGAACGAACAAGAAAGCTATATATATTCTTTCGTTATTAACTCCTCGAGTAACTATAGCAGGAGAGATACTAGTTCATTTTCTCATTATTCAATGCAATATTAATGATTTGAAGGGAAGAAATACATTGCATTGCTCTTCAATATCCAGTAGATATATATTGTATATTCATCATGATGTGTTTTACAGTTGTGGTGTTTGATGAAGAATCAGAGGCTCTACGGTGTTTGAATCTGGAGAGGAAAACATGGGAAAAGCTTCAGGTTAGTTGTCTAAATCGGAATTGTTTGATGCTTATCGTGATTTCCGATCAGAATAATTATTTGGTGAAGAACATGTCACGTGATCCTTCAGTAAATCACACCAGACGGAACATGTTTTTAAAAACAATTTTCAAATTGAGTTACTTATGAAAAATGAGGTATTTCGAAGTTCAAAGTTTATTTCGGGCAAATCGATTGACAAGATAAAGTTTAAGACCTTTACACAAGTGTTTCTATTTTTCACAATATGAAAGGTTTGGGGCAGCGCCTGAAAAGAACCAACTGATGATCACTTAAACAATGAGGGTACCCTAGATAATAATATATTATCATATAGAGATAGACAAATTGTGAAACAAACTAGCAGGGTTGACTTTAAAAACGATGACAACTACTCAACCTTTACGTAGGAAGGTAATAACTCAACGCATTTTAATCTGCTCAATGAATGGTTGAAGGGTTACGCCACGCGGTCCCTGCAAAATATGAAATTATTTTTTCGGAGTTCAGTAATAATTAACTTTCGTTTTCAATTGACTACTACTCAAACCAGTTTTCACGATTTTTGTATCGAAATGTTGTGTGACAGTTGAACTATAATTTTGTTTCAAAACACACACACACAAATGCTTTATGCGATGATCGTTTCCTCTCAATTACAGGCGAATTCAGTCCAACTTGCTTGAGCGCTAAGTCTATGATCCGATCGCGGAGCTTCGCTTACGGAAGGATTTCACTTTGAGGCATTCGCTTTTCAAACTAATGTTTTTGGCTATGACGCAAATAAAACATCCAAAATTCAGCTTTCTCAAAACAGATCAATCACACCCTCCTAACTAATACACATGCAGGCTTATTATTCAATATCACGGATTGATATAGCAGTTCGTTGGATGGTGATGCGGTATATTTTACCGAGTTCAAAAGTTAAAATATGTACTTCAGCTAATTAAGCAATGAAAATTATATAAGAAAGAATTCAAAATCTTCCACCATTTCCGTTTTCTGTTAGAAATTCGAAATTATTTGTTTTAAGCTAATTAGACAATGGAAAATGTAACTTAAAAATTGTTTATGACTAAAAAAATTAAATTTATATTAAACATGATGGATTCGAACAAAAATTCTTATTGTACGTAGGCCTATGTATCAAGAATTTAACTCTTCATACTCATCAAGCAAAATAAGATGATGGAAATGAATATTTTTACTGAAACATTTTTACTTCTTATCCAGGACATGCCTCGCGGATCAGGAACTTGTTTCTCTGCAGCAACTCTTGGTGACAACATCTATGTTTTCCTTAAGGATCGTTCAGTTCATCGATTGAAATATACAGACAATGTATCTACATGGGAACAAATGCAGAATATGAAGTATGATCATGGCCCTTGCCCTCCTGTTGCTGTTTTGTCAGGTGAGTTGATGCTACAAATAAGGTTTGAAATAAAAACAGTGGCGTACTCAGAACCTTGAAAAGGGAAGGTAGAAATTTTTTTATTTTTTTCGAAGTTAAATAATGATGTCACCGTGCCACGTGATTGTTTTTATTAGAAATTACCACAAAATAAGCCCAAATTCGCGCTGATAATGCGAATTTTCCTTCAAAACTGCACGTATAGGCTTAAAGTGGTTTGCAAAATTGTATCATGTATTGCACGCAGAAGGCTTGCGAAAATTTTGAGATTTCTTGTGTTTTAAACCCTATGAAGAGCCATTCTGTGTTTTTATCGGTCTGCGAGGGGGGTCAATTGCAACACGGCCACCCACAAACCATAGTTGATATAATATTACAGACACCACAGCGTGTTTGTACAGAGATCTAAGAAATAAGCTGAACAATGAACAACATGTTTGATAGAAACTGATCCGAGAAGAATATTATCGAGTGATGTTTGACCAAGTTTGGGAAACTGATGAGTTGCGCCGACGAGTTATGGTTTATCTATGGCCTATATATTTTGATCCAAATATTTTTGTTCAGTGTTATATGCTTCTTTGTTCTTATAATGCCATTGCGCTGAGCGTGGATCTTTTTCATAGCAAAGTGAAGTGAGGGCTTGCTATGTTGGATGTGTTTTATCAAATAATAAGTTTAATTGAAATTCGCCATAAGCAAGGCGGAAGTAGTGTAGGAAACTACTACAAAATGTATTTGCTGTATCAGAAACTATAAGCATTCCAAAAATCTTACTGGCATAATAAAGTACAGCGAGTGGTATCTTTCATGAGCGATAGTAAAACCATGTAGTATATTTACTATCTTTTATGAAATTCACGTTAAATACTGTTTGTTGCAGGATATATTTACATTGTTGGACACTTTAACAGTTACTCAAATACAGTTGAAAAGTTTGAACCAACAAACAATAAGTGGGAAAAAGTAAAGGACAAAAATCTTTCAAGTCGTTGGTCAGAAGCATTGGGTGCACAAGGTTGGCCAAACACTTATATATATTTGAGAATTTGACATTAGTGAATGTCATGAACAAGGATGAGTAAACTGTAGGTATACGTCCAAGGATATGCTGGAACTCTCTTCTAGTTACCATTTTAAATCATACAAGGCATTTTCCAAGTGCATTGACAATTGCGATAAAGGTCTTAAAACAAAAGGTAAAGTCCTCGAAAATACATAATATCAGGCAAATGTTTTCTTTTTGTCGAACATAAAACGTCGATGCATCCTTCGATAAGACGTATGTATTGGTAGAACGGATGTTCCTGTGGTTTTCAATGTGTGATCCCAATGTGATAACCACGACCAATGGTGACCACAAATAATGGCTTTCAAATTTCCATTCTATCCATGTCACATCATTGCGGAAGAGATGGTGACAAAGCAGTAATAAACGTTTTAGGAAGGGTTGGCCAATTTTTAAGAACTAGAAAAATTAGTTGCGGTTAGGAGTTTATATATACACCAAGGGTATAAACAAACCATATTTCAAGTGATGAAAGCTTATCCGCAGGGTTTTTGATGTGAAGAGTACTGTTTTATAGCAGGGAGGTGTTTCACCTTACTGGCCATTTATGCGATTTTCCTGCACGTATGATTGGTATAACCAAGCCATGAACAAGTTAGGATTCTAAGGAAAATATTAATTATTATTGAAAACGATATGATATGTTTCTCATCTTTTGTTGAAATATTGTCTTGTAGGAGACGAGACTGAAATTTCATTATTAAACAAGTTAACGTAGAATTTCTTTATGTAGAAATTATTGTACTGGGAAAAGTCAAGGTTTGATAGAACTTGCGATTATGTCGTACGTCGATGGCTGCGTTGTTAAGACTCCGCTCGTTGGTACCGAGCACGCGTGGCTGTTGAAATAAGGGAATGTTTGTTTTGAAAGTTAAATAATTTACGGTATGTGTCATAGTTACGTTAAAATTGGGATTTGGTGTGCAAAATTAAGTACAAAATTGACACCTGTTTAAACAGGCGTTCGTCATCATAACGAGTCACAGATAGACTCACAGGTACTTAAAGACTACTGTTATTCTACTTCCATTGAGACCTTTCATAGATACCATGGTTGTCTGACAGTTATTGGCATCAGCAATTGCAATCGATCATCTGAATTCAAAAGTAAAAATATTAAAACCAACTTGCTGCTCTTGTATGAATTAATAATAAATAATTCCAAGATAATATCTCAACTTCACACTTCAATTGCATTCAGGTTGCATATACAGCATTGGAGGTTGGCTACCAGGTGGTTACACCAACAAGGTAGAAAGATTCGATCCAACAACATCAACTTGGTCATTTATTGCTCCGATGAATAAAGCGAAAAAATTAGTTGCTGCTGTTGAACATGATGGAATGATATATGTGTTAGGAGGTGAATTTATTATTGTAGAGACATTTTGCACAAACGAATAATTTATATTGAAACTTCCATAACTGATACTGAGGCTTCATCACAATGCGTTTCAAACCAATATTTTACCATCTTTTATCGCACTAACAGATATTAGTTTTATTCTGGTCGAATGGATATTTTATAAAAATTTGGTGTTTTTAGAGAATATTCCAAACATTCGTACAATATTACTATCCTACATGTTTCTTGGATCACACAGTATTTCCATCCCCAATCACTACTCAATCGATACAATTTTTTATGCTGTTCTCTCAGTAATTTCCAGATTATGGTGGCGACATTCCCAGTTGGAAATTTTATTTTGCCAAGCATGATTCACAGATGGACCACGCCTCGGCGGCACGATCCATCAGTGACCCAGGCTTAGCAAAACATGTTTGGTCAATATATTTCTGATTGAGTTAACATTTTTACATTAATACCCAAAATCTTATTGTTTAATCTTACGTTGTGTAGCAAACGACAATGCCATGTACTTTACATCGTTTTCCTTCAATCAGGATTCAACAGTCAACACCTATCAACAGTTGAACGATACAATATTTCCACGAACACCTGGACAACAGTAGTTCCTATGTTGACTCCTCGTAGCCGGTTTAGAGCTTTTGTGATTGGTGGAAATATTTATGCTGTTGGAGGGAGGTACAGGTAGGATGATGAATATGAATTTTAACACATCACGAAATGCAGCAAGAATCACATTTTCTTTTCATTTCACCTAAATCTGTATAAAATCACCAAAATTTATGAATCGCATGCATAAAACATTTTAGATGTTATTTCGTAATATGATCTTCATATTTTCTATGTTTCAAAACATTGAAGTACCGTCTCCATAATAGAAAACAAGACACATTTTGCTTACACACTTTTGCTATGAACAGTAATCCTGTTTCCATAGAAAACTTTTTACATTATTTCTGACATGCGTTATTATGTTATGAAAATTATGTCTGTGATGTTTAACATCACCATCGATATATATCACCGCACATTTGGAATCAGATATTGTGTTACTGAAAAATAGGTCAAAATTAGAAGAAGGTTGAAAGAAACTAAAAAGATCCACCTATTATTTGCAATTAAGGATTTTCATGTTAGCACTTAAGACTGGTGAGGGGTGTTGTCTGTGGTCTGAGAAATTGGATGATTCCGAATCGAGTTTGGAAAATTTGAATTGTGAAGTTTTTAAATTGATATGCACTCTAAACAAGGTTGAAAGCAAAACCAAGGAAGAAAAGAAATAACTATAAATACTACGACAAAATAGTTCTACATAAAATTTAAAACCAGCAACGTCACCCCGTGTGGAAAACATTCCATAGAACTTCTACTGTGCAACGCACTTTCACATAAATTTCTGAATATAAGTCGAAGTCATGGCCTAGATAATTATTATTAAATACCGAATGCTACTGTACTTGGGTACTCGATATCGCCCATATGATTCCTATCTATGCTGGCCATCACACTTGCTTAATTAATATAGATTGATCGTATTCTTCTGTTCAGTGCATCCCACAGCATCGAGAAGTTTGATTTTGAGAATAAGGAATGGGAGATGATTGATATGGAGGAGATAGATATATTAGAATCAGTGAAGATCAAATCACCTGATTGAATATGTTTGAGTGTATATTAAGTAGAATTATGTATGCTATATCTTCACTATTCCACTGATTATTATGTAATATTATGTGCTCTATATCAGGGTGGTTCAAAAAAATTTTGAAAAACTCAGCTAAAACCCCCTTAAAAGGAGCGGTTGAGCAAAAAACAACACACGAAAAATTTTAGCTCATTCGAAAAATTTTCAGTTTCAAGCGAAATCTGGCAACAATAAAAAATCTCAATTTTTGGTAAAAATAGGATGGGATATTATTTTCATCCTGTGGGAGAGGAAAGCCGAGATCACAGCTTAACCATACGGCGAACCACGACCTCTCGTGCAGATACCAGTTCTGAATCGGGTTGAAGGTTTCTGATTATCGATTTCCCAATTTTTCACTGCATGGACCTGGTTGGTGGAGGAAGCCATAAGCAGCGCTTACGAGAACCACCGTACACCGGCAAGGTGTTTAGCAGTCCTCTCGCATATAATCATCATCACTCACAGGATTCGAACCTGCGTCCTGTTGATCAGAGATGCATGGCTTGAAGCATATTCCCAACGCTTTATACTGATTGAGCTAACCGGGCACCCCGAAAAAATACTAAATCATTTAAAATCCCTATTTTGAGAACTTTTTTCATTACCATATTCGAGTAGCCTACAATAAGAAAGTCAGTCTTGTGCATTATGCACAAGTCTTGTACATGCGGCTTGTAGTCTTGTAGATGCGGGCTTTAGAATTACCCCAGCATATTTCTTGCCTGCTGTGAAAGGTGACTAAAAGGATTGAAGGCGTAATAGCTACGTTAATATCTTATTTACTGGTAGATCACTCCCTGTTGAAACAATACGTGAAACACCTGTGGTTTGTTTTTCTATTGTTAACATATTTCTACATCTCTTATTATATCATGTCGTAAAAATAACATTTTTTATAACCCATTGAGTTTTCAAATTGGCAGGTAGTCTCGATCCAAAGATTTCATATTTACAATGGTTGGCAAACCCAAAGATACTCTATTTTCTCACTTGCGTTTTTCAATGGAAAGTGATGTGCCACTGAGTTATTTTCATACAGCGGAAGCTGCCACAAACAGGTATAAATCATACAGTAAAGGAGATTGGTAAAAATTTTCTATGAAGCACACCGGGGTACAAATGTAATATATCACTTATTGCAACAATTAAGAAACGAATAGAAACCCTTCTTAAGCCACATTAATTTGCCAATAATACAATATCCCATTTAACTGATGGTAAAATGCAACGAAAAAAAAAGTTTGATTCTGACATAGACAAACTACTTGGAATATATCCAAATCACCGTGTCTTATCAACTTTACTTGTTTGCTTTTCGAAGATTTTCCCAATTGCTCAAGTCGACCTCCAAATGTAGCGATCCTAGGGTCTCATTGATCTTCCAAAAGCACCGTATTATGCTCGCCATGTCATGCATTGAAATATCTTGCACATCATTTTTTGCAATGTCAAATAATTTGCCAATGTCAGATTCAAACTTTATTTTGTTTATGTTGCGGTCTACCTTCAGTTGGAAGGGGTGTCGCATTATTGGCAAATTAATTTTGTTTAATATAAAAGGGGTTCTAAACTGTTAGATGGGATATTTGCAATATTGACAAATTTATGATTCTTAATTAAAAGGGGTTTCTATTCGTTTCTAAACTGTTGTGACACATAACATTTGTTCCCTCGTGTGCTTCAATATGAAACTTTGTTCAATCTCCTTTGCCGTATCATTTATACGTGCTTGTCGCAGCTTTTGCTGTACTTTATAGTGATGCCTCAGCAGATTTGTTCTTTGGAAGGTTTTGCCAACTATTGGAAATATGAAATGTTCATTAGAAAAGTTCAATGTTTCATAATAAATGGTATTTTTATGACATGGTATAGGTAAATAAGACTTGTAACAGCATGTTATCATTAGAAAAACAAACCACACGAGTTTGTTTCAACGAGGAGTGTTGTTTCTACCAATAAATAATATATTGACTTAGCATCTATTACGTCTCATTATTACTTTTAGTTGCCTCTCTCGACAGGCAGAAAGTACGTCTGGATTACTTCTTTAGTCCGCACTGACGAGACTACTTAGCATAATGCACAAGCCTGACTTTCTTATAGTATAGTACTTAACTATGGTAATGAAAAAATTGCAAAAATAGGGATTTGAAATGATTTGGTCATTGTAGGCTGGGACTTTTAAATAGGCGACTAAAAGGAAGCAAAGAAGTGGTAGATGGTTTGACCATCGCCCAGGGCACATACCACTCACTACACCTTATCATGGCGGTTAAGCTCCGTTTGGGATGTTTTCCGTTAAGGGTGCAGTCTCTGGTACTAATCTTTGCTATTGAGTGGCCATTGGTTGGTTCCCTTTAGTAGCTGCTTCCGGCCTTGCTTAGAGTGAATTACAATAAAAATTTATCAAAAATATAGATTTTTCCCAAATTCTACCATATTGTATATCCTGAAAAAATCCACGTATTGTGCTGAAACGTTGGTTTTTTTTTCTTTTGCGTGTAATTGTATTTATTGTACAAATAAGGGAAAAATAATGACTTTTACCGTTTTGAAATGATTTTTACTGTTGCCAGATTTCGCTTGAAATTGAAAATTTCTAACTGCCGACTCCATTTCAAAACTTTTTTCTAATGAGCTAAAAAAAAAAATTTCTGTGTTGTTTTGTCACCCAACCGCTCCTTTTAAAGGGGTTGTAGCTATCTTTGGAAAAATTTCATTTTATCGAACCACCCTAATGCTATATTTTTCTAATTCCACTGATTATCATGTGATATTATGTTTGTTATATCTTCACTATTCCACTCATCATTATATGATATTATGTGAGCTACATCTCTACTATTCCACTGATTATTATGTGATATTATGTGTGCTACATCTTCACTATTCCACTGATTATTATATAATATTATGTGTGCTACATCTTTACTACTCCACTGATTATTATGTGATATTATGTGTGCTACATCTTCACTATTCCACTGATTATTATATAATATTATGTGCGCTACATCTTTACTACTCCACTGATTATTATGTGATATTATGTGTGCTATATCTTAACTACTCCACTGAATCCTATAATAATGCAATTATACTTTGATGAAATTAAAGCATGTGTTCTAGTAAAGTAGTGTGCTGTCGTTATGTGAAACTTTCACATGTTTAGAACTTCATTTATTCTGTAGAATTGGTAAAAAAAAACACGAGAAACTGGATCAACTGCGATTAATGAAGGTTTTTTATCAGGATAAGTAGTTTTGAATTTGTTGTGTATTTATAAGATCTTGGTAGCAACACTAGCTTATAAATCTGTTCCATTACTCCTATCCCTAATCTACCAAGCTATACAAAACTGGAAAATTATTGGGTGTCTGCTAGATAGTGCCTTAGCTAAAAACATCAGAATGATCCAATCAAATGAGTTTCTGTCAAACATTATTTCCAATGTTGTGGGTTTTTTATCTCTATTCAATAAAAGTTTTTTATTCGTAGGGTGAAAATATTGTTAGTCTGCAAACAAGATTTTATATTTTTATGATTTGTCCGCATTTTTTAGATTTTTAACCACCTATTGCTATTCTGTGTGTGTATATTTTGATTTGGTCCACAGAACGTCACATCCGGATTATACTTTCATGAAGCATGGTCCAAGGATATTCCGTGTATCCACATGTACTAATCCCCAAGACTGTTACTTGACGTGTTATGTCATGATTTCGCTTCTAAATTATCCATAATAACTTTGTTTAATTTGATTTGTAAATAATGATATTAATTACTTCCTTTTCTTGTGTGTGAAATAAATGATAACGAACATGCAAATGGAGTTTTACGAGAACTTAACAGCTGAACACATTTGGCTTCGACTGACGTTGGATAATTTTGGTTGATTATGAGAATGATTTGAAATATCATAATTATTTTGCTTTGGAATGCTGCATCTGTATTCATATGTACTTGACGAATTGCTCATTGCACTATTTATCTTTTCATATCTACTTACCCACGCTAAGATGGTTGGTTATTATTTAAAAAATAACAAGTACAAACTTTTCTATGCTTGTACTTGTTAATTATATCAGTACTTGAACATTAGGAATGTGGCAGTTGGTAAGAAATACTTGGAATGGTTCTATGCCTTCTTTCCACCAGGACATCTTAGGGCAAGATTGCTAAGACGTTTATTGTTATCATTTATACTCTTCGGTTTAAACAGCGAAATATTATTTCAAAGCAATGTGATAATTGTTTTGAACAATTATAAATTTCACATATTAAGCTTCATTAAATATTACTTTCAATCTTCTTTAATATTTTAGATTGGGGCTTCACTATCATCGCTGGTTCGGAAGAAATCGGCAGGATCCGCTCATTTCAAAACATTGCCGCCACATGGCAAACCACGACCGCTGGTGCAGATACCTGATCATGACAAAGTTTTCGGCTAATCGCATTTCTCCTTCTTTGACCTGGTTGGTGAAGATGAGGTGGCGCTCAGTTTGTTCCCTTCGTAAGTCAATTCATATTAGTATAAAACTCTATTAGGAGCGATTGGTCATTTCTTACCCTTGAAAATCGCCAATGGTCAATTTGTACGCCTGCCGAATGTTCGGGGGAACTTACCTGTTTACGAATTTTGATGTAGCAGTGCAGTAGCACCAAGAAGATCAGAAAAAAATTTGCAAAAATAGTCGGCAGTTCTGAGTCCCATAGGTTTTGTAATTCGTTGCTCAAAGTAAAATTCGGGGAAATGGTCATCATAAACGCAGTCTTCATTCCATTGTTAATAGGCACTTGAAATCTGGTCCTTCAATTTGAACTAAAAAGCCTGCTTCTGTGGGTTAGAATTGGATTTTTTTTCATAGCCACTTCTTTAGTGGGTCACCCTGTCCAAGGCCCTGAAGCAGCGGCCACTTATGGGCGGACAGGGTTACAATTACTGGAAAGATAGGATCTTTTCCTGTTCGGCTTAGCCTACCCAAGTTATTACACCCTGAGTTGAGAGGTGGGCATGGATAAGCGAGCCGGACTCGCCGAGGCTCGAACCCGAGATCTTCAACCTGCGATGCCAACATGTTTAACCACTAGGCCATCGCGCCTTTAATTTTATCTTATGAAACAAATCAGCCATCCCCGACTTTCCACAGTAAACGGACCCACTGGGATGTCGTAATGTACCTATATCCCCTTTTAAACATTTAAATAAAGCAATTTCCAGATTTTGTGATGTTTATTGGCCACATATGGAGTGACGCTGCCACAATTTGGCCTGGTCTGCTAGATGGCAGAAGATCTTTTGCAGAATATATTCAGCAACTCCCCAATCCCATTATTTTTAGTGAAATAGTACAATCCAGAGTCATTTTCATAATATTTAT
This sequence comes from Styela plicata, assembly GCA_963675895.2. NCBI lineage: Eukaryota > Metazoa > Chordata > Ascidiacea > Stolidobranchia > Styelidae > Styela > Styela plicata. The sequence continues at coordinate 21,708,369 of OZ023148.1, forward strand.
CGATTTATATTGTACTGGATGAAAGCATCACATTCGATTAAACTCTCACAATTTTAGTCCTCTAGTCCACCGACATGATACAGCTTAACCATATGGCGAACCACGACCCTCACAGGATTTTTACCTGCGTCATGACGATCATAGATATGTAGCTTTATAATATATACCTATATAGCGTGACCTCATACCAGAGTCTAAGCGTACCAGAGTGACTGCACAGGTCCTTTCAGACATCCTAGAAAGTTTGTTTCTGTAAAAAACAATCCCCGTACGGGTCCGTCCTGTACTTTTCGTCCCGTTCTTATCGATTTCGGTAATGACAGGAACCGGAGGGACAGTCTTTCTCAGCGGCAGCGAAAGATCTCCGACATTGGGGGTCCGACTTGCCGAATAATAAAGTAAATTGACGGTTATATTCGAAGGAAAGCGTAGAGCTACGCATCTCTGATCATCATGACGCAGGTTCGAAACCTGTGAGGGATGATGATTATGAGAGAGGTTTGTTGGCCGCCCCGCGGGTGCCTGGCAGTTCACGTAAGCGCAGCTTACGGCTTTATCCACTCCACCAACCAGATCCATCAATAGCTGGAGTTCTATCAGTATGGTGGCCGATATATCGAATACTGATAACGACTACAAATTCCAATGAAAATCATGATTCAATCAATAAATATGAATATTTAAAAAATCAACTTGCAAATATATTAAGTCTTCTTTAGTGACTTTTTATTTCACAATTCAATCAAATAATTTTTGCGGATCGAAGACTTAAATCACAGTATTATTCGGGCTTTAGAATAGTCTTTGAGAATTTTATTTCTCGCGTGTCGTAAGAGGTGAATAAAAGTCAGCAAAAAAGTGGTAGATTGTTTTATCATTGCCATGGGCAGATACCACTCGTTCCACTTTCCATGCCGGTCCAGTTCCTGTTAGGATGTTTTCTATTTGAGAGTGCTGTTGCTGGTACTAACTACATCGTTAGTAGCTCTTTGCTATTAGCTGGCCGTTACTTGGATTCTTTTAGGCTTCCTGCCTTGCTCTGAGTGAATTTCAATAATACAAATAAATACCGGACAAACGAAGATGTATTCACAGAAAAAAGAAAAATACGTCCAATTTTATACACTTTTTGATTATGTTGATTTTAAAATGCCTGAAAAATCGAATTCAATAATTAGCGAATTCGTAAACCTCGAATTGACTGGAATGGCCTCGTACTAACAGCAATCTGGGATCTACGGCCCTCAAGTCAAATATAAATAAAGTGTGGCCTATTTACTGCTCAAAAATATTGTTTAGCTTGACCAAAACAAATTTTCTTTTGATGGGAGCCATTTTTTTCAAATGTCTGAAAGAGACTAGCAGAATACCAGTTACATGGAAACCTGAAAAAATTGACTTTCATCAGAAGGAAATTCATCATGAGGGCAATGTTTTATATTCAAATCATTCACTGAAAGATCAATCAATATCTTCTACTTTGACAAAAAACCTCAAAATCATCGATGCTGCTATCAAATAGAGGCGTTGATGGTTTTGGAGTCTTTTTTTCCATATTGTGCAATGAAATCATGACATATGTGGGAACCTGGCTAGCAGCATGCTGGCTACTCAAAGAAAATGAAATTACATCAGAAGAAAAGTAACCAATAAGCAAAATATCTCAAGATATATGGCTTTCAGAAAGATTAAAATGTCAGAGTTTGGTGCATGACAATTTAAGTTGTTAAAACTTATTCTTTTTAATGGAATTCGTTCTTAGCAAAACATTGCCTAAAAGGAACCAACTAACGGCCACTTAATAGCAAAGAGCAACTACAAAATGCAGTACCTGCAACTAAGCTGTGATGGAACCAAATGAAACTGAACTGTGAAAATGCTGACTGAACTCTCAGAGCATGTACCATTGTAAACATGGTTATCCACTCATCATTATAAACTTCTATATCAATCAATTGAAGAAATCAAAAATCGAACTAGCTCATTAAAAATATTATTTTGTCAAACATGAGCCACAGATGAACCGCGCCTGATCGACACGATCCATCAGGGACTCATACTTAACAAAACATGATTAAGCAATTTTTTTCGATCAGAATATGACTAATTGTTGAATTCCTTCGCTACTCTACTAATTAGAACGAATGCAGAATTCTCGTCAACCTGTCCTCAGAATTATCCACTCGTACTTATGATTTTTTAATACATATATTTTCAAATTATTGAATCATTTTCTGACAAATCAGGCTATCCCAGATTTCTGGATGCGATAGGACTAACTTTTTGGTTTCTCTACTGATCAGTCCACAGAACTATACATTCAGGATCATGTTTTTTACATATTTTAAAATCATTCGATTAAATATTTAACATACAGACCCAATAAGAATTTTATTTTGTCAAGCACGAGCCACAGAGGTACCGTGCCACGATCGATCAACGTCTCATACTTGACAAACAATGTTTTGACAACATATTTCTGACTGAGTAAATGTTTGTGCCTTTTTATCAGAGACAGAAAGTTTTCTTTACCAACTTACATTTTTCCAATAAAAATAATATTGGCAAACAAAATTTCATAAAATGGGCATTGCCGCTCACTGACCCGTGAACTGAACATTCCCCCCAATTCTTGAAAGGAGATTTTGGATATTATTTCAAAATTCAATAGCACATGCGTCTTTCATACTTTTTTGTTACAAAATAAATTAAGTACTTTCTTGGAAATTTTTTTCATGTGCCATCGGCATTTGATCTCTTTTATGTAAATCAAATTTCAAGACCAATTTCAATTTTTACTTTTTTTATGCCCCAATATTCAAGAACCTTGTACCGTCTCCGCTTTAAGTTTTTAGGCATCCATACAGATTTCTACTGCCAGATAATGAAAAAATTCACCTTCTGACAAGCGATTCATATTGAATACGAATGGGCATTATTTTAGAGATATACCTTTTGCTAAAGGATACAAATGTGGCTTCTGAGTTGGGTAGTGATCAAACTGTATAAAAAGATTCAAAATCGTCAATACTGCTATGAAATGGGTCTGAATAGCAGATAATCTGCTAGTAAAGTTCAGTTCACAGCAAATAATTAGGAAGTTATGGGGATTTGAGAAAAACAATTTGTACTTTTATAAAATGAAGTGCATTAATATTATATTAATTAGCAAATTTCTGGAAGCATGACTCATGAAGAATTTTAAAAGTCCCCAAAAGGATGACTCGTCAGAAAATTAGAATCATCTTAGAATCGAAAACACTTGAACTTCTCGGGTACAAGTTTCTTTTTGCCTTTTTTATAGCCACTTCTTAGAGTGAATCACCCTGTCCAAGACCTTGTAACAGCGGCCACTTATAGACGGACAGGGTTGCAATTGCTGGAAAGATATTATCTTTTCCTGTTCGGCTCAGCCTACCCAAGTCATTACACCCTGGGTTGAGTGGTGCGCATGGATAAGTGAGCCAGACATGTTTAACCACTAGACCATCGCCCCCACTGAGTTTCATTGAGTCTGGCTCATTAATCCATGCCCAGCTCTCAACCCAGGATGAAATAACTTGTGTAAGCTAAGCCGAACAAGCAAATATCCTATCTTTCCAACAAGACTAATCCTGTCCATTTATAGGTGACCACCAGTACAGAGCCTTGGTCAGGGGGATCCACACCAAAAAAGGATTTAAAAAAAAAATGGTTCATCAAGATGCTGCAATTTGGCAGAATATCTTTTTCATTGTCAGAGTTTTCCCAACAAACCAGTGCTACGAAGTCTAAGTTGGAGTCGAACTTTTTGAACCTCTAGAATCGCAGTCTGTAATCGGATAAGATATCGTTTTTCTCCTGCGGGAGAAGCCTAGAGTACGGCTCACCCATATGACGAACCATGACCTCTCGTGCAGATACCAGTTCTAAGTCAGGGATGAGGTTTTCGCCTAACCGTTTACAGATTTTTCCTGTACATGGACATGGTTGGTGGAGGAAGCCATAATCATCGGTTACGTGAACCACCGTGCACCTATAAGTTGCCCAGCAATCCTTTGGCATATAATCAAATCACACAGGGTTCGAACCCAGGACGTTAGTTTGAATAGAATAGATATACTGTTCATTCAAACTGGAATGCAGGTATGCACTACTCAATCAGAGATTTTACTATGTCCAGCATGTTGAATCGTATGTTTTTGAATTGTATAGAAGCAATTTCACAAATAGCTGTGTATAACATGGTCCGACAGTCTTTTCTTAGGCAAGACAGAATCCAGAACGTCCTACGACTTCTTGGGTCTTTCACAGAGTTCCCAGCACTTTAGAATTTTCTAATTCCTAAAAAAGAAAAAAAGAATGAATACCGGTAGATGCGGGTTTTCAGGATTGCAAATTCGCAGGATTACGGGTTTCTAGAATCTCGCACAGACTCCCGTGAAAACTCTCGTGGAGCCAAGATATAATATTAAAATATTCATTTTGAGGATGAGAAATAGATTCCTTGAGGTTCCTTTTACTTTTTTTGTGTGTGATCCAGTAGTAATTCCTTCTAATCTACTATATTACACTCCCTATGAGAATATGATAAAAGTTTGGAATCTCTCTAATTTCAATAAATTTGCAAGCCTGGGTTTTAGAATTGCCTTAACATATACTTCCTTCATGTTGTATGCAGCTGTTTGAAAGAGTACAAATGTTGTAAAAAATAACTAACACCGACATCAGGATGTCCAACTGATGAGATATTACTTTTATCCTACAGCAGGACAGTCTGGCAGAAAAAAATAATAAATTGAAATAATGGGCAATATTGCATGATATATCTGTGGCTATAAGATTTAAATGTCTCATCTGGAGTGTCTGGAAAACCAAACTGTATAAAAAGGTTCAAAATCATCAATGCTGCTATGAAATAGCAATGTTGATGGTTTTGAAATTTGTTTGTTGATCCGAAGGAAATGGCAGGGACATTTCAGACATCAGAACAAATCCAAGATCTGCCACCTTGCAGCAGGGAAATAGTCAGCAATGTGGTTTAAGTGACCAGTACTAGAGTCCGACCGATATATCGGTGAACCGATATGTTAACTGGCATATCGGCAGTTAACAAAAGCGGCAGATAATGTCGGCCGACCGATATTCACATACGTGGTCAATGTGCAATTTTCTAAAATGACTAGTTTCTTATTGATTGCAAAAAGCAATATCGGTCGGGCTCCAGCCAGTACCAACCTGGAGATGTGGGCATGATGGCCTAGTGGTTAACATATTGGCATCACAGGTTGAATATCTCAGGTTCAACTCCCGGCGAGTCCGGTCTGCTAATCCATGCCCATCACTCAACCCAGGGTGCAATAACTTGGGTAGGATAAGACGAACAGGAAAGATCATAACTTCCCAACAACTCTAACCCTGCCCGTCTATAAGTGGCCTATGGTAAAAGGACTTGGTCAGGGTGATCCACTCCAAGAAGTGGCTATAAAAAACTAATAGAAACACCTTTATATGTCATTTCTATATGATGATTTTAATTCCTTTTACCTTCACAATGAAGCCAGTTGTCATGTTACGATATAGTTCGATACATTGGCTCAGTACACAGTGATTTGCAGTACGTTCACAGTGAATGAAACCTGTTCTGCTGGGAACCTGGAATAAATATATATTGTTAAAGAATAATGAAAGATTCTGCAGCAAAATGGCAATAATTTGCCCTGTAGGTTTAGGCTTTAGAATTACCCTCCCATATTTCCTGTGGTCATAACGGCCAATTGAGTGGACAGAAAAAGAATTTGATAACTTTCCTATCGACCAGTGCAGATATCATTCCCTGCAATTTATCACAGTGGTTCAGTTCTATTTAGAATATCACGTGGAGTTTGGTTGCTGGTGTACTATACTTTGTAGCTCATATTTAATAATGGCCGCAACTTTTAGGCACTGCTTCTGGCCTTGCTCACAGTAAATTTTAATAAAAAATAAAAATAAAGGTTTGTGCAACAGAATCATGATATGAATCACCAATTTAACCAAATGAGAGTTTGAATTATTTTTGTTATGAAACTTCACTCTAAGAAAGGCAGAGCTGAAAAAGAACCAACTAATGATCATTTCAAAACCAAAATGCTGTTACAAAATATAGAATCAGCAATTCCACTCCTAGTAGAAAATATCCAAAGGGTAACTGAACCGCTATAGTAAAGTGCAGTGAATTTAATTGGTATCAATAAGAAATAGGCACAGCCAGACTCACAGAATGCTAGCTGCTCTGCCACAAAGACACCCAAAAAATAGGTTGTTGCTGTATCTAGATCTGTTGCTAGATTTTATTGTTTCTTTTTGAGTGAATGGTAGTAACAAACCTGTATAAAAAGGTTCAAAATCATTAACAATATTACGAAATAGCCGTAATAATGGTTTTGGAGCGTTTTTTCATACAAAGAAAATGACATGAACATTAGAGACACCCGAAGACAACCAAGATTTTGTCATCCTGGATCCTGAAAACTGTGAGAGTCAGGGATGGCCAAAATGTAAAATATCTGAATAAATTCGAAAATGAAGAAATTAAATCTTTTTTTGTTAGCACTATAAATAGTAATTCCCCCAACAGAATCATCACACAGTACATCACCACAGCACTTTACCATCGTGGTTTAGTTCTCTATGAAAAGTTTTCCGAGACTGCAGTTACTGGCACTTCATCTTGTAGTTGCCATTTGAATAGTTTGATTAGTAACCATTAGTTAGCTCCTTTTAAGCGCTGCTTTTGGTCTCGCTTAGAGCGTTCTTCAATAATAAAACAAATTAATATACTATTCTTTTCTACATGCGTAATTTCACATCATTCCTCACCCATTTTATCAATAAAGAACAATTCTAGTTTTCTTTTATGGATTCTTCCTTTGATGTGTTCATTCGCATCAGACATTGTATTGATTCGTACGTTACATAATTCACATTTGAAGGAAGTATGTGTTTTCTCCACCACTGCTGAAGCTTCTGTGAAAGGTGATGATCCTGAAAAAATATAAAAACAATTAAAATGAGAGATAAAGACAGAAGCTCGATTTCATGACTGGTCAGGGTAACGTAGACCAACTACTTATCCTTCTTTTACACCTTTGTCATAGCGGATTCGTAATGCAAGGATACAGTAGCAAGATTAACAGTTACTAAATAGACAAATTCAGAGTTATGCTTCACTTCACACATAGACTTTACTAAACGTTACTTGTAAAGCAAAGGTCTGAATTAGTTGGTTTTATGATGTTTGAAATTCAGTGAAGTTGATAAAAATAGGTTTGAGCTTTGAACGAGGAACAAGAGATGGCTACTACTTGGAGTGGATCACACTGCCCAAGGCCCTGCTAGCAGCCAATTATACACATCAGAGATAGAATTGCCGGAAAGATGTAATCTTTTCCTGTTTATCTTAGCTTACCCAAGTTATCACACCCTGGGTTGAGTGGTGGGCATGGATTAACGAGCCGGACTCGCCGGGACTCGAACCCGAGATCTTCAACCTGCGATGCAACATATTTAACCACTAGGCCACAGCTTAACAGTGGATACAGCTTAATCATACGATGAATCACGACCTCTCATGCCAGTTCGGGTTTTTTGGTTTATCTTATTTTTCATTCTTTCTGTACGTGGAAATGGTTTGTGGAGGAAGCAGTGCTTACGTAAACCACCATGCACCAGCGAGGCATCATTATCCCTATGGTGGACAAGTTCAAACTTGTCTCTTGCCCAAGTAAATTAGAGGTGTGTATCGAAAAGCTACACAAATGAGCTAAACAATATAACAGGATAAATAGCACAAAACATATTAGACATAATTGGTTAACCACTTGGGGTGGGTTAACATATTGGCAACGCAGGTTGAATATCTCGGGTTCAAGTCCTGGCGAGTCTGTTAATCCATCCCCACTGCTCAGCCCATGGTGTAATAACTTAGGTAGGATAAGTTGAACAGCAAAAATCATACATTCTCAACAACTCTAACCCTGCCCGTCTATGAGTGGCCTCTGGTAAAAGGACTTGGTCAGGGTGATCCACTTCAAGAAGTGGCTATAAAAATAAATAATATAAACACCTTCATATGTCATTTCTATGTGCTGATTTTAATTCCTTTTACCTTCACAATGAAGCCAGTTGTCATGTTACGATATAGTTCGATACATTAGTTCCGTCCAAAGTGACCTGCAGTACGTTCTCAGTGAATGAAACCTGTTCTGCTGGAGTCGGTCCCACTGGAAATCTGGAACAAATATATATTGTAAAACAATAATGAAGGATTCTACTACAAATTCATGATAATTTTGCTATGTAGGTGTGTGCAGGCTAAGAATTACTATTAATTACTAGAATTACTCAAACAGTCGTGAGTGCGATTGCTTGTCGTGTTGGCATCATAGGTTGAAGATCTCGAGTTCGAGTCCCAGCAAATCCGGCTCATTTATCCATACCCACCATGCAACACAGGGTGTAGAAGCTTGGGTAGGCCGAACCACAAAGTCCATATCTTCCCAACAACACTAACCCCGCTCGTCTATAAGTGACTATAACTAGAGATGGGTCAATACAAAAATTTTCGCCGATGCCAATACAAGTACCGATACCACGTTCATAATTTAAATTCCGATGCAGAGTACTTTATTAAATACGTTAAAGGCCTTTTTTATCCACATACTTATGTCCTTGGTCTAATTGCGCCCAGGGCAGATACCACACACTGCACTTTACCACATTGGTTCAGTTCTGTTTAGGGTGGAGGAAAATCCAACAAGGTCACTACAAAGTGACAGAATTTTTTTTTCAAGTTTCTAAAATGTTCATTTTCTTTGGATGAAGAAAAAACTACAAAACTATCACTGCTATTTCACAGTAGTATTGATGATTTATTTTTCTACAGTTTGGTTGCCCCAAGCTCAAAGAGATCTTTCAGGTGTCTGAGTAGCTGACATTCTGCCAGTTTAGGTCTGTTATATGGCGAATAAATACTTGAAAACTGGTAACTGCACTTTAGGCGGACAAAATCCCAAATTGAACTTTAACACTTTTAATAAAGTGCAGCGTGTGACATTTGCCCTGGGTATGTTATATATAATCGTACCCTAAATTTTCTTCTCAACGCTCTTGCAAACTGTGGTGTAGGTCCGGTGGCAGTAGAGAGCTCAGGGTTGCGACGAATTATAGGTGTTGCATTGTTGTCTTCCGTAAGGTCTGTAATAGAAACAACAAGATTGTTTTCCTTGTTTAATAGACCGATGGCCCTGCCGTTCTGCGAGATAAAAATAACTTCCAAGAACTGATAGCTCATGGAGTGGATCACCCTGACTTGTTCTAGCAGCCACTATAGACGGACGGGGTTAAAGTTGTTTGAAAGATAAGATCTTTCCTGTTCGGCTTAGCCTACCAAATTTATTACACCATGGGTTGAGTGATGGGCATGGATAAAAGAGCTGGACTCTGACTTATTACTTAGAGAGTGTTTTTGTATTCTTAAAAATTCACATTTGCTAAGCACATGCAGACAGTCTCAAACGCCATAAAAGTCCGAGGGCACTTGCGATCAAGAGGACGTAGCCGGCCACAGAAATACCTTGATCACGGCCCACGTACAAGGACAACAAATTAATTGCACCAATGGCGTATGTTTGACATTATACACCGCTGAGTGAGGAAACCTGATCCCAAATTCTTTTGATAGTCTGTTTGACGTAAGATCAAAAATGGTGGAATTACATTTAGGAATAAAATTTGGTATTCTGGATTCGATTCAACTATTCTGGACGAACTCTGGAACAGTGAATCATTCTGAATTGCCCATCCTCTATCCATCATATTACTTACCCTTTTCAATTCGTGTCGTAAAAGAAATCAAAGAAGCGATGGATGGTTTTACAATTGCCCAGGGAAGATACCACTCACTACACTTTACCATCAGTTCCGTTTGGGATGTTTTCAGTTTTTTTTTTTTTCGATAGCCACTTTTTAAAGTGGATCGTCCTGTCCAAGGCTCTGTAACAGCGGCCACTTATAGACAGACAGGGTCACAATTGCTGGAAACAGTTGAGTGGTGGGCATGGATAAGCGAGCCGGACTCGCCGGGACTCAAACCTGAGATTTCCAACCTGTGATGCCAACATGTTTAACCACTAAGCCATAGCGTCCACATAAAAGTTTAGAGTGCAGTTGCTGGTACTACATCTTTCAGTAGCTCTCTGCTATTGAGTGGTTGTTGGTTGGTTTGTTTGATAAACCCAAATATTGCGTGTTTTCATTGTAGAAAATGATATAACGATAAATAACCAATTGGGTCAACCCTTAACTCAGTGCATGCAACAGCAGGTGGCAAAATAAAATAACTTATATACCTCGTTTTCTTTGTCAACATTGTCTTGCGTACGAGTCTTTTTCAGTTTCACATTGCGAATATCGTCAATCGTAACACATAGAGATTGCTGAAAAACAATACAAACATAGTAAAATGATAAAATTCTTCATTCTTGATCAATTGTCATAGGCATATTGATGGCTTAAACAGAAATTTTATTTTGACAAGCATGAGCCATAGATGAACCATGCGTTGACGGTGTGATCCTTCTGTGATTCATACTTATCAAAACATCCTGCAGGTTTTTTCTGGCTAGGAGAGAGAATGTCATAAGATAGATTGACAGAAATCAATCAAAAAATTTAAAATACATCATGACTTCGTAAGAGTTTTACATGAGACTGCACGAGAGAATTAGAAATTCGAGCTGACAAAACAGGTATCGATAATATTTTTGTGACGGGGAAACAAACAAACCTTTTTCTCATCTTTCTTTACTGGCTTCGTCCCATCTAACACAGTTGGCTTTTTCCTCGGAGTAAATGCTCGCACCTCGGGAATAAATTTTGAGTCATAAATAGAGTTGCCCCAACTGTCCTCGAGGACGGAGGCACATTCTCGCTGCTTGTCACTTCAATGTTGGAAATCTTAACTAGCCAGTCAATTGGTCTGGGGGGCGTGGACCAACTACCGTCAAAGTTGGTAACTTCGGATGCTTTGCAACTTCGGACGATTTTTTAAAATGACCATAAACAACTAAATACGCCATGTATCTGGGTCAGTCTATGTTTTTCTTGTAGATATAAATTAATGCTAAACATTTACACATTATTCGTGACCCCTGTCTTTCTATATCATTAGAAACGTGTAATTTCTCCTAAAAATACAGCGCGCCGTTTCAAACGGCCCAAAACGGTACCTCGGAAGTAATATTCGTACCAAAATTGTTGATTCTGCTAGAGGGAGTACTCAATGTCAAATTAAAATTTGAGTGGTCGTTAGATGTCGACGTAGGACCGCGAAAAAGTGTTCTTTCTAGACTGACGAAAATCTTCCAAATCTCCCAAATTCCCGGTTACGTCAAGATCGACGTCAGCATGACGTCGTTTCATTATCTCTCACTCTCTTGACGTGGCTCTGCGTCAGTCTCTGATGTCGCCGGTCTGCTTGCGCCCGTCTGTGATGTCGCCGCGCTAGTGGAAACTGACATCGTAGAGCTGTGTTCACCGTGACCAATGCGAAAATATTGCCCGATGACCACGAGCCATAGATGAACCGTACCCAATAAACGCCGAGAATGATATATTTTCATAATTAGGAAAATTTTATGATGTTATGTCGCAAAAAAAAATTAAGCTTTGTGCGTCCGATAGTCAATTTTCGACCGTTCTCGTTGCCGAGTAGGTGATATAGTATACGTTTTTATATAATTCCGTATAGAAATGCATCATGTACATTTGAAATGTGAAATCAAACGCTATGGACCTATTATTTAGTATCAAATGCTCGACGACCAATTCCGTTGTCAATTTATTTGTCACATTTACATATGGCAACCGAAATGTGCTTTCATTTATTACTTATCGGTTCATTTATCTTTAATTTCATTATCGCTGACATTTTTTTAGTCCTTGCGTTTCATGATTTTTGAATTGTTATTTTATCAGTGACCCATGTTCAATAAAACAAGATAATATGCGACCTCAAGTTTCGTTATCTAGAGGGAAGACAAATTAATCCGTAAATGACGTCGCGACTCGGCGCAGATACGTGATCACTCAACTGTCACGACGTACGATATTCTCTCTCTGCATAACCCGTCAACAGAGACAGAACGAGGCATCCGAAGTTACAATTTTTATCGCGAGGTATGCTAGATTAATAAAAACGGGGAATTAGGAAGAAAAAATCATCGCAACGACTCCTGGTTTTTTATAATCGTTCGATCGCGGCGGCATTGTTCCATCATCCAAATTTGGTGTTATTTGGATAAAAAATGACCGAATGATAGTCAGATTTACTACAAAAACGTCCGAAGTTACCCGCTTTGACGGTCCTATCCTCATCTGTGCTTTTGTTTTTATGTATGCAGTAAATGCAAGGATACAGTAGCAAAAGTAACTATGACTAACTAGAAGGGAAGCAAGCATTTCAAAATTGTCGATGACCTTTTCAGAATTCATGTTTGAAGAAGTCTGACTTTGATCAAACGAAATGGGATAGCAAAAAAAGCAAGATTTTGTCAATAAGATCAAAAAGAAGCAAAGAAGTGGTTGATGGTTTTACCATCACTTTGGCCAGACAATACCGGTACTCACTCTTGTAGGGTGACCGGTTAGCTCAATTGATAAAGCGTTGGAAACCGAGTTACGCTTCTCTGATCGTCGCGACGCAAGTTCCAATCCCGTGGGAATGATAAGAAATGATAAGCTAAAATATTGTATGTACCCTTTCAAAATCAATCAAAAGTGAGCAGTTTACCTTTTTCTCTTCAGTCGATCTCTTCTACCGATATTTCTTCCAGGCCTTCCATAGCATCGGGACGGCATTGCTATTGCACATTACAATCAGACAAACAAACAAAATCGGAAGTCCGCCGCGTAAAACCAGCAAAGACAACAACGCAGCCGAAGTTCTTGAGTGAAATTTCAATTTTCGTTTTGCCAGCTACTGTGTTGACCGGAGTCTGAATATTATTATCAAGATTGCACGTGGAGTACTCTGGATATTTGATGTTAAGTTGACTGAATTTTAATTGGATATAATTTCATTTTTATCTTGCTGTAAAGGATAGCCGAGGAAACAATTTACCCATATGATAAACCACGACCTTTTGTGCAAACAGCATCTTCTAATCGGGGGTGAAGGTATGAAATCACCTCTCACCGGATTCAAATCCAGGGCGACGATAGAGATATGTACCTCCAATTCTTTAACGATTAAACAAAGCGGACATGGCATGTGAATATTGTATTAATAAAACTTAATTTGAAATACTTCATTTCCTCAAATTTGCATTTCCATAAAATTTTACTAATCCATCAACACATGGTTTATTTCAAGTTGAGCTTATTTCATTTTAAAAACTCCTTCTTTTTTCCAACAAAGGGCCATTATAACGTCAGACACTGGAGCCGACCAAAATCGTGAAATTCGATACCCAAAGTATCAAATACCGAAATATGATGCTTTAATCCGTAAAGTTCGAAAAAGGCCAATTTTTCGACTTAGTAAACCCTACTAATAGATTCGATACGGACAAAAATCATACGCACAGATACGAGTTTTTTAATGCAATAAATAAGCACTTTGCACAGTAGGGCGAGGCATTTGCTTTTGGGAAGGCGGGCTTAAAACTCGATCCAAGAGCTAGAGGCTCAACCGCCCACAGCCCACAGCTCTACACAACAGCATTCAAGGAATGGGTCAAATCTCCAAGTTATTACCTTCAATAGTTGTTCCATCAATAAACAATATCAAAGTTTAATTTTTTCAACACTCGCAACTATGGGGATAATTTTAAATAATTTCGCCCCCAATCAATCAACAGGTCTCGTCATAAAACTTAATGACGAATGTCACGTTGATATTTAAAAAACAAGCCTAAATTTAATATAGTTTAGAACGACCGATTATTTAATCTCGTTGCCTTAACACGAGCATTACTCGTGATATCCACGAACATAACTAATTTGGAGTGTCTGAATCATGTTGAAACAAATGAAATTAAATTCAAAGCAGACCCACACGGTCCAAGTTAAGTTTGTTGTAGTGTTATTCCTTTCGCTGGCACGTTTTAAGATTTATTTCAGGTTTTGTTTGCTTTCCCGATAACTCCGTAATGTAATATCTTTATCGCCTTTGGGTCGACAGAGGTCGAAATAAACTATGTAGGCCTCGTAGTAGTTTCTGTCGCCATAATGTGGCGCGGGCGAAATAAAGATAGGAAAATGAAAGGTTGAGAATATAAATATTAAAGAGATTTTCAAATTGGAATACTGTTCAGTGTCCCGAAAAATCGAAATACAAATAGTGTTCTTATATATGTTGAGAATTTGCTTATACAATTTCAAAAGATCAGACAAAATTTTCAAATCAGAATTTTTCGAAATGTTAGAGTATAGTGCACTTTGCGAAATATAGTGCAATCAAAAGTGAAAAAGGGGATTAATATAATTTTTTTTCATAGCCACTTTTTTGAGCGGGTCACCCTGTCTAAGGCTCTGTAAGAGCAGCCACTTATAGGCGGACAGGTTTAGAATTGCTGGGATGATATGATCTTTTCCTGTACGGCCTAGCCTACCCAAGTTATTACACCCTGGGTTGAGTGGTGGGCATGGACAAGCGAGCCGGACTCGCCGGGGCTCGAACCCGAGATCTTCAACTTGCGATGCCAACGGGTTTAACCACTAGGCCATCGCGCCACATGCTTTGGGTGACGCATCTCTAATCGTACACGGCGGTGTAAGCACCGATCGCAGCTTTCTTGACCAACCATGTCCATGCGCAGGTAAATGAGAAATATGATTGCTATCTGAATATCAAAGTGCAAATGTTTACTGTGGCTCATATGTTGTATGAGATGTTATACATAAACATATGAGGTAAATAAAAAAATATCAAAAATTTCAAACTTTTTTAATCGCATGCTGTGACATGAAATATTAAATTAAAAACAAATAAAAAAATAAAGTGTTTGAATAGGCGCATTTTTTTATCTGTAGTTTCGTTCCTTTTTATACAATTTCGGTGGAAAAGACCACGCTGGCCGGTGCCCGGTTTGTTCAATCGGTAAAACGTTGATAATACGCTTCGAGGTACGTAAATCTGATCGTCATGACAAACGTTCCTGAGAGGGACGAGAAGGATTCTGAGCGGGATGATGGTAATATGCGAGAAGTCCGCAGGGTACATGGTGATTCACATAAGCGCAGCTTACGGCCTCCTCCACCAACCAGGTCCATGCACAGAAAAAATAAAAAATATAATAAGCCGCAAACCTTCACCCCAATTCGGAACTGGTACCGGTATCTGCACGAGAGGTAGTGGTTTGCGATATATTTAAGCAGTATTCTCGTCTTTCCTTTCCAGCAGAATAAAAAAAATGAAATCCTGTGGCCGCCTAGTGTTGCACGGATTCCGGGGAATTCCCAGCAATAAAAGCGGAACAGTTCGAGCTCTGGGTGTGGTAGACTACCAGTATAGTACAGGTTAGGTTCCGGTTATAGAAATAATTTCTATATGATATTTATTTTGCAAAATCAATACAGAATAATGTGAGCATGTTAACAACTTTTTATGGGCAGCTGGCATTGTGTATCAGTACTGTATGTGTTGTTGTCATAAATAGAACCGAAAAATAAAACCAAGTCAACTTACCACAGGTTTTCCTGTGACTGTCACAGTGTCAGATTTATCAAAAAAGAATTTAATTTTTATCCTGAGGGGGAGGAAAGTAAAGATACTGCCTAGTCATATGGTAAACCACGACCTCTAGTGCAGGCACCAGTTCGAATCGGTTGAAGGATAAAATTGCCATATGGTTAAGCTGTATTCTCGGCTTTCCTCTCCAACTGGATAAAAATGATATCTTGTCCTAGATAGGACTGGTCGGTGGATGTTCATCAATTCATCTCACTCGAATAACAACTTCTGGAGATTTCCCTGGATGTAAGCAAAAATATTGTGCAATATTTGCCATTGGAATAAAAAATGCATCATTTTAAAAGAATTGCGCATGCCCATTTGTCTATTTTGGTTGGCCGTTTTTATCGGCCGCTTTTGTGATCTGCTGACATATATCGAAATTTTGTCATTTTTGACCACCGATAACCGATATTTATCTTACGCGGAACTCGTTGAAATAAAGCAGAAATAGTTTTGTGTAAGAAAGGCAAATGAGCATATTATAACATTCAGATGCGTAAAATCCAATCTCACTCGACAACAATTTCTGGGGATTTTCCTAGATGTGAGCAAAAATATTGTGCAATATTTGCTATTGGAACAAAAAACACATCATTTTAAAAGAATTACGCATGCCCATATGTCTATTTGTGATCTGCTGACATATTGGCATACAGCAAAAATAGGCTGGTATATATAGTTTCAAGGAATGTGACTGTTTTTTCAGTTCATTTTGAGCTCTGTAGATTTGGGCTTTGGAATTGTCCTAACGTATTTCTTGTGTGTTGTAAGAGGCCTTAACCATGGTAGTGTAGTTCTGTATGTTTCTGGCTTAAGAATGCGGTTGCTGACACTTTATCTTGTAGTAGCTCTGTCATTTGAATGGCCGCTATTTGGCTCCATTAAGTCGCTTTCGAACTTGTCTTGGATGAAATTCTGTAAAAAAAAAAATCATCCTGTGTGTTATATGATCTGGTGCTCTACATGTCCATTACAATTGTTTAGTTTGTAATGTGTGAAATTTATATCTCTTATGGCAAGTCAGAACATTAGGTCAATGTGGCCGAGAAAGGTGGCAGAATTTTTGTTTTCTTCTTGTGTCGTTCACGTTTTATCCTCTAGACCCAAATGTATCATGGGATATTGCCAATTTTGTTAATTTTCTTCTGGAGAATCCATTTTCTTCAGGTGTCTGAGTAGCAAATTAGCTGCCATTCTATCAGTGTGGAGGCTGATATATCAGATACTGGTAACACAAATTCCAATATTGATCGGGCTGTAATGAAATCATGATTTTGCTACTCAATCAATAAATCTGACTATTAAAAACTTGAAATCTAGATATTGCAATTGGAATTGAATATTTACATTTAGGAATTGAATTGTTGAACACTTGAATCGTAGTCATAGCAACCAAAGATGTATTTATAGAAAATTACATCTAAATTTAGATGGATTTTCTGAAATTAAATCCATTTTTAATTATTCCCTCTTTTGATTTGAATTGCTTTGAGAATCAAATATAATATTTTTCGAATCAAGAATTGAATGTATTGCTTTCTTACTACCAGCATTCTTGGGACGTACAGTCCTTGAGTAAATCTGAATATAAATATAGCACACTTCTTTAATGGCTCATACATGGATAAGTTCAGTGGCTTGACCAAGATGAACTAGGACACCCGAAAGAAGTGGCTTCATCAGATGGAAATTCACCTTAAAGGCTTTATTTTAGGATTCGAATCATTTACTGAAAGATCAGAAATGTCTTTTTATCGAACAAAAAGCTTTAAAATCATTAATATTGCTATGAAATAGAAGCGTTGATGGTTTTGGAGCTTTTTTGTCCATACGAAGTAACTTTGTATTGATCTATTGTGCAGTGTAATCATGAAATATGTGAGAACCTGGCTAACAGCATGCCATCTACTCAAACATAGTAAGTAAATCGTTCTGCATAAGCGATAATGAGTCATCTGACACTTCCCAGGGTGTTACACTCAATTTCAAGTGACTATAAAAATGTATAATGTGAGAAAAAAAAATTAATATCACAAAAATTTGCTGAGATTTGGGAACAAATTACTCATGGTTCTATATCGCCCACTTATATCTCACTGACCACCAAAAACACTGGTTTCACATTCCTTTGCCAGTGGATTAGTACTAGGGCTGGGCAAAACCGAATCACTTGGAATACGAATTTGATTCGATTATTTTTTTCGAATCGGATCGAATCACTAATTCTATGTATATAACAAATATCCCATTTATACTATTATAACTTGTCTCCATCGTGATAGTGAAGAAAATTTATAGTTTGTATTTTCAATTCGCACTAAAAGCAATAATTTGCTTATTTCAACGTCGAAATATAGTCGATTTTGGTCAAAGTTGACCAAAATCGATTGCATTTCGTCGTTAAAATAAAAATTTCACCTTATTTGGCATGTTTTTTTTACCTATGATCGATCCACGATTGAATTGAATAAATCGTGCTTCGAATCGATTCAAATTGCCCAGCCCTAATTAGGACTATTCTAAAGCCCGTACCTACAGGGCTTTTAATTTGGTTATTATAATTTTCGATTTGATTCATTCACGAATTCCTGAATTATTTAATTCCATTGTCCCTATGATTAGTATGTAAATATGTTTATTCGCCCCAGTAATAAAGGATTCAATGTACAAGTACAACAAATAAAATGTGAGACAGGACAGGATGAACTTTATTTTTATACAGCATGGTATTAACAATGTTTACATTTATATCTGGTCACAATATTTTTCTTGCGTCTTGCCGTTCCATCCCGTATGGACATATGAGGTACTGGTGAGGTCATCGAGCATAGTCCCAAACCTGCGGATTACAAAGCCTTGCCCGGGGACACCCGGGGGCATGTATTACCTATTGAAGCTGTTTTCGTTTGTTGATTTTTAACATACTTCATTGGGGTTTGAACCCACGTCATTTGTTAGGTGTCACTTCATGGCCCATTCACAAGTCCCTGTCGACCTGAAACGGAATCAAAATAATTTCTGAAAATCATGCAAGTATCAATAGATTTCAAAATTTTAAATAATAAACACAGCCAGACTTCTAGCTACTAAAACACCTGAAGAAAATGGATCTTATCAGAAGGAAATTCAGCAAATGGGCTTTATTTCATAATACATCTCTTGCTAAAATGTCCTTCTTCGAGTGTCTGGTAGCTACTGAATAGAACGAAAATCAAATCATCGAAACTGCTGTAAAATATCCATCCACAGAAAATATTTCGGGCAACCGAAAAAAAAACAGGATTTATGCCACCCTGGACACAGCTTTGCAATATTCATGTTTTTGAGATTTTTGGTTAAAAAAATGACTAAATAATTGGATACGGAAAAAATTGAATTCTGTCACCTCATCCCGTACGTTATGGAAATGATAATAAATCATGATATTGCTGCATAATGCGATGGTATCAAATCAAAAAGTTTAACCGTATACATTCTTTTTTTGGTGCGATGGCGCAGTCGGATATGAGGAATTTAAAATGAAATGGAAAATTTAACAATTTTTTTATTTGTCTAAACTCACCTTAAGCAAGGAACAAGGAACCAACCAATGACTATCCTAGAAAGGACTGAACCATCATAATAACATGCAGTGAGTTGTTTGTCGTTTATCTCAACAATTTGTTTTCTTAGAATTCGTTTCATTCTTCATTTTTTGATTATTTGTGCAGTGAAATCATGATTATTGTCCAAATTTCATTAGGCTGTGATAGAGCCTGACAGATATATTGGCTCCAAATAGCGCATATCCCCTCTAAAATGATTTCTGATTACAATTTTGAGCGCGATGGCCCAGGGATTATAATGTTGGCATCGCATCACAGTTGTAATATTTCCGGTTCGGGTCCTGGCAATTCTGGCTCGTTAATCTATGTTCCACCACTATACCCAGGGTAGGCTTGACCAAACTGGAAAGATGATACCTATCCAACAACACTAATCATAATAACCATATCTGAAATTTTATTTTGTCAAGAATGTGCCACAGATGTACCGCATTTCATCGACACGATCCATCTATGACTCGTACTTAACGAAAGATGATATGACGAAATCCCTCAGATAAGGAAGTGGCATCTGGTGCAGTGACTTGTTCAAGGTTTTCCGCTCACATACGAGTTTCTGCAAAAACAGGTGAAAAGAACTAAATATCCGATCAGCTGCAGAATATTGATATCGGCCAGGCTATAGCTGTGATATTTGAAACACACTGACAATATCATGACACAAATATTCAGGACACCCTAAAGAAAACGAGATCGCCCTCACATATAACCGCCTAATCGTATGGCAAACCACGACCACTCGTGCAATTAATTGGGTGTAAGGTTTTTGATTTATTTTCTTTCTTATTTTTCCTGTGCTTAGACAGATAGAACTGGTCGGTGGTTTAAACCATGAGCCGTGCTTACATGAACCTCTGTGTACTGGTTAGGCATCCACCAGACCTCTTCCACATAATTATCATCCTTCAGAGGATTCGAAATTATTAAAGTCGTCTCCCAGATTTCTTAGCTCCCTTCAAACATGAAATTCAATTTGGAAATAATTTTAAGGAAAATATAAGACAGGGTCAAGGTCCAATCAGGGGGATGAAAGGAAAATTCCCCCGCCAAGATTTTGGAATAGAGGGACTGTACTTACCAGTAGAACCCAACCGATATTGATTTTTTGCAACCGATATTGAAATTTTGTCATTTTTGACCATCAATAACCGATATTTATCTTACGCGAAACAAAGCAGAAGTATTTTTGTGTAAGAAAGGCAAATGAGCATATTATAACATTCAGGTGCATAAAATCCAATCTCACTCGAATAAAAATTTCTGGGAATTTTCCTAGATGTGAGCAAAAATATTGTGCAATATTTGCTATTGGAACAAAAACACATCATTTTAAAAGAATTACGCATGCCCATATGTCTATTTGTGATCTGCTGACATATCGGCATACAGCAAAAACTGCGCTGATATATATCGGTTCAAGGAATGTGACTGTTTTTTCAGTTCATTTTGAGCTCTGCAAGTTTGGACTTTGGAATTGTCCTAACATATTTCTTGTGTGTTGTAGGAGGCTTTAACCATGGTAGTGTAGTTCTGTATGTTTTTTTGCTTAAGAGAGAGTGCAGTTGCTGACACTTTATCTTGTAGTAGCTCTGTCATTCGAATGGCCGCTATTTGGCTCCATTTAGACTCTGCTTTCGAACTTGCCTTGGATGAAATTCTATAAAGAAAAATCATCCTGTGTGTTATATGATCTGGTGCTCTAGATGTCCATTACAATTGTTAAGTTTGTAATGTGAAATTTATATCTCTTATGGCAAGTCAGAACATTAGGTCAATGTGGCCGACAAAGGTGGCAGAATTTTTGTTTTCTTCATGTGTCGTTCACGTTTTATCTTCTAGACCCAGATGTATCATGAGATATTGCCTATTTTGTTAATTTTCTTCTGGAGGATCCATTTTCTTCAGGTATCTGAGTAGCAAATTAGCTGCCATTCTATCAGTGTGGAGGCTGATATATCAGATACTGGTAACACAAATTCCAATATTGATCGGGCTTTAATGAAATCATGATTTTGCTACTCAATCAATAAATCAGACTATTAAAAACTTGAAATCTAGATATTGCAATTGGAATTGAACATTTACATTTAGGAATCGAATTGAATAATTTTAGAGGATTGAACACTTGAATCGTAGTCATAGCAACCAAAGATGTATTTATAGAAATTAAATCCATTTTTAATTATTTCCTCTTTTGATTTGAATTGAAATATAATAATTTTCGAATCAAGAATTGAATGTATTGGCTTCTTACTACCATCATTCTTGGGACGTACAGCCCTTGAGTAAATCTGAATATGAATATAGCACATTACTTTAATGGCTCATACATAGATAAGTTCAGTGGCTAGACCAAGATGAATTTTCTTTACATACAGGCAATTTTCTTCAAATGTATGATAAAGACTAGCAGCTACTAGGACACCCGAAAGAAGTGGCTTCATCAGATGGAAATTCACCTTAAAGGCTTTATTTTAGGATTTTAAATCATTTACTGAAAGATCAGAAATGTCTTTTTATCGGACAAAAAGCTTTAAAATCATCAATATTGCTATGAAATAGAAGTGTTGATGGTTTTGAAGCCATTTTGTCCATACAAAGTAACTTTGTATTGATCTATTGTGCAGTGTAATCATGAAATGTGTGAGAACCTGGCTAACAGCATGCTATCTACTCAAACACCCAGAGAATATGAATTTCATCAAGAAAAATAACCAAAAGCAAAACATCCTAAGGTATATGGCTGAGTTTAAAATATCTGAATTTGGTGCATGACAATTTGAGCTGTTGAAATTTTATTTTTTTTTACTTAAATTCACTATTAGCATTTTGTCAAGCATGAACCACAGATTGACAGTGTCTCGTCTTTGCGATCAGTGATGCTTAACAAAACATGTTTCGTTGTGATTTTTGTGACCGGGTAATTGTGAAATCTTTATATGTAACTGAACCACTACAGTAAGTAAATCGTTTTGCATAAGCGATAATGAGTCATCTGACACTTCCAAGGGTGTTTCACTCATATAAGTGACTATAAAAATGTACAATGTGAGAAAAAAAATTAATATTACAAAAATTTGCTGAAATTTGGGAACAAATTACTCATGGTTCTATAGCGCCCACTTATATCTCACTGACCACCAAAAAACGCTGTCTCACATTCCTTTGCCAATGGATTAGTACTAGGGCTGGGCAAATCCGAATCATTTGGAATTCGAATTTGATTCGATTATTTTTTTCGAATCGTATCGAATCACTAATCTATGTATATAACAAATATCCCATTTATACTATTATAACTTGTCTCCATCGTGAAAGTGAAGAAATTTATAATTTGTAGTGTATTTTTAATTCGCACTAAAAGCAATAATTTGCTTATTTCAACGTCGAAATATAGTCGATTTTGGTCAAATTTGATTGCATTTCGTTATTAAAATAAAAATTTCACCTTATTTGGCAAGTTTTTTTTCCTATGAACAATTCACGATTGAATTGAATAAATGATGCTTCGAATCGATTCGAATTGCCCAGCCCTAATTAGGACTATTCTAAAGCCCGTACCTACAGGGCTTTTAATTTGGTTATTATAATTTTCGATTTGATTCATTCACGAATTCCTGAATTATTTAATTCCATTGTCCCTATGATTAGTATGTGGATATGTTTATTCGCCCCAGTAATAAAGGATTCAATGTACAAGAACAATAAATTAAAAATGTGAGACAGTATGGGATGAACTTTATTTTTTTCACAGCATTCTATTAACAATGTTTGCATTTATATCTGGTTAAGAAATTTTTCTTGTGTCTTGCCGTTCCATCCCGTGTGCACATATGAGGTGCCGGTGAGGTTATCGAGCATAGTCCAAAACCTGCGGATTACAAAGCCTTGCACGGGGACACCCCTGCATGTATTACCTATTGAAGCTGTTTTCGTTTGTCGATTTTTAACATACTTCATTGGGGTTTGAACCCACGTCATTCGTTAGGTGTCACTTCATGGCTCATTCACAAGTCCCTGTCGACCTGAAACAGAATCAAAATAATTTCTGAAAATCATGCAAGTTTCAATGGATTTCAAAATTTTAAATAATAAACACAGCTGGACTTCTAGCTACTAAGACACCCGAAGAAGATGGATCTTATCAGAAGGAAATTCAGCAAATGGGGTTTATTTCACAATACATCTCTTGCTAAAATGTCTTTCTTCGAGTGTCTGGTAGCTACTGAATAGAACAGAAATCAAATCATCGAAACTGCTGTAAAAATCCATCCAAAGTAAATATTTCAGGCAACCGGAAAAAAACAGGATTTATGCCACCCTGGACACAGCTTTGCAGTATTGATGTTTTTGAGATTTTTCATTTCAAACTCCGAAATCCCTTTTTCAAATAATTTTCAGTGCGGCAGACACGTTTTTTGTATGTAAAGAATAATAATTTTTTTTTGATTTATGGCCACTTTTTAGAGTAGATCACTCTGTCCAAGGCCCTGTAACAGTCGCCACTTTTAGCCGAACAGGGTTACAATTACTGGAAAGATGTCATCTTTTCCCGTTCGACTACCCAAGTTATTACACCCTGGGTTGAGTTGTGGACATGGATAAGCGAGCCGAACTCGCCGGGGCTCGAACCCAAGATCTTTAACCTATGATGCCAACATGTTTAACCACTAGGCCATCGCGCCCATAAAACATAAAGTGTTGGGAATATGCTTCAAGCTACGCATCTCTGATCACCCCGTTCGATTCCCATTTGGGGGGATTTTATGCGAGAGCTGTGCTGGACAACTTGTCAGTGCACGGTGAATCATGTAAGCATTGCTTTTATGAGAGATTTGTTAGCTAAAAACTTTTATCCCAATTTAAAACCGGTGTCTGCACGATCGTTAATCCGTAATCTTGGAACTAACGTTTTTTTATAGCTCGGCTTTGAAATGCACTAAATGACTCAAACACTATAATAAAGGGCAGTGAGCGGTATCTGCCCTGGGCAACAGTAAATACCTCATCTAATATATAGAGATTTTGCAATCAAAGCCAAATATACATGTGAGGCCACTGCTATAAAGTCACCTCAATATCGTATTATTTTGCTTAAATCATGATTTTTCCGCATAATAAGCAGTAATGAAACAATATTTCAAAAAACATTTGTTCGTGCAAAAGCAGCTTTGTCAAGAGTCAACCAATTTATCAAGTTGTATTTTCTGTGTCGTGAAAATTGCCTGAAGAGAGCAAGGTTTAATATTTACTAATAGTCCAGGACTGATATTAGTAACTTCAGTTCATTTATGTATGTAACGTTTTCCACTCGCAGTACGTTTTTTTATAGCCACTTTTTCGAGCGAATCACCTTGCCCAAGGCCCAGTACTAGCGCCACTTATAGATGGGCAGGGTAAGAATTACTGGAAAGATATGATCTTTTCCTGTTTGGCTTAGCCTACCCAAGTTATTACACCCTGGGTTGAGTGGTGGGCATGGATAAGCGAGCCTGCTCGCCGGGACTTGAACTCGAGATCTTCAACCTGCGATGCCAACATGTTTAACCACTAGGCCATCGCGCCCACTACGGTTGCTGGTGTTATATTTCATTGAATCCTTTGAAATATTAATGATCGTTTGTGGTTGGTTATAGATAGTGGTACTGCTTTACCTTCCCCAATTTCCAAGAGAATAAAAGTGTGTGTTGTTATTAATTTGTTATTTTGTTTGTTTCATGTTATAGCTTCTAGTTTAATATAAAGTAGATTTTGTCATCTGATATTCAAAATGTCTCTAAAGATTGAAATAAATGATAGCGAACATGCAAATGGAATTCTACAAGAACTTAACAGGTGAGTACATTTGGCTTCGACTGATGTTGGATAATTTTGGTTGATTATGAGAATGATTTCAAATATTGTAATTATGTTGCGTCGGTTTTCATATGTACTTGATCAATGGGTCATTGTAATGTTATTTGTCTCTTCATATTTCCGGTAGACATGGGCCGATGTATCGGAATCGGCAAGTATTGGTGATTTTTGAAGTATCGGTACTGGTATCGGAAAATTTTTATCACCGATACCGGATACGTCTTTACAGCGGAGCGTACGAATATGCTTTATTTACTGATAATAAATGGAAAGACCTCGCATTTCACTGCCCTGAAAAATACTTAAAAGGGGCATGCTCTCATGAACAATTTTATTTGCACTTGGGTTTTTAGTAAATGAAAACCGTCAATCCACCCACTATATGCTCTTTTTGAAGTAGAAAAAGGTGATAGGTGTCACGTTAGTTGTGTAACCACGAACATTTGCTCTCAATCTTTGGACCCATGTATGCTTAAAAGCAGCATCAATTCGGTATATTTTCATCCATATAAAATTGCACTCCAATTTTTTTGTTTTTGTTTTATAGCCACTTTTTAGAGTGAATCACCCTGTCCAAGGCCCTGTAACAGTGGCCACTTATAGACGAGCAGGGTTACAATTATGGGAAAGATGTGATCTTTCCTTGTTCGTGATGGACTAGCCAAGTTATTACACCCTGGGTTGAGTGGTGGGCATGGATAAGCGAGCCGGACTCGCCGGGACTCGAACCCGAGAACGTCAACCTACAATGCCAACGTGTTTAACCACTTGGCCATCACGCCCGAAATGGGTGCAAGAGTTCAAGGGTCCAAACGTACGTAGGCGCACACATACATGGGTTCAACCATAACAAGTATGTGGATACAGAAAGGCCTTAAACATATTTAATAAAGGTACTCGGTATCGGAATATAATCATAAAGGTGGTATCGGCGAAAATTTTGGTATCGACCCATCTCTAATTTCCTGTATCCCTGACCGTTGGTAGGCACACCGGGTAATCCACCTCATTTTGTCATCTGTGATGTAATTTTTCTTTATTTCCGCATTTATCTTATGGTCATTTTTACCACAAATTGAAGAGTGAGTTTTGGGTCAATTATAAGAAAGTGAGGATTGTTTTTAAATTGAAACGTATCACGTATCCTATCAAACTTATGTTTTGAGATAAATCATAATAGATATATTATATCTATATTTAGTGCCCTGTAGGTACGGACTTGGAATAGTCCCAAGTATTTCCTATGTGTTGTAAAAAGTGACTTAAGAAATAAAAGTGGAAGATGATTTTATTATTGTCCAGGGCAGATATCATTTATTGCACTTTACCATAATAGTTCAGTTCCGTTAGATATATTTAAGCATTGGTTAAATCTAACCAACTCATGGCCATTTTTACAACAAAGTCCTGGCTTCAAAATGTGGTAGTAGCAACTGGACTTTAGTGGACAACATCCCCAAAAGTATTGAACTGCCATAACAAACTGCAGCATGTGGTATCTGCCCTGGTGATGATAAAACGTTTCTTTTTGGTCGGCTCTCAGCTTTCAGTAACCTCATATCCGAGTCTTTTATCCGAGACTTCATTACGAGTCCCAAGTCTAGTCGAAGAACCCGCGAGTTAGCAAGAAAGGCGGTGCGTATGGTACGGTGCGAAGATTGGTACGACACGATACATTTTGAAATTTTCGTACTTGGTATACTACGGTACGAAGTTTGATATTTATTTCGTACCGTACCATACTCTTTTTCGTACCTTCGCATTAGACCATGTTCTCCTCAAATTATTCAAAAAAAAATATATCATTTAACATCTTGCCGTTTCATAGTTTGTGTCCATCGAAGAATATTTCAAACTAAAGGACAATTTTAATATGATTTAGAGCGTCGCAGGGCAATATAAAATGTAACTGATTCACTACAGCAGATCAGATAACCTGTGTCGTATTATCGGTTTTACTGTCCTGAATTTTAAACCAATTTTTGGTATTTTTCACGTTTTTATGGAATCACGTAAATCAAACTTTCAATCTTTGATATTTTTCAGTTCAAGAAAAAAAGATGGTGGTTTACATTGTGACTTCACTATCATAGTTGGTTCGGAAGAAATCTCTGTTCATAAGAATATTATATCGGCAGGATCTGATTATTTCAAAGCAATGCTGGCTCACAATGTAAGTTGTTAGTTATTATATCGGCAGGATCTGATTATTTCAAAGCAATGCTGGCTCATAATGTAAGTTGTTAGCTATTATATCGGCAAGATCTGATTATTTCAAAGCAATGCTGGCTTGTAGTGTGAGTTGTTAGGTATGATCTTTTATCTTTCAAACATATACCGTACATTATATCTCACCATTTGGCGCCAGAATAAAAAGGCTCGTAGTTTTTATAAATATTCGCAGCCTTTTATACACACAAGACTCCAATGAGCGCATATAATCTCTCATATTCATTCCTATAGAAAGTCGAGACAAAATATATTTTTGTGTCGCTACATGTGAGGAGGAAATGTGCGACATCTGAAATCTGGTATAAACTGCTCAATATAGCATTCGTCAAGCAAATACAATTGCTTGTAAGATATTCTATAAATCAGCTCGGCTTGTTGTTATTGTTGGTTAGAATTTTAGTTTGAAACTTGAACTTCCATTACAGACTGTCGAGACAAAGTCTGGTCGAGTTGAAATGAAAGGTGTCGACCCAACTTGTTTGAAACAATCTATAGAATATATTTACACTGGTCAAATATCAACTACCGATGGATATGCTGAAGCATTGATGCATGTAGCTCAATTACTACAGTTGGAAAGTGAGTGCAAATCTATTATGTTTAAGTTGTTACGAAAATTTGACACTTATCTACTGCAGTAAATGACCAAATGTATTTATAAATCGAACACACTTGGTCTATACGTATAGCAAAAGTATTACAATATTATGTATTAAAATACACAGAGACAACCTACAGTCAATTCAGGCAACTCGATTGACGATGCAGCCTGATACGATATATGAATGTATTTGTTGCTTCTAGAACCATAACGTACATCTGCCGAAACTTTGCAAAATGAACGCAGTACCATCAAAAAGCAGCGACGTTTATACTTCACCATTGCGAAAATGCGCTTTTTGCTCCCCAAGGTTTTTTATGACCTAGGAGCACAAACCTCGGATTCAGAAACAAGTGACAATAATGATTAGACTTTATTTCTGGTTGTCCAAATCCGCTTACAAATTTGAGGAAATGAGCCTCCATTTTTGGCGAATACATGTTCCCTGAGTTTTCTTCTCCCCTTCGAAAAATGGGTCACAAGTGTTTCTTCTTCGATACCAGTCAGTGCCCAACCTCTCATATTTTCAGTGTTCCACTACAAAGTCGATAAGTGTTCCCTCCTCCCACTATCCTGTCAGTGTTTCCTTGTCCCAGCCCTTTATTTAATAAATGGAAAAACCTCGCATTCCACTGCTCTGAAAAATAATTGAAACAGGGCATGTCGCCCTGACCTGCGTGACTGATTTCATTTACACTTTGGGTTTTATTAAATAAAGCCATCAATCCACTGACTATATGCTCCTTTCGACGCCGGAAAAGGTGTTAGGTGTCACGTTAGTTGTATAACCACGCAATCTTTGGACCCATGTATGCTTGAACACGGCATCAATTCAGTATATTTTCATCCGTAAAAGTTTGCACTCAAATGGATGCAAAAGTTCAAGGGTGCAAACGTACGTAGGCGCACACATTCGGGGTACAACTAGACCAAGTGCATAAGCAGGTGGATACAAAGAGGCATTCAACATATTCAATAAAGTACTCCATATCGGAATAAAAAATTACGAAAGTGGTATCGGTGCTTGTATCGGTATCGGCGGAAATTCAGGTATCGGCCCATCTTTAATCTCTACTGTTATGTCACCTCCTACACCATAAATGATCCCTCTTCACTCAATGTTCTTTCACTCCCACGTCATCACTTCCTCTGCCCATATTCCCAGTTTTTTACTCTGCCAGCCACTTTCAATTTACCACACAGTGGATGTTCCCATTTCCACGTATTGATTTTTTCTTCTATCCCCGTCATCCTTCCCTTTCTACACAATCGCCAAATTTTTAATCATTCTAACCTGTGATCAATCCTTGTAATTTCAGAAATATCAGACGGAATCATTGATTCACTTGAACAGAATCTTTGTCCAGCATCTTACTTTGTGACAAAAAGAATTGCAAACCTGTTCAGTTACAAAGATTTGCAAGAAAAATGTGAGAAATTCGCGATGGAAAGAATTGAGGAAATTTCACTTCTAGATGAGTTTTCTCAACTTGGTGAAAAGGAAATGTTGGGATTTATCAAAGGAGAAGGAAACAAGGTAACATAGGAGTTTTTGTAAAATAAGGTAATATTTTATTTTCATCATGTGTGTGAAAACCATAGAAAATTTGACGCACCATCCGAAAAAGTTCATGGCAAGCCGTGATCCCTCGTTCGATAACATTTTCAAGTTAGGTATGGAGCTTTTTGCTTAACCAGTTCTCAATTTACGATGGACAAATATGATCGGTATAGGATGCATGATAGGATGGAAAAAGATTCAATTCTGACTGGAAAATTTATTAATTGGGTATTCGGTTATATTAATGTCCATGTTTTATTCACGTTTCCTCCTAGATCTACAAAAAATTCTTTATTTCAGGCATCAGACGGGATCAAGTTGAAAGCTTTGATATCTTGGATAAAATTTGACGAGAAGAATCGCAGGAAGTATCTAAAGAAACTGAATACATATGTTAATTTGAAGAATGTTCCTGCGACTTATGGGAGATTCCTAGTTCAAAATGAGGTTGGTGGTTTTGTACTTATAGAAGTTGGTGGCTGAAAAAAAAATTACCTTGCAAATATCAGAATAATCCGAGGGGTGCCTAGAAATTCCTGCCTTGGCAACACATTCGAGTGTCTCATTTAACGAATCCAAAATTCAGACTCCCCAATTTATTTTATTTTTTTTTTGAAATAACAACACTTCATTCGCAAAAAATTAAATGCAATTCATTTTCAGCCGATAGTGAAGTCATGTCCTGAATTTATTCAAGCTCTGTTTTTATCAGCGATGGACAGTTTGAATGTTGTTCCTTCAGATATTACGGGTTCTGGGAATGTGGATGAATCAAGTGAGTATTATGAGTTTATGCAATAAAGAATGTATATCAGCCGTTGGCTTATAACTGCAACTATAAATCATAATACGTCAATACCAGTGTTTCAATAAAAGATTTCAGGCTTTTACCTTGGTAGGTTCATTTGATGAATCCAAATCCACAACTAAACCCAAAGTCAACTAACTTGCGTAGGCTTGAACGAACAAGACAGCTATACATATTCTTTCGTTATTAACTCCTCGAGTAACTATAGCAGGAGAGATTCCAGTTCATTTTCTCAGTATTCAATGCAATATTAATGATTTGAAGGGGAAAAAAAACATTACATTGCTCTTCAATATCCAGTAGATATATTTTGTATAATCATCATGATTTGTTTTACAGTTGTGGTATTTGATGAAAAATCAGAGGCTCTACAGTGTTTGGATGTGGAAAGTAAAACATGGAAGAAGCTTCAGGTTAGTTGTCTAAACCTGAATTGTTTGATGCTTATCGTGATTTGCGATCAGAATCATTATTTCTCGAAGAACATGCCTTGTGATCCTTCAGTAAATCACACCAGACGGAATTTTTTTAAAAAACAATTTTTATATTGAGTTACTCATGAAAAGTGAGGTATTTCAAAGTTCAAGACCTTTACACAAGTGTTCCTATTTTTCACAATATGAAAGGGTTGGGGCAGCGCCTGAAAAGAACCAACTGATGATCTCTTAAACAATGAGGGTACCCTAGATAATAATATATTATCATATAGAGATAGACAAATTGTGAAACAAACTAGCAGGGTTGACTTTAAAAACGATGACAACTACTCAACCTTGACATAGGAAGGTAATAACTCAACGCATTTTAATCTGCTCAATGAATGGTTGAAGGGTTACGCCACGCGGTCCCTGCAAAATATGGAATTATTTTTCGGGGTTCAGTAATAATTAACTTTCGTTTTCAATTGTCTACTACTCAAACCAGTTTTCACGATTTTTGTATCGAAATGTTGTGTGACAGTTGAACTATAATTTTGTTTCAAAACGCGCACACACACAAATGTTTTATGCGATGATCGTTCCTCTTAATTACTGGCGAATTCAGTCCAACTTGCTTGAGCACCAAGTCTATGATCCGAGAGCAGAGCTTCGCTTACGGAAGGAAATCACTTTGAGGCATTCGCTTTTGAAACTTTAAGTGTTTTTGGCTATGACGCAAACAAAATGTCCAAAATTCAGCTTTCTCCAAACAGATCAATCACACCCTCCTAACCCATACACATGCAGGCTTATTATTCAATATCACTGATTGATATAGCAGTTCGTTAGATGGTGATGCGATATATTTTACCGAGTTCAAAAGACCAAAATATGTACTTCAGCTAATTAAGCAATGAAAATTATATAAGAAAGAATTCAAAATCTTCCACCATTTCCATTTTCTGTTAGAAATTCGAAATTATGTGTTTTGAGCTAATTAGACAATGGAAAATGTAACTTAAAAATTGTTTATGACTAAAAAAATATAATTTTCATTAAACATGACGGATTCACATTACAAAGTTTATTTTTTCTTTCTTTCTTTGAACAAAAATTCTTATTGTACGTAGGCCTATGTATCAAGAATTTAACTCTTCATACTCATCAAGCAAAATAACATGATGGAAATGAATAATTTTACTGCAACATTTTTACTTCTTATCCAGGACATGCCTCGCGGATCAGGAACTGATTTCACTGCAGCAACTCTTGGAGACAACATCTATGTTTTCTTTGATGATCGTTCAGTTCATCGATTGAAATATACAGACAATGTATCTACATGGGAACAAATGCAGAAAATGAAGTATGATCATGGTGATCGCCCTCCTGTTGCTGTTTTGTCAGGTGAGTTGATGCTGCAAATACGGTTTGAAATAAAAACAGTGGCGTACTCAGAACCTTGAAAAGGGGAGGTAGAAATTTTTTTATTTTTTTCGAAGTTAAATAATGATGTCACCGTGCCACGTGACTGTTTTTATTTGAAATTACCACAAAATAAGCGCAAATTCGCGCTGATAATGCGAATTTTTCTTCAAACCTGCGCGTCTAGGCTTAAAGTGGTTTGCAAAATTGCAATACATGCACGCAGAAGGCTTGCGAAAATTTTGAGGTTTCTTGTGTTTTAAACCCTATGAATAGCCATTCTGTGTTTTTATCGGTCTGCGAGGGGGTCAATTGCAACACAGCCACCCACAAACCATAGTTGATATAATATTACAGACACCACAGTGTGTTTGTACAGAGATCTAAGAAATAAGCTGAACAATGAACAACATGTTTGATAGAAACTGATCCGAGAAGAATATTATCGAGTGATGTTTGACCAAGTTTGGGAAACTGATGAGTTGCGCCGACGAGTAAGGGTTTATCTATGGCACACACTTGCCAAAATATTCAGGAAACAGTATTTTGATTTAAATATTTTTTTTCAGTGTGATATGCTTCCTTGTTCTTATAATGCCAGTGCACTGAGCGTGGATCTTTTTCAGAGCAAAGTGGAGTGAGGGCTTACTGCATTCGATGTGTTTTATCAAATAACAAGTTTAATTGAAATTCGCCATAAGCAAGGCGGAAGTAGTGTAGGAAACTACTACAAAATGTATTTGCTGTATCAGAAACTATAAGCATTCCAAAAATCTGACTGGCATAATAAAGTACAGCGAGTGGCATCTTTCATGAGCGATAGTAAAACCATGTAGTATATTTACTATCTTTTATGAAATTCATGTTAAATACTGTTTGTTGCAGGATATATTTACATTGTTGGACACTCTAACAATTACTCAAATACATTTGAAAAGTTTGAACCAACAAACAATGAGTGGGAAAAAGTAAAGGACAAAAATCTTTCAAGTTGGTTGTCAGAAGCATTGGCTGCACAAGGTTGGCCAAACACTTATATATATTTGAGAATTTGACATTAGTGAATGTCATGAACAAGGATGAGTGAACTGTAGGTATACGTCCAAGGATATGCTGGACCTCTCTTCTAGTTACCATTTTAAATCATACAAGGCATTTTCCAAGTGCATTGACAATTGTGATAAATTTTTTAAAACGAAAGGTCAAATCCTCGTAAATACATAATATCAGACAAATGTTTTCTTTTTGTCGAACATTAAACGTCGATGCATCCTTCGATAAGTCGTGTGTATTGATAGGCTGCATGTTACTGTGATTTTCAATGTGTGATCCCAATGTGATAACCACGACCAATGATGACACAAATAATGGCTTTCAAATTTCCATTCTATCCATGTCACATATTTGCGGAGGAGATGGTGACAAAGCAGTAATAAACGTTTTAAGAAGGGTTGGCCAATTTTTAAGAACTAGAAAAATTAGTTGCGATTAGGAGTTTATATATACACACCAAGGGTATAACAAACCATATTTCAAGTGATGAAAGCTTATATGCGGGATTTTTGATGTGAAGAGTAGTGTTTCATAGCGGGGAGGAGTTTCACCTTACTGGCCATTTATGCGATTTTCCTGCACGTGTGATTGGCATAACCAAGCCATGAACAAGTTAGGATTCTAAGGAAAATATTAATTATTATTGAAAACGATATATTACGTTTCCTGTCTTTTGCTGAAATTTTATCTTGTAGGAGACAAGACTTAAATTTCTTTATTAATCGAGTTAAAGTAGAATTTCTTTATGTAGGAATTATTGTACTGGGAAAAAGAGAGGTCCAGTAATATATGATTACTACAACTTGCGCTAACATCGTGCGTCAATTGCCGGCGAGTTGTTTTGTTAGGACTCCGCTCGTTGGCAACCGAGCATGCGAACATATTGAAATAATGGATTATTTGTTTTGAAAGTTAAATACTTTACAATATGTGTCATAGTTATATTAAAACCAAAGGGTACTGTGGTTTGACTTCATACAAATCAGTTAAATGCGTATAAGGACTGGTTGCAGAATTGATTTTCTTTTGAGTTGTAGGGTGTCATAGGGGTTGGTGTGCATCAAGTACATAATGGACGGAGTGTTCGAATATGGCCTTGATCCACCCACATCGTAGTCAGTTTCCAGTGTGGGAGTACCAGGATGTATTCTGGCCCTTTCTGTGCCTTTTTGTCGGGGGTTATTACAGAGTTGATTACAAAATAGACACCTGTTTAAACAGACCCTCATAACGACTGACTTATAGACTACTGTTAATGTAGTTTTATTGAGCCCTTTCAGAAATACCATGGTTGTCTGACAGTTATTGGCATCAGCAATTGCAATCGATCATTAGAATAGAAAAGTAAAATTATTAAAACCAACTTACTGCTCTTGTATGAATCGATAACGAACAATTTTATTACTCTCAAGATAATATCTCAACTTTACACTTCAATATATTCAATTGCATTCAGGTTGCATATACAGCATTGGAGGTCGGGTATCAGGCAATTGCACCAACAAAGTAGAAAGATTTGATCCAACAACATCAACTTGGTCATTTATTGCTCCGATGAATGAAGCGAAACAATTAGTTGCTGTTGTTGAACATGATGGAATGATATATGTGTTGGGAGGTGAATTTATTATTGTAGAGACATTTTGCACAAACGAATAATTTATATTGGAACTTCTATAACTGATACTGAGGTTTCATCACAATGCGTTTCAAACCAATATTTTACCATCTTTTATGTCACTAACAGATATTTAGTTTCATTCTGGTCGAATGGATATTTTATAAAAATCTGGTGTTTTTAGAGAATATTCCAAACATTCGCACAATATTACTATCTTACATGCTTCTTGGATCACACAGTAGTTCTGTCCCCAATCCCTCTCCAATCGGTACAACTCTTGATGTTGTTCTCTTAGTAATTTCCAGATTATGGTGGTGACATTCCCAATTGGAAATTTTATTTCGCCAAGCATGAGTCACAGATGGACCACGCCTCGGCGGCGCGATCCATCAGTGACCCACGCTTAGCTAAACATGTTCGGTCAATATATTCCTGACTGAGTTGACGTTTTTACATTAATACACAAAACCTTATTGTTTCATCTTACGTTGCGTAGCAAACGACAATACCATTTACTTTACATCGTTTTCTTTCAATCAGGATACAACAGTCGACACCTATCAACAGTTGAACGATACAATATTTCCACGAACACCTGGACAACAGTAGTTCCTATGTTGACTCCTCGTAGCTTGTTTCAAGCTTTTGTGATCGATGGGAATATTTATGCTGTTGGAGGGAGGAGCAGGTAGGATGGTGAATTTTATTTAATACATCGCGAAATGCAGCAAGAATAACATTTCTTTTCATTTTACTCAAATGAAGGAAACAAATAATACGACTAAAAAGTTTTACATGAAATTTAAAACCAGCAACGTCACCCTGTGTGGAAAACATTCCATAGAACTTCTACTGTGCAACGCACTTTTACATAAATTTCTGAATATAAGTTGAAGTCATTGCCTGGATAATTATTTTTAAATACCGAATGCTACTGTACTTGGGTACTCGATATCGCCCATATGATTCCTATCTATGCTGGCCATCACACTTGCTTAATTAATATAGATTGATTGTATTCTTCTGTTCAGTGAAACACACAGCATCGAGAAGTTTGATTTTGAGAAGAATAAATGGGAGATGATTGATATTGAGGAGATGGATATATATGAATCAGTGAAGATCAAATCATCTGATTGAATATGTTTGAGTGTATATTAAGTAGAATTATGTATGCTATACCTTCACTATTCCACTGATTATTATGTAATATTATGTGCTCTATATCAAGGTGGTTCAAAAAAATTTTGAAAAACTCAGCTAAAACCCCTTTAAAAGGAGCGGTTGAGTAAAAAACAACACACGAAAAATTTTAGCTCATTCGAAAAATTTTCAGTTTCAAGCGAAATCTGGCAACAATAAAAAAATCTCAATTTTTGGTAAAAATAGGATGGGATATCATTTGCATCCTGTGGGAGAGGAAAGCCGAGATTACAGCTTAACCATATGGCGAACCACGACCTCTCGTGCAGATACCAGTTCTGAATCGGGTTGAAGGTTTCTGATTATCGATTTCCCAATATTTCTCTGCATGGACCTGGTTGGTGGAGGAAGCCGTAAGCGGCGCTTACGAGAACCACCGTACACCGGCAAGGTGTCTAACAGACCTCTCGCATATAATCATCATCACTCACAGGATTCGAACCTGCGTCCTGTTGATCAGAGATGCGTAGCTTGAAGCGTATTCCCAACGCTTTACTGATTTAGCTAACCGGGCACCCCGAAAAAATCACTAAATCATTTAAAATCCCTAACTTTTTTCATTACCATATTCGAGTAGCCTACAATAAGAAAGTCAGGCTTGTGCATTATGCTAACTAGTCTTGTAGATGCGGGTTTGGAATTACCCCAGCGTATTTCCTGCCTGCTGTGGAAGATGACTAAAAGGATTGAAGGCGTAAAGCTACGTTAATATCTTATTTACTGGTAGATCACTCCCTGTTGAAACAATATGTGAAACACCTGTGGTTTGTTTTTCTATTGTTAACATATTTCTACATCTCTTATTATATCATGTCGTAAAAATAACATTTTTTATAACCCATTGAGTTTTCAAATTGGCAGGTAGTCTCGATCCAAAGATTTCATATTTACAATGGTTGGCAAACCCAAAGATACTCTTTTTTCTCACTTGCGTTTTTCAATGGAAAGTGATGTGCCACTGAGTTATTTTCATACAGCGGAAGCTGCCACAAACAGGTATAAATTATACAGTAAAGAGGATTGGTGAAAATTTTCTATGAAGCACACCGGGATACAAATGTAATATATCACTTATTGCAACAATTAAGAAACGAATAGAAACCCTTCTTAAGCCACATTAATTTGCCAATAATGCAATATCCCATTTAACTGACGGTAAAATGCAACGAAAAAAACAAAGTTTGATTCTGACATAGACAAACTGCTTGGAATATATCCAAATCAACGTCTCATATCAACTTTACTTGTTTGCTTTTCGAAGATTTTCCCAATTGCTCAAGTCGCCCTCCAAATGTAGCGATCCTAGGGCCTCATTGATCTTCCAAAAGCACCGTATTATGCTCGCCATGTCATGCATTGAAATATCTTGCACATCATTTTTTGCAATGTCAAATAATTTGCCAATGTCAGATTCAAACTTTATTTTGTTTATGTTGCGGTCTACCTTCAGTTGGAAGGGGTGTCGCATTATTATTATTAATATAAAGGGGTTCTAAACTGTTAGATGGGATATTTGCAATATCGACAAATTTATGATTCTTAATTAAAAGGGGTTTCTATTCGTTTCTAAACCGTTATGACACATAACATTTGTTCCCTCGTGTGCTTCGATATGAAACTTTCGGCCAAATTTGTTCAATCTCCTTTGCTGTATCATTTATACTTGCTTGTCGCAGCTTTTGCTGTACTTTATAGTGATACCTCAGCAGATTTGTTCTTTGGAAGGTTTCGCCAACTATTGGAAATATGAAATGTTCATTTGAAAAGTTCAGTGTTTCATAATAATTGGTATTTTTATGACATGATATAGGTTAATAAGATTTGTAACAGAATGCTAACATTAGAAAAACAAACCACACATGTTGCATGTATTGTTTCATCAGGGAGTGTTGTATCTACCAATAAATAATATATTGACTTAGAAGCATCTATCGTGTCTTTTATTCCTTTTAGTTGCCTCTCACGACAGGCAGAAAATGCGCTGGAGTAATTCTTTAGTCCACACTGACAGGCCTACTTAGCATAATGCACAAGCCTGACTTTCTTATAGTACGGTACTTAACTATGGTAATGAGAAAATTGCAAAAATTGGGATTTGAAAAGATTTGTCATTGTAGGTACAGACTTTTAAATAGTCCTGACGAATTTCCGGCGTGTCGTAAGAGGTGACTAAAAGGACACAAAAAAGTGGTAGATTGTTTTACGATCGCCTAGGGCAGATACCACTCGCTGCACATTACTTACCCCCACTGTTCAGCTCCGTTTGGGATGTTTACTGTTTAGGGTGTAGTTGCTGGTACTACATCTCTTAGTAACTCTATGCTATTGAGTGGCCATGGGTTCGTTGCCTTTAGGAGCTGCTTCTGGCCTCAAATGAGCTAAAAAAAATCTGTGTTTTTTTTTTACCCAACAGCTTCTTTTTAGGGGTTTGTAGCTATCTTTTGAAAAAATTTCACTTCATTGAACCACCCTAATGCTACATCTTCACTGGTTACTATGTGATATTATGTGTGCTACATCTTCACTATTCCACTGATTATTATATGATGTTATGTGTGCTACATCTTTACTATTCCACTGATTATTTTGTGATATTATGTGTGCTACATCTTCACTATTCCACTGATTATTATATGATGTTATGTGTGCTACATCTTTACTATTCCACTGATTATTTTGTGATATTATGTGTGCTACATCTTAACTATTCCGCTGAATATTATATGATA
Organism: Styela plicata; assembly: GCA_963675895.2. Classification (NCBI taxonomy): domain Eukaryota; kingdom Metazoa; phylum Chordata; class Ascidiacea; order Stolidobranchia; family Styelidae; genus Styela; species Styela plicata. The sequence goes on from OZ023148.1 coordinate 21,747,239, forward strand.
TTATGTGTGCTACATCTTCATTATTCGACTGATTATTATGTGATATTATGTGTGCTACATCTTCACTATTCCACTGATTATTATGTGATATTATGTGTGCTACATCTTAACTATTCCACTGATTATTATATGATATTATGTGTGCTACATCTTCACTATTCCAGTGAATCCTATAATTATGCAATTATACTTTGATGAAATTAAAGCATGTGTTCCAGTAAAGTAGTGTGCTGTCGTTATGTATAACTTCCACATGTTTAGAACTTTATTTATTCTGTAGAATTTGTAAAAAAATACAAGAAACTGGATCAACTGCGATTAATAAAGGTTTTTTATCAGGATAAGTAGTTTTGAATTTGTTGTGTATTTATAAGATCTTGGTAGCAACACTAGCTTATAAATCTGTTCCATCACCCCTATCCCTAATCTACCAAGCTATACAAAACTGGAAAATTATTGGGTGTCTGCTAGATAGTGGCTTAGCTGAAAACATCAGAATGATCCAATCAAATAGGTTTCTGTCAAACATTATTTCCAATGTTGTGGATTCTTTATCTCTATTCGATAAAAGTTCTTTCATTCGTAGTGTGAAAATATTGTTAGTCTGCAAACAAGATTTTTACAATTTGGTTTTGTATTTTTATAATTTTGTCTGCATTTTGTAGATTTTTACCCACCTATTGTTATTCTGTGTGTGAATATTTTGATTTGGTCCACAGAACGTCACATCCGAATTATACTTTCATGAAGCATGGTCCAAGGATATTCCGTGAATCCACATGTACTAATTTCCAATATTATTACTTGACGTATTATGTCATGATTTCGCTTCTGAATTATCCATAATAACTTTGTTTAATTCGATTTGCAAATAATGATATTCATTACTTCCTTTTCTTGTGCGTGAAATAAATGATAACGAACATGCAAATGGATTTGTACGAGAACTTAACAGCTGAGTACATTTGGCTTCGACTGACGTTGGATAGTTTTGGTTGATTGTGAGAATGTTTTGAAATATCATAATTATTTTGCTTTGGAATGCTGCATCTGCATTCATATGTACTTGACGAATTGCTCATTGGCAGTTGGTAAGGAATACTTGGAATGGATTTTATGCCTTCTTTCCACCAGGACTTCTTAGGGCAACATTGCCAATGGTCATCGTAAACGCGGTCTTTATTCCATTGTTAATAGCCACTTAAAATATGGTCCTTAAAATTTGAACTAAAAAGCCTGCTTCTGTGGGTTAGAATTTGATTTTTTTTTTATAGCCACTTCTTTGAGTGGGTCACCCTGTCCAAGGCCCTGAAACAGCGGCCACTTATAGGCGGACAGGGTTACAATTACTGGATAGATATGATCTTTTCCTGTTTGGCTTAGCCTACCCAACTTATTACACCCTGGGTTGAGAGGTGGGCATGGATAAGCGAGCCGGACTTGCTGGGGCTCGAACCCGAGATCTTCAACCTACGATGCCAACATGTTTAACCACTAGGCCATCACGCCTTTAATTTTATCTCATGAAACAAATCAGCCATCCCCGACTTTCCACAGTAAACGGACCCACTGGGATGTCGTAAAGTACCTATATCCCCTTTTAAAAATTTAAATAAAGCAATTTCCAGATTTTGTGACGTTTATTGGCCACATATGGAGTGACGCTACCACAATTTGGCCTGGTCTGCTAGATGGCATAGAAGATCTTTTGCAGAATATATTCAACAACTCCCTAATCCCAATATTTTTAGTGAAATAGTGCAATCCAGAGTCATTTTCATAATATTTATCGATTTATATTGTACTGGATGAAAGCATCACATTCGATTAAACTCTCACAATTTTAGTCCTCTGGTCTACCGATACGATACAGCTTTAACCATATGGCGAACCACGACCTCTCATGTAGATACCGGTACCAGTTCCGAATCGGGGTGAAGGTTTCCAGCTTATTATATTTTTTTCTGTGCATGGACCTGGTTGGTGGAGGACATCGTAAGCGGCATGTGAGCCACCGTGCACCGGCGAGGCTTCCAGAAGACCTATCGCCTGTAATCATCCTCCCTCATAGGATTTTAACCTGCGTCATGACGATCATAGATACGTAGCTCGTATAATAAATACCTATATAGCGTGACCTTATACCAGAGTCTAAGCGTACCAGAGTGACTGTACAGGTCCTTTCAGACATCCTAGAAAGTTCGTTTCTTTAAAAAACAATCCCCGTAAGGGTCCGTCCTGTACTTTTCGTCCCATTCTTATCGATTTCGGTAATGACAGGAACCGGAGGGACAGTCCTTCTCAGCGGCAGCGAAAGATCTCTGACATTGGGGGTCTGACTTGCCGAATAATAAAGTAAATTGACGGTTATATTCGAAAGAAACCGTAGAGCCACGCATCTCTGATCATCCTGACTCAGGTTCGAAACCTGTGAGGGATGATGATTATGAGAGAGGTTTGTTGGCCGCCTCGCTGGTGCACGGCAGTTCACGTAAGCGCAGCTTACGGCTTTATCCACTCTACCAACCAGATCCATCAGTAGCTGCAGTTCTATCACTATGGTGGTCGATATATCGAATACTGATAACGACTACAAATTCCAATGAAAATAATGATTCAATCAATAAATATGAATATTTGAAAATGAAATCCAGAACATGCAATTATATTAAGTTTTCTTTAGTGACTTTTTATTTCACAATTCAATCAAATAATTTTTGCGGATCAAAGACTTGAATCACGGTATTATTCGGGCTTTAGAATAGTCTTTGAGAATTTTCTTTCTCGCGTGTAGAAGTGGTAGATTGTTTTATCATTGCCAGGGGCAGATACCACTCGCTCCACTTTACCATGTCAATCCAGTTCCTGTTAGGATGTTTGCTACTGAGAGTGCTGTTGCTGGTACTAACTACATCTTTAGTAGCTCTTTGGTATTAGGTGCCGTTAGTTGGATTCTTTTAGGCTTCCTGCCTTGCTCTGAGTGAATTTCAATAATACAAATATATACCAGACAAACAAAGATGTATTCATAGAAAAAAAAAAAATACGTCCAATTTTATACAATCTTTGATTATGTTGATTTTAAAATGCCTGGAAAATCGAATTGAATAATTAGCGAATTCATAAACCTCGAATTGACTAGATTGGCCTCCTACTAACAGCAATCTGGGATCTACAGCCCTCAAGTCAAATATAAATAAAGTGTGGCCTATTTACTGCTCAAAAATATTGTTTAGCTTGACCAAGACAAATTTTCTTTTGATGGGAGCCATCTTCAAATGTCTGTCTTCTTCAAATGTCTGAAAGAGACTAGCAGAATACCAGTTACATGGAAACCTGAAAAAATTGACTTACATCAGAAGGAAATTCATCATGAGGGCAATGTTTTATATTCAAATCATTCACTGAAAGATCAATCAATATCTTCTACTTTGACAAAAAGCCTCAAAATCATCGATGCTGCTATCAAATAGAGGCGTTGATGGTTTTGGAGTCTTTTTTTTTTCCATATTGTGCAATGAAATCATGACATATGTGGGAACCTGGCTAGCAGCATGCTGGCTACTCAAAGAAAATGAAATTACATCAGAAGAAAAGTAACCAATAAGCAAAATATCTCAAGATATATGGCTTTCAGAAAGATTAAAATGTCAGAGTTTGTTGCATGACAATTTAAGTTGTTAAAAATTATTTTTTTTAATGAAATTCGATCTTAGCAAAACAGTGCCTAAAAGGGACCAACTAACGGCCACTTAATAGCAAAGAGCTACTACAAAATGTAGTACCTGCAACTAAACTGTGATGGAACCAAATGAAACTGAACTGTGAAAATGCTGACTGAACTCTCAGAGCATGTACCATTGTAAACATGGTTATCCACACATCATTATAAACTTCTATATCAATCAATTGAAGAAATCAAAAATCGAACTAGCTCATCAAAAATATTATTTTGTCAAACATGAGCCACAGACGAACCGCGCCTGATCGACACGATCCATCAGTGACTCATACTTAACAAAACATGCTTGAGTAATTATTTTGATGAGAATATGACTAATTGTTGAATTCCTTCGCCACTCTACTAATTAGAACGAATGCAGAATTCTCGTCAACCAGTTCTCAGAATTATCCACTCGTACTTATGATTTTTTAATACATATATTTTCAAATTAAAGAATCATTTTCCGACAAATCAGGCTATCCCAGATTTCTGGATGCGATACGGCTAAATTTTTGGTTTCTCTACTGATCAGTCCACAGAATTATACATTCTGGATCATGTTTTTTACATATTTTAAAACCATTCGATTAAATATTTAACATACAGATCCAATAAGAATTTTATTTTGTCAATCACGAGCCACAGACGTACCATGATCGATCAATGTCTCATACTTGACAAACAATGTTTTGACAACATATTTCTGACTGAGTAAATGTTTGTGCCTTTTTATCAGAGACAGTCAGTTATTTTACCAACTTACATTTTTCCAATAAAAATAATATTGGCAAACAAAATTTCATAAAATGGGCATTGCCGCTCACTGACCCGTGAACTGAACATTCCCCCAATTTTTGAAAGGAGATTTTGGATATTATTTCAAAATTCAATAGCACATGCGTCTTTCATACTTTTTTGTTACAAAATAAATTAAGTACTTTTTTGGAAATTTTTTTCACGTGCCATCGGCATTTGATCTCTTTTACGTAAATCAAATTTCAAGACCAATTTCAATTTTTACTTTTTTATGCCCCAATATTCAAGAACCTTGTACCGTCTCCGCTTTAAGTTTTTAGGCATCCATACAGATTTCTACTGCCAGATAATGAAAAAATTCACCTTCTTACAAGCGAGTCATATTGAATACGAATGGGCATTATTTTAGAGATATACCTTTTGCTAAAAGATACAAATGTGGCTTCTGAGTGGGGTAGTAATCAAACTGTACAAAAAGATTCAAAATCGTCAATACTGCTATGAAATGGGTCTGAATAGCAGATAATCTGCTGGTAAAGTTCAGTTCACAGGAAATAATTAGGAAGTTATGGCGATTTGAGAAAAACAATTTGTACTTTTATAAAATAAATTCCATTATTATTATATTAATTAGCAAATTTCTGGAAGCATGACTCATGAAGAATTTCAAAAGTCCCCAAAAGGATGACTCGTCAGAAAATTAGAATCATCTTAGAATCGAAAACACTTGAACTTCTCGGGTACAAGTTTCTTTTTGCCTTTTTTATAGCCACTTCTTAGAGTGAATCACCCTGTCCAAGGCTTTGTAACAGCGGCCACTTATAGACGGACAGGGTTGCAATTGCTGGAAAGATATTATCTTTTCCTGTTCGGCTTAGCCAACCCAAGTCATTACACCCTGGGTTGAGTGGTGGGCATGGATAAGTGAGCCAGACATGTTTAACCACTAGACCATCGCCCCCACTGAGTTCCATTGAGTCTGGCTCATTAATCCATGCCCAGCTCTCAAACCCAGGGTGAAATAACTTGTGTAAGCTAAGCCGAACAAGCAAAGATCCTATCTTTCCAACAAGACTAATCCTGTCCATTTACAGGTGACCACCAGTACAGAGCCTTGGTCAGGGGGATCCACACCAAAAAAGGATTTAAAAAAAAATGGTTTATCAAGATGCTGCAATTTGGCAGAATATCTTTTTCATTGTCAGAGTTTTCCCAACAAACCAGTGCTACGAAGTCTAAGTTGGAGTCGAACTTTTTGAACTTCTAGAATCGCAGTCTGTAATCGGATAAGATATCGTTTTTCTTCTGCGGGAGAAGCCTAGAGTACGGCTCACCCATATGACGAACCATGACCTCTCGTGCAGATACCAGTTCTAAGTCAGGGATGAGGTTTTCGCCTAACCGTTTACAGATTTTTCCTGTACATGGACATGGTTGGTGGAGGAAGCCATAATCATCGGTTACGTGAACCACCGTGCACCTATAAGTTGCCCAGCAATCCTTTGGCATATAATCAACTCACACAGGGTTCGAACCCAGGACGTTAGTTCGAATAGAATAGATATTCTGTTCATTCAAACTGAAATGCAGGTATGCACTACCCAATCAGAGATTTTAGTATGTCCAGCATGTTGAATCGTATGTTTTTGAATTGTATAGAAGCAATTTCACAAATAGCTGTGTATAACATGGTCTGACAGTCTTTTCTTAGGCAAGACAGAATCCAGAACGTCCTACGACTTCTTGGGTCTTTCACAGAGTTCTCAGCACTTTGGAATTTTCTAATTCCTAAAAAAGAAAAAAAGAATGAATACCGGTAGATGCAGGTTTTCAGGATTGCAAATTCGCAGGATTACGGGTTTCTAGAATCTCGCACAGACTCCTGTAAAACTCTCGTGGAGCCAAGATATAATATTAAAATATTCATTTTGAGGATGAGAAATAGATTCCTTGAGGTTCCTTTTACTTTTTTTGTGTGTGATCCAGTAGTAATTCCTTCTAATCTACTATATTACACTCCCTATGAGAATATGATAAAAGTTTGGAATCTCTCTAATTTCAATAAATTTGCAAGCCTGGGTTTTAGAATTGCCTTAACATATACTTCCTTCATGTTGTATGCAGCTGTTTGAAAGAGTACAAATGTTGTAAAAATAACTAACACCGACATCAGGATGTCCAACTGATGAGATATTACTTTTATCCTACAGCAGGACAGTCTGGCAGAAAAAAATAATAAATTGAAATAATGGGCAATATTGCATGATATATCTGTGGCTATAAGATTTAAATGTCTCATCTGGAGTGTCTGGAAAACCAAACTGTATAAAAAGGTTCAAAATCATCAATGCTGCTATGAAATAGCAATGTTGATGGTTTTGAAATTTGTTTGTTGATCCGAAGGAAATGGCAGGGACATTTCAGACATCAGAACAAATCCAAGATCTGCCACCTTGCAGCAGGGAAATAGTCAGCAATGTGGTTTAAGTGACCAGTACTAGAGTCCGACCGATATATCGGTGAACCGATATGTTAACTGGCATATCGGCAGTTAACAAAAGCGGCAGATAATGTCGGGCCGACCGATATTCACATACGTGGTCAATGTGCAATTTTCTAAAATGACTAGTTTCTTATTGATTGCAAAAAGCAATATCGGTCGGGCTCCAGCCAGTACCAACCTGGAGATGTGGGCATGATGGCCTAGTGGTTAACAATATTGGCATCACAGGTTGAATATCTCAGGTTCAACTCCCGGCGAGTCCGGTCTGCTAATCCATGCCCATCACTCAACCCAGGGTGCAATAACTTGGGTAGGATAAGACGAACAGGAAAGATCATAACTTCCCAACAACTCTAACCCTGCCCGTCTATAAGTGGCCTATGGTAAAAGGACTTGGTCAGGGTGATCCACTCCAAGAAGTGGCTATAAAAAAAAACTAATAGAAAAACACCTTTATATGTCATTTCTATATGATGATTTTAATTCCTTTTACCTTCACAATGAAGCCAGTTGTCATGTTACGATATAGTTCGATACATTGGCTCAGTACACAGTGATTTGCAGTACGTTCACAGTGAATGAAACCTGTTCTGCTGGGAACCTGGAATAAATATATATATTGTTAAAGAATAATGAAAGATTCTGCAGCAAAATGGCAATAATTTGCCCTGTAGGTTTAGGCTTTAGAATTACCCTCCCATATTTCCTGTGGTCATAACGGCCAATTGAGTGGACAGAAAAAGAATTTGATAACTTTCCTATCGACCAGTGCAGATATCATTCCCTGCAATTTATCACAGTGGTTCAGTTCTATTTAGAATATCACGTGGAGTTTGGTTGCTGGTGTACTATACTTTGTAGCTCATATTTAATAATGGCCACAACTTTTAGGCACTGCTTCTGGCCTTGCTCACAGTAAATTTTAATAAAAAATAAAAATAAAGGTTTGTGCAACAGAATCATGATATGAATCACCAATTTAACCAAATGAGAGTTTGAATTATTTTTGTTATGAAACTTCACTCTAAGAAAGGCAGAGCTGAAAAAGAACCAACTAATGATCATTTCAAAACCAAAAAGCTGTTACAAAATATAGAATCAGCAATTCCACTCCTAGTAGAAAATATCCAAAGGGTAACTGAACCGCTATAGTAAAGTGCAGTGAATTTAATTGGTATCAATAAGAAATAGGCACAGCCCGACTCACAGAATGCTAGCTGCTCTGCCACAAAGACACCCAAAAAAATAGGTTGTTGCTGTATCTAGATCTGTTGCTAGATTTTATTGTTTCTTTTTGAGTGAATGGTAGTAACAAACCTGTATAAAAAGGTTCAAAATCATTAACAATATTACGAAATAGCCGTAATAATGGTTTTGGAGCGTTTTTTCATACAAAGAAAATGACATGAACATTAGAGACACCCGAAGACAACCAAGATTTTGTCATCCTGGATCCTGAAAACTGTGAGAGTCAGGGATGGCCAAAATGTAAAATATCTGAATAAATTCGAAAATGAAGAAATTAAATCTTATTTTGTTAGCACTATAAATAGTAATTCCCCCAACAGAATCATCACACAGTACATCACCACAGCACTTTACCATCGTGGTTTAGTTCTCTATGAAAAGTTTTCCGAGACTGCAGTTACTGGCACTTCATCTTGTAGTTGCCATTTGAATAGTTTGATTAGTAACCATTAGTTAGCTCCTTTTAAGCGCTGCTTTTGGTCTCGCTTAGAGCGTTCTTCAATAATAAAACAAATTAATATACTATTCTTTTCTACATGTGTAATTTCACATCAATCCTCACCCATTTTATCAATAAAGAACAATTCTAGTTTTCTTTTATGGATTCTTCCTTTGATGTGTTCATTCGCATCAGACATTGTATTGATTCGTACGTTACATAATTCACATTTGAAGGAAGTATGTGTTTTCTCCACCACTGCTGAAGCTTCTGTGAAAGGTGATGATCCTGAAAAAATATAAAAACAATTAAAATGAGAGATAAAGACAGAAGCTCGATTTCATGACTGGTCAGGGTAACGTAGACCAACTACTTATCCTTCTTTTACACCTTTGTCATAGCGGATTCGTAATGCAAGGATACAGTAGCAAGATTAACAGTTACTAAATAGACAAATTCAGAGTTATGCTTCACTTCACACATAGACTTTACTAAACGTTACTTGTAAAGCAAAGGTCTGAATTAGTTGGTTTTATGATGTTTGAAATTCAGTGAAGTTGATAAAAATAGGTTTGAGCTTTGAACGAGGAACAAGAGATGGCTACTACTTGGAGTGGATCACACTGCCCAAGGCCCTGCTAGCAGCCAATTATACACATCAGAGATAGAATTGCCGGAAAGATGTAATCTTTTCCTGTTTATCTTAGCTTACCCAAGTTATCACACCCTGGGTTGAGTGGTGGGCATGGATTAACGAGCCGGACTCGCCGGGACTCGAACCCGAGATCTTCAACCTGCGATGCAACATATTTAACCACTAGGCCACAGCTTAACAGTGGATACAGCTTAATCATACGATGAATCACGACCTCTCATGCCAGTTCGGGTTTTTTGGTTTATCTTATTTTTCATTCTTTCTGTACGTGGAAATGGTTTGTGGAGGAAGCAGTGCTTACGTAAACCACCATGCACCAGCGAGGCATCATTATCCCTATGGTGGACAAGTTCAAACTTGTCTCTTGCCCAAGTAAATTAGAGGTGTGTATCGAAAAGCTACACAAATGAGCTAAACAATATAACAGGATAAATAGCACAAAACATATTGGACACTATTGGTTAACCACTTGGGGTGGGTTAATATATTGGCAACGCAGGTTGAATATCTCGGGTTTAAGTCCTGGCGAGTCCGTTAATCCATGCCCACTGCTCAGCCCATGGTGTAATAACTTAGGTAGGATAAGTTGAACAGCAAAAATCATACCTTCTCAACAACTCTAACCCTGCCCGTCTATAAGTGGCCTCTGGTAAAAGGACTTGGTCAGGGTGATCCACTCCAAGAAGTGGCTATAAAAGAATAATAGAAACACCTTTATATGCCATTTCTATATGCTGATTTTAATTCCTTTTACCTTCACAATGAAGCCAGTTGTCATGTTACGATATAGTTCGATACATTGATTCCGTCCACAGTGACTTGCAGTACGTTCCCAGTGAATGAAACCTGTTTCGCTGGAGTCGGTCGCACTGGAAACCTGGAACAAATATATATTGTAAAACAATAATGAAGGATTCTACGACAAATTTATGATAATTTTGCTATGTAGGTGTGTGCGGGCCTAGAATTACTACTAATTACTAGAATTACTCAAACACTTGTGAGTGCGATTGCTTGTCATGTTGGCATCATAGGTTGAACATCTCGGGTTCAAGTCCCTGCAAGTCTGGCTCATTTATCCATACCCACCATTCAACCCAGGGTGTAGAAGTTTGGATAGGCCGAACCACAAAGTTCATATCTTCCCAACAACACTAACCCTGCTCGTCTATAAGTGACTGGAGATGGGTCGATACAAAAATTTTCGCCGAGTACCGATACCACGTTCATAATTTAAATTCCAATACAGAGTACTTTATTATATATGTCAAAGGCCTTTTTTATCCACATACTCATGCCCTTGATATAATTGTGCCCAGGGCAGATAATACACATTGCACTTCATCACATCGTGCACTTCATCACATCGGTTCAGTTCCGTTTAGGGTGGAGGAAAATCCAACAAGGTCACTACAAAGTGACAGAATTTTTTTTTTTCAAGTTTCTAAAATGTTCATTTTCTTTGGAAGAACAAAAATGCTACAAAACTTTCAACACTGCTATTTCACAGCAGTATTGATGATTTTGAACCTTTTTCAACAGTTTGTTTGCCCCAGCTCAAAGGGACCTTTTAATCCTCTAGCAAGAAATCATGAAATTTCCCTGCCAATTTGCTACTTTTTTTTCTGATGAAACCAATTTTCTTCAGGTGTCTGAATAGCTGACATTCTGCCAGTTTAGGTCAGTTATAGGGCAAACAAATACTTGAAAACTGGTAACTGCACTTTAGGAGGAGAATATCCCAAATTGAACTAAAATGCTTAACCTTAATCTTCTTCTCAACACTCTGGTGCAAGTCCCGTGGCAGTAGAAAGCTCAGGGTTACGACGAATTATAGGTGTCCCACTCGGGCTGCGTTGCATTGTTGTGTTCCATAAGGTCTGTAATAGAAACAACAAGATTGTTTTCCTTGTTTAATAGACCGATGACCCTGTCGTTCTGCGAGATAAAAATAACTTCCAAGAACTGATATCTTATGGAGTGGATCACCCTGACCAAGGGCTTGTACAAGCAGCCACTTATAGACAGACAAGATTAGAGTTGTTTGAAAGATACGATCTTTCCTGGTCGGCTTAGCCCAACCAATTTATTACACCATTGGTTGAGTGGTGGGCATGGATAAAAGTGCTGGACTCGCCGGACTCGAACCCAATCTATTCAACCAGCGACGCCAACATGGTAACCACTAGGTCATTTTGTACTTGCGAGATCTCCTCTTTAACTAGTAATCATTCTAAATGGTCAATATAGAGATGTGGAGCTACCTTTCCCCAGAGCATTTACTTCTGGGAAAAATAGCAGATCATAGAACTCAATTTGCTTTATGATGACACAGTAGTAGAAAATTCATAATCTCGTTAAGTATAATTTGTAAAAAAGTTGTTTTATTACTTTGAGAATGTTTTGTATTCTTAGAAATTCACATTTGTTAAGCGCATGCAGACAGTAGACAGCCTCAGACGCCGTAAAAGTTCAAGGGCACGTGCGATTATGAGGACACAGCCGGCCACAGAAGTAACTATTACGACGCACATACAAGGACAACAAATTAATCGCACCAATAGCATATATGTGACATCATGAGTGAGTGAGGAAACCGGATCCCAAATTTTTTTAAAAGCCTGTTTGGTGTAAGATCAAAGACAGTGGTTGGGAATTACATTTAGGGATAAGATTCGATATTCTGGATTCGATTCAACTATTCTGGAACAACTCCGGAACAGTAAAGCATTCTGAATTGCCCATCCCCTACCCAACATTTTACTTACCCTTTTCAATAAAACAGACTTTGGCGTTGTCAGGTTACTCTGTTCAAAGTTTCCAAACTTCTATTCAATATCACCCAGCTTTTGCAAAGATTTCGATGTAATATCCGCTAGTGTGATGCTAGGCCTGTCTTGCTGGCTGGGAGCTGTAAGATAAAATTTGCGTTCGATTATTCCAAAAAAATTATTCTGCAAAAAAATCTTAAACGCTACACAGTCCACATCTGCGACCTAAGTCAGCCTTTACAAACTCGCAAAAATTTCTGTAATGCGTCTTCTGACCAACGTCAGACTGTTCTTTTTGGCATCCTTGCAAAAATCTGATGAAACTCAACAAAGAAAATATTTTGCAGTTTCATGGTATTTTGTCTGAAAACTATTGTCGATTAAAAGATATCACTCCCAAGTCCTAAAACACAGAGCCACCTAATGGCACCCACTGAACTCGTGAATTCTAATGGAACAACAACTAATGGTGGACAAAATCAAATATCATTTCATTTTTTTTTTTTTATAGCCACTTCTTAGAGTGGATCACCCTGTCCAAGGCCCTGTAACAGCGGCCACTTATAGACGGACAGGGTTACAATTACTGGAAAGATATCATCTTTTCCTGTTCGGCTTAGCCTACCCAAGTTATTACACCCTGGGTTGGGTGGTGGGCATGGATAAGCGAGCCGGACTCGTCGGGGCTCGAACCCGAGATCTTCAACCTGCGATGCCAACATGTTTAACCACTAGGCCATCACACCTCAGAATTTAACGGAATAATTAAGTGACTCGAATCATATTTTTTTTATAATGAATGAATAAAAACGTTTTTGATAAACCAAAATCACATGTGTTTTCATTGTAGAATATATAAAATTGAAGGATATAATGATACAAAAAATAACCAATTTGGTCAACTCTGGATACGGTACATGCAACAGCAGGTGAAAGAACTCACTACATTCATATACCTCGTTTTCTTTGTCGACATTGTCTTGCGTACGAGGCTTTTTCAGTTTCACATTGCGAATATCGTCAATCGTAACACATAGAGATTGCTGAAAAACAATACAAACATAGTAAAATGATAAAAGTCTTCATTCTTGATCAATTGTTATAGGCGTATTGACAGCTCAAATATGAAATTTTATTTTGCCAAGCATGAGCCATAGATGAACCGCGCCTTGACGGCGTGATCCTTCTGTGACCAATACTTATCAAAACATGCCGCAGGTTTTTTCTGGCTGGGAGAGAGAATGTCATAAAATAGATTGACAGAAATCAATACTGGATAACATAGAAAAAGCAAATGGGATTTCTGAATCAGTCATTATTCTGTGAAAAAATAATTAAAATACATCATGAGAGTTTTACAGAAGTCTGCGCGAGAGAATTATAAATTCGAGCTGACAAAACAGGTATCGATAATATTTTTGTGACGTGGAAATAAACAAACCTTTTTCTCATCTTTCTTTACCGGCTTCTTCCCGTCTAACACAGTTGTCTTTTTCCTCAGAGTTAATGTTTGCACCTGAGGAATAAAATTTCAGTCATAAATAGAGTTGCCCATGCCCATGAGTTGTTAGTTATAGACATTGGTTAACTTAAAGAAGTAGAAAGAGCAACCATTTCTCGCGTCGATTGTGAATTATTTGTATCGATCATATTTAGAATCGTTCTAATATGTTTTAAGTTTCGCCAATGAAACAGGATTTCACAGTCTATTCACCTCTGCCAAATCATGTCAAGTTTAAATTTACTGGAATGCCATTTTAATATCGAGGAAAATAAAAAAAGTTGATAAAACACCGCACGATTATCTGTAGCTGAATATTTGTTTGATAAATTAGGTCACAGAGAGAGTAGAAAAATATTTTGTGGGCCCCACGAGACAAAACCGCTATCGGGGAGGCTTTGTGAGTTGCCTAGATATAATTTCTATTATTCCTTTTTCTTTGATATTCAAAATGGGGAGGGGTTCGACCTCCAAAACCCTCCCTCTTGTATCCTAAAACCGTAATCTCTGAACTCACTTTTGGAAGAGGGAGAGGAACTGGTGGTGGTGGTGGAGGAGGTGGAGGGGGCGCGAGCGCTATTGTATTAACTTTATTCCCCTTTTTCGAACCACTTTCCAACGCTTTGACATTTTTTTCCAAGTCGTTAAGTTTCTTCATAATCTCAACTAGTTCTTCTTTCGTAGAATACAATTCCTTCCGAGTGGATTCTAAGTCGTAGCGCAAAGCTCGAGTTGAAAGAAAAATTTCACTTGCATATGAGAATGGTGTTGATATGCTTGGAAGTTTCTGAAAAAAAATGTGAATTTAGAAAAAAACTGTTCAACCAAAAATCTTTGAAATAAATCCATTTGATTTTGCGTACCTAGAAAAAGGTTAGGAATAATGGAAAATCTTTACCAAAAGCATTTTTTTTTTACAGCCACCTCTTAGAGTGGATCACCCTGTCCAAGGCCCTGTAACAGCGGCCACTTATAGACGACAGGGTTACAATTACTGGAAAGATATCATCTTTTCCTGTTCGGCGTAGCCGACCAAGTTATTACATCCTGGGTTGAGTGCTGGGCATGGATCAGCCAGCTGGATTCGCCAGGGCTCTAACCTGAGATCTTCAACCTTCGATGCCGACATGTTTAACCACTAGGCCATCGCGTCTCATTATTGAGAGAGATACCTTAGATCACCACTGCCACCTTCCTTTTGAGTTAACAAATTTGGAGTTGCGAGATGTAAGCTTTGGAATTTCAAAACATATCGATTCGATGTTAATTCGAATTGATTCTAAGCAATACCAGAATATTTGTTGAGATTCTAATGGATTCCTGTTGCGCCGCGTATGAAGTATACTCAGAGAGTATATTTATTACAAAAAAAACACAAGAAAGTGTCTAAATGAGAATGGCTCTTGTGCAACAGTATGGTAGGAAAAGTTTTAATAGTGTAGTTTTCCCTCCATTCAGAACTGAATATAACAAAGGGAGTAGTATCTGTTCAGGGCAAAGGTTAGAGAATTCACCATTTCTTCACTGTCTTTAGCCATTTTTTTCAAACACATAGAAGATGATCAAGAACCTAAGCAAACATCAACAAAGCTAATAGTCAATATCAAGGTGACAAGGATCTTACATTATAGCACCAGAGGAACATTCTTTTGATGACAGGTTCGACTGAAACTTCATCTGTGATGTGAAGATCTCCTCCATGAGGTGATGCAAGTGCTATAGTGCCAGTGTTCACTTTGTCAAAATCCATTGGTCTGAATAAAACAAACAGACTAAATTAGAAAGACAAAATCATGTTTGCTATTAGGTAGTAGTAATAGGCTGTCCAAGAGTATTCAACTCTTGAATCAGGAAATCATATATTTTTCTAGCGACTCAAAATCAACAGGATCAAAAAGGTAATATTTCAAGAGAATAATGTAAATTTTGACAAGTTAAAAACAGAGAAGTGGTAGAAGGTTTTACAATCCCTCAGGGCACATCCCACCTACTGCACTTTATCATGGTGGTTCGGTCATGTTAGGGATGTTGACGGCCCAGTTCCATTGCTGGCACTACATCTTGTAATTAGCTCAATTGGTAGAGCGTTGGAAATATGCTTCGAGCTACGATTCCCTAATCGTCAAGACGCAAGTTAGAATCTCGTAGGGATGATGAGAAATATGATAAGCCAAAATATTTCACCCAGATTCGTAACTGTTATCTGTATCAGAACCCGTGGTTCGCCATATGATTAGATTGTGTTCTCGACATTCCTCTCTCACAGGATAAAAATGAAATCCTATCTTATCTTATTAACTCTTTGCTATTAAGTGGTTGTAAGTTGGTTCCTTTTAAGCACTGCTTCTGGGTTAGTTCAGAGTGAATTTAAAAATAAAAAAATTAGAAAAACTGAAGGAGTTTGGCCCCTACTTCCATCAGGCAGACAGGCAGAGTGTCAACTACTCTGTTACGGTACTAAGACACAAAAGAGATCTTATGATAAAACCTGTGCCTGCTAAATTTTTAACTCCTTATTTTTTTCAGGCTCAGGTTTGCTTAAAAATCAATCAAAAGTAAGCAGTTTACCTTCTTCTCTTCGGTCGATTTCTTCTACAGATATTTCTTCCAGGTCTTCCATAGCATCGGGACGGCATTGCTATTGCACATTACAATCAGACAAACAAACAAAATCGGAATTCCGCCGCGTAAAACCAGCAAAGACAACAACGCAGCCAAAGTTCTTGAGTGAAATTTCAATTTTCGTGTTGCCAGCCACTGTGTTGACCGGAGTCTAAATATTATTACCAAGTCGATCAAGCAAACTGATTACTGATTAAGTAAACCGGACATCTCCTCTCCTCCGATTTCAGCGAATGATTTGCGGGAAGAAACGACTCGCCAGACGACATTAATATGCAAGTTTTCTTAGAGAGGGAATTGCAGACATTCATATTTTATAAGATCAAATTTTACAATCTATTTGCGATTAATATAGTTCACTCAGCTTTACTACAAAACTTTGCTTATACACTATGTCTTGTTCACATATAGTAGTGTTTGTTTATAGAAATGTATATTTTTCATTTTGGTTTTACCATTCAGTGGTTTATCGTAATCAACATTGTCATAATTCGATCCTTCCGAAATACTGTTTCGATTTAGTATTTTTTACAAAATCTATTTAATTTTTCCCATCTATTTTCGTCTAGAATTATCCTTGTGCTTTGACGAGTTGGTCCATTTTAGTGAGAGAATTCGTACCAATATGACTTTGTTATACGTTTGTTTTTATTCGCTGTTAAGGCATTTTAGCCTAACATTATATTCATAGTTAACCACCGCCATTGCCTTCATTGCTTTATGTGTCTATTACTTTTGATGTCTACCGCCCATTATTGACATGCGCACGATTGTGTGTGCGTCCAAATAACCTCATAATGTTGGGAACAATACAGATCGCGGACGCCAAACATATACTGTATAGACTACGCGCAAAATACCTTTTTTCTCTTTTTTTTTGCCGAATGAAATTCCAGTGCCAATAGAAATTTTCCAAATAAATTAAATATATTGTTTGGTCACTCCGAATATATGAGTTATCTATGGAATTGAACATTTTTTCCCGCTTATTCAATCAAAACCCCACATGCGCATAATATAGTTAAAAGAAATTTAAGGAGGTTAATCAGGTGCAATATTATTTAGAAAAGAGGTTATCAATATGAATATGAATACAACACAGGATATGTATCATAACAGACATTTCACGCACGAAGAAAAAAAAATAACCAGAAGGGGGCGTCTAAGAGCAGGGTACGTTGTCACGGTAACAAAAAGCTAGACTGTAGATGAGTTAGCTACTGGTATGGAGAGTGATCTACCAGCAGAATTATGGCACAAACAGTCTGATGAAGTAGATATGAAATCAATGTTAGCAATAGACAATTACAGATATATATATAAATCAGGCACAGGATACTACTAACTTATTCAACAGATTTGATTTGCGAAGACACTAATTATAGCCTAATCTGTAATTGTGGGGATGTCATTTTTTTCCGAAGCGTACAAAAATTTGACAGCAGATTAATATTTTTGGATAAAGCGCCATTTCCGAAAACAATCAAACAATCGTGCTATTGCTCAACTGGTTTACAGTTTTCAGGTTCTCATGGGCCTAAGTTGACCGTTACCAGAAGCCTATCTGCTGTGGTACCGGTACCTACAAAGTATCAGTGACCTGAAATGATCTTCACAGGTGGTCAGGTGATGTATCTTGAAATAGGATAGGATATCATTGGCGGGAGAGGAAAGCCGAGAATACAGCTTAACCATATGGCGAACCACGGCCTATCGTGCAGTAACCAGTTCCGAATCGGGGTGAAGGTTTTGGATCATGGCATTTCTTATTTTTCCTGTGCATGGACCTGGTTGGTGGAGGAAGCCGTAAGCGGCGCTTACGTGAACCGCCGTGAATCTGCGAGGCGCCCAGCAGACCACTTGCATATAATCATCATCCCTCGCAGGATTCGAACCTGCGTCATGACAATCAGATATGCGTAGTGCGAAGCGTATTCCCAACGCTTTTACCGATTGAGCTATTCGGGCACCCGGGCTCAAATGATGGATCTTGAAATTTTATATATATATATAACTTCTGATGACAGTCTTAGACTATAGAGTATATCTCATGTCTGGATAATTGCCAGGGTGGCCTAATGTTGACTGCAGATTAGGATGTGGTAAAATTTTTTACATGAGAGTTATTTTACAGCAATAAATCAATACAGAATAGTGAGTTATGTCAACAACTTTTTTCTAGGCTGCTGGCATTGTGTATCAGTACCCTATGTGTTGGTGTTATATACATTGAACCGAAAAATAAAGTCACAGGTTTTCCTCAAACTGAGATTTAGCATAGGATAGAATTTTATTTTTATCCTGCGGGAGAAGAAAGCCAAAAATATGGCAAACCATGACCTCTGGTGTAAATACCAGTTCTGAATGAGGTGGAGCTTATCATATTTCTCATTTTGTCTATGCACAGACGCGGTTCGTTGGGAAGCCGTAAGCAGTGCTTACGCGAACCACTGTGCACTGGCACCTCCCACATATAATCATCATCCCTCACAGAATACGAACCTGCGTTAGGATGCGTAGGTCGAAGCGTATTCACAACGATTTACCAATTGGGCTAATAAGTTGCCGGATAAGAATGTGAAGTAGTCTTTCATATTTTTTTACTCTCTTTAAACTTGAAATTCAATTTGGAAAATTGACATGTCCCCCCAGATTTTGTAATGAAGGGGAGCAGCGGCAGCGAAAGATCTCCAACATTAGGCTGTCCGAATTGCCAACGAAAAATATAAATTGACAGTTCTATTTGATGGGAAATGCGCATCGAAGACACGCAAGCGATTTTAGAGTCATTTTTCTGATCTCATAAGGATGGCAGAATTTTAGCTGCAGGAATATTCGGTCCGAAAATGTGTGAAAATTGTTTGTTTTCAAATTTTTTTGTACAATTTCCTGTGGGAAAATTAAAAAAGATATGTAGGTATGTATATAAAAACTTTAATATATATTGATTGTATTAGTTTGATTGTATTATTTGCAGTTGTTTTCTTCTTGTAAGATTCATTACACTTGAGATGGAGGAATGTCCAGCTAACCTATCACAAATATGCAATCTTCACTGTATTCGAACCTTTGTTTCACCCAGGACAGATACTACTAGAGCTGGGCGGTATATCGGTAGGACGGTAAATACCGGTATTGAGTTTTCCAAAATCTGAAATATATCGCGTTAATTTTCCCAATGTCGGTTTGCCGTGATACCCAGATTACCGGTCTTTTTGCATACCGGTAATACTGGCATTTTGGCTTCGGTATGCCGGTACTAAATATACTTCGATAAAAAGAATAATCTTTGTGTTATGATTTTCAATTTATAATTTTGTAACATGAAATATTACGGTAGGTCATCGCGGCTGACAAGGTGGCAAAATCTTGATCGTCTCCATGTGTTGGAAATCTATTTTATCTATTTTTAGGATCCATACAATCGTTCGAAATATTTTACTGTCAAGAATATGCCACAGATGGACTGTGCCGCAATCGCATGGCCCATCTGTGGCTCATACTTGATAAATCATATTTAGTTAAAACTCCACTCAGTAAACACGGCACAAAATACACATCATTACATGTACAGACTGGCAGAATGTCAATATATATTGATTGTATTAGTTTGATTGTATTATTTGCAGTTGTTTTCTTCTTGTAAGATTCATTACACTTGAGTTGAAGAAATGTCCAGCTCACCTTTCACACATATGCAATCCTCATTGAACCTTTGTTTTGCCTTCACCCAGGGCAAATACCACTAGAGCTGGGCATTATATGGAGAGGACGGTAAATACCGTTATTGAGTTTTCCAAAATATCGTATCGCGTTAATTTTTGCAATGTCGGTTTGCTGTGATACCGGTTTCCGTGACATACCGCCTAAAATGCCGCCCAGCTCTAGATACCACTCACTGCACTTTACCATGGTGGTTTCTGTATGGGATATTTTCTGCTTATCGTGCACTTGATCTTGGAATAACTCTGTGTTATTTGGAGTGGTCGTTTTGGCCGTTGCTTGGAGTGAACTTCGATAAAAAGAATAATCTTTGAGCTATGATTCTCAATTTATAATTTTGTAACGTGAAATTTATATCTCTTATGGAATTCAGAATATTAGGTCAATGCGGCTGACAAGGTGGCAAAATCTTGATTGTCCCCATGTGTTCGAAATCTATTTTATCTATTTCTAGGACCCATACAATCATTCGAAATATTTTACTGTCAAGAATGAGCCACAGATCGACTGTGCCCAAATCGCGTGGCCCATCTTTGGCTAATACTTGATGAATCATATTTGGTTAAAACTCTACTCGGCAAACACGGCACAAAATACACATCATTACATGTACAGACTGGTAGAATGTCAACTACTTTGATACTCAGACACCCAAAGCGAATAGCTGCTTTCAAAAGAAGGTTACCAGATTGGCAATGTTTTGTCAAAAGATTAAAATGTCTCTATTGTAGCGTCTGGTAGAATGGACACTGTAGAAAAAGGGTTCAAAATCATTAATGCTGCTATGAAATAACAGTGGTGATTGCTCGAAGATTTTTTGTCGAACAAATTACATGTACATTTTGGACACCCGAAAAATAAAAAGATTCTGTCACTATGCCTCGTGTGATGAAGTATCATATTCATGTTTCGTAGACGTACCGGTAGTTTATTTCGAAGAATGATAAAACCATATTACTTATTGTTATTATATAATTTTGCCATACATGAGTCACAGATAGTCCGCTCCACAATGACGCGATCCATCTGTGACTCAAAACACTATGTTATACTTAGTAATATAACGTTTTTACCAGTTCAATAGGTTGATAGTGTAGTTTGTGATGATAACCAGGAATATTATATAGTGCAGCTATATGTCATGCCAGCTACACGCTGAGGAAATGGGACCATCAGCAGAAAATTTAGCAACTGGGTCATATTTCATGATATATATCTTGCTAGAAGATTAAAATGTCTCTTCTTGAAGTGCAGTTGCTGGCACTGTATTTTGTTCATTGAAATGGTCAGTAGTCGGCTTCGTTTGCTTCCTGCTCTATGTGAGTCTGGAGTCATTGCCGATAAGGAACCTATTAATAGCCATCTTCATAGCAAAGACCTGCTTCAATATATGGTACTAGCAACTGCACTAAGGGTATTAAACCGCTGTAATAAAGTGCAGCAAGTAGAATCTGCCCTGGGTGGAAATAAAACCATTTACCACTTTCGATTATCTCTTAGCCATCAACATGAACAAACGATATATGACAGAGCATGGTCAGCTACTCTGCTACTTAGACTCCTGAAGAAAGTGGCTTCTATTCAAAGAAAATTTAGCAAATAAGCAATATTTTAAGATATTATCACTTGCTAGAAGATGAAAATGCCCATTTTATGTCAATAAAATTATTTTCCATTCCCATAGTGGGGATATATTTTGAATTCCCAATGTCTATTTCTATGTGTTTGGTAGTAGCTAATCTGTAAACGATTCAAAATCATAAATGAAATAGCAGGCTTTCTTGTTTTGAAACTTTTTTGTCCATCTGAGGAAAAATATTGACATCCTTTGTTTTACCTTCACCCAGGGCAGATACCACTAGAGCTGGGCAGTATATCGGTAGGACGGTAAAATACAGTGTTGAATTTTCCAAAATATATATTGCGTTAATTTTCACAATGTCGGTTTGCCATGATACCGGTAGTTAGTGACATACCGCCTAAAATGGTTACAAGTTGATGCATTATCACGACCACTAACGACAAAAAGTGCAATGTCCTGAAACCAACAATCCGCCCGCATTTAGAGGTATCTACCTGATTAGGTCGCGCATCACAAGAGCATGTTTTTTGATAGCCGAAAATGGCTTTGCATATCAGTAATACTGGCATTTTCGCTTCGGTATGCCGGTACAAAATATACCTGATGCCGCCCAGCTCTAGATACCACTCACTGCACTTTATCATGGCGGTTTAGTTCTGTATGGGATATTTTCTGCTTATCGTGCACTTGATCTTGCAAAAGCTCTTTGTCATTTGGAGTGGTCGTTATCTGGCTCCATACAGGGGCTTTTGGCCTTGCTTGGAGTGAACTTCCATAAAAAGAATAATTCCTTGTGCTATGGTTTTTAATTTATAATTTTGTAACATTTATATCTCCTATGGATGTCAGAATATTAAGTCATTGCGGCCGACAAGGTGGCAACATCTTGATTTTTTCCATGTTTCCATTTTTCCATGAAGGAAAACAAGATCGCCCTCACACATTACATAGTACCGGTAATGTTCACTAGCCTTTTTGGCAGGGGGCATTGTGCCATAGCTCCCCCCCTTGTTGTCTGAAAAAAAAATCTGTAAATGACCTTTTAAGTGCTTTAAAGTGTATCGTGAGCCTTCGTCACGCATACCACAATATGCTTATTTAGCCTATTTTAAACCCTGAAATCCCTTTTTTAAAATAAATTTCTGCACGTCTGTTGCCTGTGGCACCCATTATAATGTCATAATTTGACCTCATGAATTTTTAAAATTTTGACCCCTCACCTCATCAAGGTTCTGAACACTCTAATGGTAATGCCTCATTTATGTCATCATCAATCCCCATGTAGACACTTCATGTGACACAATCCCTCAATCTAAGTAAGCTCCATGACATGATATGTACCTTGTATTATGGCATAGTTTTCCATGATAATCAGGAATATTATATAGTGCAGTGTAGCAGAATGCCAGCTACTCAGACACCCAAAGAAAATGTGCTCACCAGAAAAAAATTTAGCAAATGGCACAATTTCATATATCTTTATCCCGGTTTGGAACGGGTGTCTGCACGATTGTAAAACCGTATTCTAAGTTAGATGAATCAACCACTATAATAAAGGGCAGTGAGCTGTATCTGCCCTGGGCAACAGTAAATAATTTTCTGACTTTTTGTTTCCTTTTGATTATCTCTCAGCCATCACCATGAGCAAACAATATATGACAGAGCATGGTCAGTTATGTCAGGTACTCTGCTGCTTAGACACCTGAAGAAAATGGCTTCTTTTCGAAGAAAATGTAGCCAATATGCAATATTTTATGATAATATCACTTGCTAGAAGATGAAAATGACTAATTCCTGTCAATAAAATTATTTCCTTTTCCGTAGTGGGGAGTATGTTTCTATTTTCCAATTTCTATTTTTAACTGTCTCGTAGTAAACAATTTTTTCAATGGTTCAAAATCATCAATATTACTATGAAATAGCAGTGTTGATTGTTTTGAAGCTTTGTCTATCTGAAGAAAATGATATGTATATCGACAACAACTGATGAAAAGCGAGATTTTAGTGGGCGCGATGGCCTAGTGGATAAACATGTTGACATCACAGGTTGAAGATCTCGGGTTCGAGTCTTGGTGAGTCCGGCTCGTTATTCCATGCCCACCACTCATCCAAGGGTGTAAAAACTTGGGTAGGCTAAACCGAACAAGAAAATGTCACATCTTTTCAGTAATTCTGACCCTGCCCATCTATAAGTGGCTGCTAGTACTGGGCCTTCGTTAGGTTGATCCACTCCACGAAGTGGCTGAAAAAATAAAAAGATTCTTTCTACATGTCTTCTGTAACAAAGTATCATATTTACATCTCATAAACGTACGGTAGATCATTTTTAGGAGCCATACAATCATTCGAAAATATTTTATTGTCGAGCATGAGCCGTTAAACAATTACTCACTCAGATGGGGTGTAGATGGGGCTTTTTTCTTCACCCAAAGAAAATGACACAAATATTCAGGACACCTGAAGGAAAACAAAATCGCCATTACACAAGTAAAGTTCACTAACCTATTAAGGGGTGGGTGGGGCATGGTGGCATGGTCCCCCTTTTAGCGCCTGGAAAAAGTCCCCAACTGCCCTTTACGTGATTTAAAACGTCTGAAGTTTTAAAAATTATCGTGAGTCTTCGTCGTGAATACCTTAATATGCTTATGTAGTCTATTTTAAACCCTGAAATCCCTTTTTCCAAATAAATTTTGACTTTCCAACAGTATAAAGGGGGTTATTTTTTTCCTTCCAAGGAAAATGACCTGCAATTTTGGACACCCGAAGAAAAACAAGATTATGTCACCCTGATATAATGCCTCACTAGACCTGTAGAAGTTTACAGTCAATGCTGAATATACATTGTGTGCAACGCCGCTGTTATAAAGCCACGGCAATATTGTATTATTTTGTATGAATCATGATTTTTCTGCATAATAAGCAGTAATGTAACAGTAATTCAAAGAAATATGAGGTTTGTTCAAAGACAGTTTTGTCCAAAGTATATACCGTAACCTGCAGAATTTTGCAATAAATGCCAAATATACATTGTGTAATGCCACTGTTATAACGCCAATCAAGATTGTATTATTTTGTATAAATCATGATTTTTCTGCGTAATAAGCCGTATTTTAACAGTAATTAGAAGACATATTGGGTTGTACGAAGACAGTTTTGTCAAGAGTCAATAATTTATCTAACTCTGAACCAATTTACACAGTAGTGTATTTTCTGTGTCATGAAAATTGCCTAAAGAGAGCAAGGTTTAATATTTAATAATAGTCCAGGACAGATATTAGTAACTTCAGTTAACTTATGTATGTAGCCTTTATCGCTCGAAGTGCTGTTGCTGTTGTTAGATTTTATTAAGCCCTGTCAAATATTGATGATCGTTATTGGTTGATTATAGATAGCGGTACTGCTTTACCTTCCCCAAGTTTCAAGAGAATAAAAGTGTGTGTTGTTATTAATTTGTTCTTTTGTTTGTTTCATGTTATAGCTTCTAGTTTAATATGAAGTAGATTTTGTCATCTGATATTCAAAATGTCTCTGAAGATTGAAATAAATGATAACGAACATGCAAATGGAATTCTACAAGAACTTAACAGGTGAGTACATTTGGCTTCGATGTTGGATAATTTTGGTTGATTATGAGAATGATTTGAAATATTGTAATTATGTTGTGTCGGTTTTCATATGTACTTGATCAATTGGTCATTGTAACGTTCAAGGGTTCAAACATACGTAGGCGCACACATACGTGGGTGCAACTATAACAAGAGCATAAGTATGTGGATACAAAAAGGCCTTAAGCATATTTAATAAAGTCCTCGGTATCGTAATATAAATTACGAAGGTGGTATCGGTATCGGCGAAAATTTGGGCATCGACCCATCTCTAATTTCCGGTATCCCTGACCCTTAGTAGGCACACCAGGTAATACAGCGCATTTTATCATATGTGGTCTAATTTTTTTTATTTCCGCATTCATTTTATGGTCATTTTTACCGCAATTGAAGAATGAGTTTTGGGTCAATAATAAGAAAATGAGAATTGCTTTTGATGCGAAGCATATCACGTACCCTATCAAACTTATATGTTGAGATGAATCATGATAGATATATTATATTCATATTCATATTTCATGTTGTAAAAAGTGGAAGATTGTTTTATTATCTATCGCCCAGCGCACATAACATTCATTGCACTTTACCACAGTAGTTCAGTTCTGTTTGAGATATTTTTTCACTCAAGGTTAGAGCTGGGCGACATACCGGTCTTACATCTTACTTTCTAAAAACCGTGTAACAATAACCCCATGGGCACAGCTGCCACGTCCTATTGGTGACAGTGAAAAGTGAAAGCACAATATCTCGTTTAATACACTTACGGGTCACAGCAGACATCAATGATCAACGGCACCAAGCGAGATATTGGTTGGTGTATACTGAGACCCGTAAGTGTATCAAAAAATCCAACGAGCTTTTTAATTAGAACATAATGACTTGATATACCGACAATACCAGTATTTTTACGACGATGTGCCAGTACAAAAAATATACCATGCAGCCCAGCTCTAAGTTCAGTTGCTTGTACTATATTTTGTAGCATCGCTGTCATCTGCAATTTAAGTGGTCGTTAGTCGGCTTCTTTTGGGTGCTGCTTCCGGCTCCATGTATGGCTGGAAGTATTGCTTAAATCTAACCAGATAATATGGTATTATGGTAGATAATATGGTTTGTGTTTATCAAAGAATATTTTAAACTAAAACAATTTTAGAATGATTTAAAGCGTCGCAGGTAGGGCAATAAAAAATGCAACTGATTCACTAAAGCGGATCTAAATTGATCCTTAGTTGCAAGCGGAGTCCCAAGTCTTACCAAAATTTAAATTTCGAGTCTTGAGACAAGTCACCGTACTTTCAAGTCGCAAGTCAAATCGAGTCGCGAGTTGAGTCACAAGCAAGGGTGGCAGTACGGTACGGTACGAAATTTTTATCGTACTTCGAACCAACAAAATAATTTCGTACCGAACTTCGTACCGTACCTTTCGAAAATTTTTCGTACCGTACCGTACGATATTATTTTTTTCGTACATCGTACCGAACTTCGTACCAGTACGAAATTAAGTTCGATAAATATTATCCATTTATCGTACTTAATTTCGTACCAGTACGAAAACAGGTACGATTCGCTGGGCAGCAATTTCGTACCGTACCAACTACCAATGTCCAGTTCAGCTTTATTTGTAAGATCTGGCCACCGCGAGAAACGTCACCAACATCTTACAACAAAGTCATGCAGTTTTATGCTATCTGGTTTAAAATCCAGGAGAGTAAAACACGGGCGAAACTATGCATATGTCTCCCTAATATCATTGTATGGTTATAAGTACAGTATCATTGTGCATTTTTGCATCTGGTATTTCTTGTGCAATTTACGTTCACTTCACATTACTGAATATTGCTATTTATTTTTTCATACCAGACAGACGTATTACCAACATGCCCCGTTGTCTATATCGTGACTTGGCTGGATTTTTTTACAAAATATTTCTTCTAATTAAGATGAACATCAGCTAACATTCAACTCAAAACAGCCTATGTATATATCTTTATATTCTGATGTTTCTGCTCTGACAATTTACTTCTACGTGTTAGAGTACAAACAAAACGTAATACCGGTCGTTACTGGTTAACGTAGTTGCATAGTTGGTCAGGGGGAGAGAGTTTTTAATTAAATTTTCATAAAATTTTCGCGCGCCTGCTTGCGCAATATTTTTCCCTGATTAATTTTGTATATTTCGCAGCATATAGTCTTTAAAGTGAGAATTTTTATTCAATTTTTACAAAAATTTCAGCGAGCTTCCGCCGCGCAGATACATTTTCCTGTCTGGCAATGTTTATTTCACTGTTAAAACATGTATTTTTGTTTCGTTCTCCATAAAATTTTGCGCGCCTCCGGCACCTAATCTTTTTTGAAATTTGAAAGCCCATGTTTGCATGTTCGAGAAGATGGCGCCCCCAATCTAAATTTTTTCTCGATCCGCCATTGTAGTTGGTATATTCAGGCAGTGCAACCTATGCCATTGTGAATTTTAAATAAAAACAGGTCAAAGCACATCGGCAATGCTAACGATTTATTCAGAAACTACGCCACAATTTTTAGTATTATGAATGCTACTTATCTTGTCGAATTTAATTGGGCTTCCACAACTTTCGTTATTACAGAAAAATGTATTCAGATCAAGACGTCATAAATCAGCGGCCTATATATATTTCCACGCAATCACAAAGTTTTACGCCACTGCAGTAAAACCGATATACGTCTTATCTTATCAGTTCAAGTGAATCAGTTGCATTTTTATTACCATACCTGCGCCGCTTTCAATCATTTTAAAATTGCCTTTGATTTTAAAAATTTTTTGACACAATTTATATTATCAGCGCCCCGTTATGAAACGACATAGATGTTAAAAGAAATTATTTTTTAAATTCATTTGAGAAGGATAAATTTTAATGCGAAGGTACGAAAAAGAGTACGGTACGAAATAAATACCGAACTTCGTACCGTACCGTACCAAGTACGAAAATTGAAAAACGAATCGTACCGTACTATCGTACCGGAAATTTCAATCGTACCGTACCGAACTTCGTACCGTACCGTACCGTACTACCAGCCTTGGTCACAAGTTGAATTCTAAATCATTTCAGCAGCAATGACAGATTAATTTGACACTTCTCACTCTATAAGTTGTTCTTCATCTCTGTTTATTTTTGTTTTGTGATTTATATTGTTATGAGCAGCTATGACCATTATAAAAAATCTATCCATGTCCGTTATGAAAAAATCTATGTAGATTATAAAAAGGTGATGTCCCTGATCAACACTATGTATATATATATATACGAACTAGGGAAATCACGTAAAAAACAAATGCCAAGAGATAGACACTGATTTCGACTTCCAAACGACCACAATCCAAGACTTATTGCTCACGCGTACATTTACGTAATTTTCACTAAACATAAAACAAAACAAAAAACACCAATTGTATAATAGAAAGGCCATGCCCGTCGTCAATCAATGGTGATGATAAAGGTACAGACATGAATGATGTTTTTATGGAATCACATAAATCAAACTTTCAATCTTTGATATTTTTCAGTTCAAGAAAAAAAGACGGTGGTTTACATTGTGACTTCACTATCATAGTTGGTTCGGAAGAAATCTCTGTTCATAAGAATATTATATCGGCAGGATCTGATTATTTCAAAGCAATGCTGGCTCATAATGTGAGTTGTTAGTTATTATATCGACAGGATCTGATTATTTCAAAGCAATGCTGGCTCACAATGTAAGTTGTTAGTTATTATATCGGCAGGATCTGATTATTTCAAAGCAATGCTGGCTCGTAGTGTAAGTTATTAGGTATGATCTTTTATCTTTCAAACATATACATTATATCTCACCATTTGGCGCCAGAATAAAAGGCTCGTACTCTTCCTAAATATTCACAGCCTTTTATATACACAAAACTCCAATGAGCTCATATAATCTCTTATATTCATTCCCATAGAAAGTCAAGATAAAATATATTTTTGTGTCGCTGCATGTTGACTACATGTGAGGATTAAATGTGCGACATCTGAAATCTGGTATAAACTGCTCAATATAGCATTCGTCAAGCGAATACAATTGCTTGTAAGATATTCCATAAATCAGCTCGGCTTGTTGTTATTGTTGGTTAGAATTTTAGTTTGAAACTTGAACTTCTATTACAGACTGTCGAGACAAAGTCTGGTCGAGTTGAAATGAAAGGTGTCGACCCAACTTGTTTGAAACAATCTATAGAATATATTTACACTGGTCAAATATCAACTACCGATGGATATGCTGAAGCATTGATGCATGTAGCTCAATTACTACAGTTGAAAAGTGAGTGCAAATCTATTATGTTTAAGTTGTTACGAAGATTTGACACTTATCTACTGCAGTAAATGACCAAATGTATTTATAAATCGAACACACTTGGTCTATACGTATAGCAAAAGTATTACAATATTATGTATTAAGATACACAGAGACAACCTACAGTCAATTCAGGCAACTTGATTGACGATGCAGCCTGATACAGTATATCAATGTATTTGCTGTTTCTAGAACCATAACGTAATCCGAATCTGCCTGCAAATTTGAGGAGATAAGTCTCCATCTTTCGGCGAAAACATGTCGCCTGACTTTCCTTCTCTCCTTCGAAAATTAGGGTCACAAGTGGTTCTTTTTCAAAACCCGTCAGTGCCCATCCTCTCATATTTTCAGTGTTCCCATTACAAAGTCGATGAGTGTTCCCTCCTTCCACTATCCTGTCAGTGTTTCCTTGCCCCAGCCCGCCAGTGTTTCCTCCTCCCATTGCATCTGGATTCTGTCATCTCACCCTTTCAATGGTTCCCGCTTTTACACACTGTTAATGTCACCTCCCACACCGTAAATGATCCCTCTTCACATTGTTCTTTCACTCCCGTGTTGTCAGCGTTCCCTACTCCACATCATCACTTCCTCTGCCCATCTCCCCAGTGCTTTCACTATTCCAATCTCTTTCGATTTCCATATCGTCGATATTCCCATTTCCACCTAATGATTTTTCCTTCTTCTATTCAATTATTGTCTTCTATTCCCGTCACCGTTCCCTTCACCCAACATCAGCAATTTTCTAATCATTCTAACCTGTGATCAATCTTTGTAATTTCAGAAATATCAGACGGAATCATTGATTCACTTGAACAGAATCTTTGTCCAACATCTTTCTTTGTGACAAAAAGAATCGCAAAGCTGTTCAGTTACAAAGATTTGCAAGAAAAATGTGAGAAATTCGCGATGGAAAGATTTGAGGAAATTTCACTTCTAGATGAGTTTTCTCAACTTGAGGAAAAGGAAATGTTGGGATTGATCGAAGGAGAAGGAAACAAGGTAATATAGAAGTTTTCGTAATATAAGGCAATATTTTATTTTCATCATGTGGCTGAAAACCATAGAAAATTCGGCGCACGATCCGAAAAGTTTATGGCAAGCCATGATCTCTCGTTCGATCACATTTTTCAGTTAGGTATGGAGCTTAACCAGTTCTCAATTTACGATGGACAAATATGATCGGTATAGGATGCATGATAGGATCTTGGTGAAAATAAAATTTTCAAATATCAATTTCAACTAAACCTTAGAAAAATATAAACCTTTTCTGCAGTCCATGTTCTCTCATTTTTTCCAACCAGTGTTCCTTCTTCCCATCTTGTCATTGTTGCCTCCTATCTTGTCAACGTCAGAGTTTCCCCTCTTCATCTTGCAAGTATTTCATTTTTGTTTATCTTTTTATAGTCACTTCCTGTTGCGGCCACTTACAGATAGACAGGGTTAGAGTTGCTGGAAAGATATAATACTTCGGGTTCGGCTTAGCCTACCCACTCTGGGTACTACACTCTGGGTTGAATGGTGGGTTTGTATTCATTGACCTTTAGTTGGCTGGTTCAGATGCGGCTTCAAAACCTCTTCACAATAAAACTAAGTAAGAAAAAGATTCCATTTTGACTGGAAAATTTATTAATTCGGGTATATTATTGTCAATGTTTTATTCACGCTTTCTCCAGGATCTATAAAAAAATCCTTTATTTCAGGCATCAGACGGGATCAAGTTGAAAGCTTTGATATCTTGGATAAAATTTGACAAAAAGAATCGCAGGAAGTTTCTGAAGAAACTCAATACATACGTGAATTTGAAGAATGTTCCTGCGACTTATAGGAGATTCCTAGTTGAAAATGAGGTTGGTGGTTTTGTACTTATAGAAGTTGGTAGATGGTGATTCATAGAGAAAGAAAAACTCTACTCTGCAATAATCAGCATAATCCGGGGGGTGCCTACAAATTCAGACCTTTGTCACGCTTGCGTTTTTGTGACTTTTTATAAAACTTTTAACCTCCCCAATATATTTTTTTTAAATTGAAAAACTTTATTTACAAAAAATTAAATTTGTAATTCTTTTTCAGCCAATAGTGAAGTCCTGTCCTGAATTCTCTCAAGCTCTCTTTTTATCTGTGATGGACAGTTTGAAAGTTGGTGCTTCAGATATTGGTGGTTCTGGGAATGTGGATGAATCAAGTGAGTATTATGAGTTCATGCAATAAAGAATATCTTCCGTTGGCTTAGGGCTGCAAGTATAAATCATCATACGTCAATACCAGTGTTTCAACAAAAGGTTTCAGGTTGTTGCCTTGGTAGGTTCATTTGATGAATCCACACCCACAACTAAACCCAAAGTCAACTAACTTGCGTAGGCTTGAACGAACAAGAAAGCTATATATATTCTTTCGTTATTAACTCCTCGAGTAACTATAGCAGGAGAGATACTAGTTCATTTTCTCAGTATTCAATGCAATATTAATGATTTGAAGGGAAAATACATTACATTGCTCTTCAATATCCAGTAGATATATATTGTATATTCATCATGATTTGTTTTACAGTTGTGGTGTTTGAATACGAATCAGAGGCTCTACAGGGTTTGAATCTGGAGAGGAAAACATGGAAGAAGCTTCAGGTTAGTTGTCTAAACCTGAATTGTTTGATGCTTATCGTGATTTCCGATCATAATCATTATTTCTCGAAAAACATGCCACGTGATTCTTTAGTAAATCACACCAGACGGTACATGTTGAGAAAACAATTTTCAAATTGAGTTACTTATGAAAAGTGAAGTATTTTAAAGTTCAAAGTTTATTTCAGGCAAATCGATTGCCAACATAAAGTTGAAGACCTTTACACACGTGTTCCTATTTTTCACAATATGAAAGGGTTGGGGCAGCATCTGAAAATAACCAACTGGTGATCACTTGGACAATGAGAGGACCCAAGATAATAATATGTTATAATATGAAGATAGACAAAATGTTAAACAAACTAGCAGGGTTGACTTTAAAAACCGTGACAACTACTCAACCATGACTTAGGTAGGTAATTACTCAACGCATTTTGAACCTGCTCAACGAATGATTGAAGCGTTACGCCACGTTGAAAAATATGAAAATATTTTTCGGAGTTCGGTAATATTTAACCTTCTTTTTCAATTGACTACTACTTAAACCAATTTTCACAATTTTTGTATCTAAATGTTATGTGACAATTGAACTTCAATTTTGTTTCAAAACGCACACATACACACACACATACGATGGTCGTTCCCTCTTAATTTCTTGTGAATCCGTCCAACTTGCGTCATCACTAAGCCAATGATTCGACAGTAGAGCTACGCTGACGGAAGGATATCATATTTTTTAACAAAAATTATACAAATATGATTTTGCTTATATTGTAATAATTCTTATCACACGTAGGCCTGTGTATTCTTAATTTAACTCTTCATCCTGCTCAGCAGAATAAGATAATAAAAATGAATATTTTTACTTCTTATCCAGGACATGCCTCATGGATCAGGGACCAAGTTCTCTGCAGCAACTCTTGGTGACAACATCTATGTTTTCCTCTGGAATCGTTCAGTTCATCGATTGAAATATGCAGACAATGCATCTACATGGGAACAAATGCAGAATACGATGTATGATCATGGTCAATGCCCCCCCGTTGCTGTTATGTCAGGTGAGTTGATGCTACAAATACTGTTTGAAACTTAAACAGCGGCGTACTCAGAACTTTGAAAAGGGGGAAGGAAATTTTTATATTGATCGAAGTTGAATGATGATGTCGCCATGCCACATGACTATTTTTATTGGAAATGAAGACAAAATAAGCCCGAATTCGCATTGGAGGCACAAATTTTCCTTGAAACTGGGCACCTGGGCTTAAATGTGGTTTGCAAAACTGTATTCTGTGTTTTTTTCAGGTATGAGGGGGTCAATTGCAACATGGCCCCCCAAAAACCATAGTTGATATAATATTACAGACACCACAGTGTGTTTGTACAGAGATCTAAGAAATAAGCTGAACAATGAACAACATGTTTGATAGAAACTGATCCGAGAAGAATATTTGTGGTGGTGTTTGACCAGGTTTGGGAAAGTGATGAGTTGCGTCGACGAGTTATGGTTTATCTATGGCACACACTTACCAAAATGTTCAGGGCACAATATTTTGATCTAAATATTTTTTTTTCAGAGTTATATGCTTCTTTGTTCTTATAATGCCAGTGCACTGAACTTTGATCTATTTCGAAGCAAATTTGGAGTGAGGGCTTACTATATTTGATGTGTTTTGTCAAATAATAAGTTTAATTGAAATTCGCCATAAGCAAGGCGGAAGTAGTGTAGGAAACTACTACAAAATGTATTTGCTGTATCAGAAACTATAAGCATTCCAAAAATCTGACTGGCATAATAAAGTACAGCGAGTGGTATCTTTCATGAGCGATAGTAAAACCATGTAGTATATTTACTATCTTTTATGAAATTCATGTTAAATAATGTTTGTTGCAGGATATATTTACATTGTTGGACACTTTAATGATAAGTCAAATACAGTTGAAAAGTTTGAACCAACAAACAATGAGTGGGAAAAGGTAAAGGATAAAAATCTTTCAAGTCGTTATTCAGAAGCATTTGCTGCACAAGGTTGGTCAAACACTTATATATATTTGAGAATTTGGCATTAGTGAATGCCATGAACAAGGATGAGTAAACTGTATTTTAAGGATATGCTGGATCACGACGTGCCTTCCTACTATTTTAAATTAGGCAAGGCATTTTCCAAGTGCATTGACAATTGTGATAAGGGTCTTAAAACAAAAGGTCAAATCCTTGTAAATACGTAATATCAGACAAATGTTTTCCTTTGGTCGAACATAAAACGTCGATGCATCATGTAGGAAAGAGTCGTCTGCGAATATTCGATAAGGCCACACGATCAAGGTTAGCGAAAAGACGCATGTATTGACAGACCAGATGTTCCTGTGATTTTCAACATGTGATGCCAATGTGATAACCACGATTAATGATGGCCACAAATGTGTGCTTTTTGAACTTCCAATCTAGACATGTCACATCATTGGCAACAACAATTGCGGTATCATGGGTCCATGTGAGGGGTGGAATATCCCAGGGGAGATGGTGACCAAACAGTAATAAACACATCAGGAAGGTTTGGACAATTTTTAAAAAAGAGAAAAATTAGTTGCGGTTAGGGGTTTATATACACACAAAGGGTATAAAAATACCTCTTTCATGTGATGGAAACTTATACGCAGGGTTTTTGATGTGGAGAGTACTATTTTATAGCAGGGTGGAGTTTCACCTTACTGGCCATTTATGCTATTTTCCTGCACGTATGATTGGTATAACCAAGCCATGAACAAGTTAGGATTCTAAGGCAAATATTAATTATTATTGAAAACGATATAATAGGTTTCCCATCCTTTGTTGAAATATTGTCTTGTAGGAGACAAGACTGAAATTTCTTTATTAATAGAGTTAAAGTAGAATTTCTTTATGTAGGAATTATTGTACTGGGAAAAAGAGAGATTCAGTAATATATCATTACTGTACTGGAACTTACCCTAATGTCGTGTGTCATTTGCCGGTGGGCTGTTTTGTTAAGATTCCGCTCGTTGCTCGTTGGAAGCCGAGAATGCGAGAACGTGTTGAAATAAGGGATTGTTTTGTAGTTGAAGAATTTATGGTATGTTTCAAAGTTACGTCACAATCAAACGGTAATGGACAGAGTTATCGATATGGCCTGGGTCCACTAACATCGTGGTCAGCTTCCAGTGTGGGATTACCAGGATGTATTCTACCTCTTTCAGTCCGGTGTCGTCGGGGGTTATTGCCGAGTTGGTTACAAAATAGACACCTGTTTAAACAGTCGCTCGTCCTCATAGCGATTGACTTATAGACTAATGTTTTTGTACTTTCATTGAACCCTTTCAGAAATACCATGGTTGTCTGACAGTTATTAGCATCAGCAATTGCAATCGATCATTCGAATAGAAAAGTAAAATTATTAAAACAAACTTACTGCTCTTGTATTAATCGATAATGAACAATTTTATTACTCTCAAGATAATATCTCAACTTTACACTTCAATATTTTCAATTGCATTCAGGTTGCATATACAGCATTGGAGGTGAGATATTGTTCGGTAACACCAACAAAGTAGAAAGATTTGATCCAACAACATCAGCTTGGTCATTTATTGCTCCGATGAATGAAGCGAAAGCATTTGTTGCTGCTGTTGAACATGATGGAATGATATATGTGTTAGGAGGTGAATTTATTATTGTAGAGACATTTTGCACAAACGAATAATTTATATTGAAGCTTCCATAACTGATACTGAGGCTTCATCACAATGCGTTTCAAACCAATATTTTACCATCTTTTATGTCACTAACAGATATTTAGTTTCATTCTGGTTGAATGGATATTTTATGAAAAACCTGGTGTTTTTAGGGAATATTCCAAACATTGCCACGATATTACTATCCTACATGTTTCTTGGATCACACATTATTTTCGTCAGCAATCACTGCCCAATTGATACAATTACTGATGTTGTTCTCTTAGTATTTTCCAGATTATGGTGGCAACATTCCCAACTGGAAATTTTATTTTGCCAAGCATGAGTCACAGATGGACTGTGCCTCGGTGACGCGATCCATCAGTGACCCAAGCTAAGCAAAACATGTTTGGTCAATATATTTCTGACTGCGTTGACGTTTTTCCATTAATACGCAAAATCTTATTGTTTCATCTTATGTTGTGTAGCAAACGACAATACCATTTACTTTACATCATTTTCTTTCAATCAGGATTCAATTATCAACACCTATCAACAGTTGAACGATACAATATTTCCACGAACACCTGGACAACAGTAGTTCCTATGTTGACTCCTCGTTGCTGGTTTCGAGCTTTTGTGATTGGTGGGAATATTTATGCTGTTGGAGGAAGGTAGGATGACAAATATGAATTTTCTATTTTAACTTCAGACTCAAATAAAAGTTTATTTTGGCTTGAACCCGCGTTATATTGCCATTTCAATAAACCAATCAATAAATGGAGCTGGGGCATATAAATACAGGAAGTCAGCACATATCAGTACCATTCTTCAACTTTAAATGTTTTACCACAATGGGCCGCAGATACCAACTACACTAATAATTGAATGGTACATATGGTTAAGCCAAAGGCCTGAAAAATAATATAGTCGTATATTCCGCAGTCAATCAATATAGTAACTAAAAAATGCCCAATTCCTCTTTTTTAAACTGAACAACAATCTGTAGAAAAGCACACATAAGAGAAATTGACTTCCGCTGTAGTTGTCCAGTTCAATTTTACTTGAATTTTTGAACATTAGTTGAAATCCTTGACTGAAATAGCGTTTCTGAAAACAAATGTTACCGCACTTGTCAATGCTCAATTAGGGAATCTAAATACATTATAAGTCATGATCATAATTAAGATGCTAATTTTTCTATATCTAGCCTGGGAAATAATTTGCAGTACTCTGGCAATTCCGGCTGTGCAGTTCAAAACTTTAATTATAGGGAATTAATTTTGATATCTTTTCTTATTTTATTTCACTGCTTTATTCAGTTCACCATTTTGTTTCGAACATCTTTTGTGGCTTTTCAATTCATGGAGTTTAATTACCATATTGTGTTCATTTGTTCAGTTCACCTGACAGCATCGAGAAGTTCGATTTTGAGAAGAACCAATGGGAGATGATTGACGAAGGGGAGATGAAGATAAAAGAAGCAGTGAAGATTACGTCATCTGATTGAGTTTGTTTGATTGTTATATAGAACAGTGAAGATCAAATCATCTGGTTTTATATAGAATAGGGAAGACTAATTCGTTGTGTATATTAAATCTTTACTATTCACCTGCATATTATCTGTGCTTCATCTTCACTATTCCACTGACTATTATCTGTGCTCCATCTTCACTTTTCCACTGATTATTATGTGTGCTTCATCTTCACTATTCCACTGACTATTATGTGTGCTCCATCTTCACTATTCCACTGACTATTATCTGTGCTCCATCTTCACTTTTCCACTGATTATTATGTGTGCTTCATCTTCACTATTCCACTGACTATTATGTGTGCTCCATCTTCACTATTCCACTGACTATTATCTGTGCTCCATCTTCACTTTTCCACTGATTATTATGTGTGCTTCATCTTCACTGAATTATCAAAATTCACTCTGGTTGGGAGAAGCGCCTGAAACGAACCAACCAACGGCCACTCAAAAGCAGAGAGCTACTGAAAGATGTAGTACCAGCAACTGCACTCTAAACAAAAACATCCCAAACAGAACTGAACCCCTATGGTAAAGTGCAGTGAGTGGTGTCTGCCCTGGGCAATGTTAAGTCATTTGCCATTTCCTTGCTCCCTTTTAGTTGTCTCTTACGGCACGGAGAAAATGCGTTGGGACTATTCTAAAGCCCGTACCTACATGGCCGTCATTCCACCGACTGTTACGTGATTGGTAGCAAGACCAGCTTATTAATCTGTTCCATGAGTGCCTGTCAAACATTATTTCCAAAGTTGTGTGTTCTTTATCTCTAACCTTCCGATAGAAGTATTTTTATTTCTAGAGTGAAAATATTGTTAGTCTGCAAACAAGATTCTATATTTTTACGATTTGGTTTTGTATTTTTATGATTTGTCCATATTTCTTAGATTTTTAACCACCTATTGCTATTCTGTTTGTGTATATTTTAATTTGGTCCACAGAACGTCACATCCGGATTATACTGTCATAGAGCATGGTCCAAGGATATTCCGCGAATCCACATGTACTAATCTCCAATATTGTTACTTGACGCCATGATTTCTCTTTTAAATTATCCATAATAACTTTGTTTAATTTGATTTGCAAATAATGATATTCATTACTTCCTTTTCTTGTGTGTGAAATAAATGATAACGAACATGCAAATGGCGTTTTACGAGAACTTAACAGCTGAGTACATTTGACTTCGACTGATGTTGGATAATTTTTAGTTGATTCTGAGAATGTTTTTTGGAATGCTGCATCTGTATTCATATGTACTTGACGAATTGCTTATTGATCTATTTGTCTTTTCATATATACTGATATAATTACCCATGTTAAGATGGCTGGTTTTTATTTAAAGAATGACTGAGCCTTCTTTCCATCAGGACTTCTTAGGGCAAGATTGCTAAGACGTTTATTGTTATCATTTATACCCTTTGGTTTAAACTGCGCAATATCGTTTCAAAGCAATGTGATAATTGTTTTGAAACAAATATGAATTTCACATATTAAGCTTCAAGAAATAATGCTTTCAATCTTCTTTAATATTTATCAGTTAAACAGAAGGTGGTTTACAATATGACACCACTATCATAGCTGGTTCGGAAGAAATCTCTGTTCGTAAGAATATTACATCGGCAGGATCTCATTATTTCCAAACAATGCCACATGACAAACCACGACCGCTGGTGCAGATGCCGGATCATGTGAAAGTTTTTGGCTTATCGTATTTCTCATTTTTCTTCATTGACCTGGTTGGTGGAGGAGGGTGGTGCTCAGTTTAATTTTCTATGTCGATTCGTACCAGTATAAAACTCTAGTAAGAGCGATTGGTCAATTCCTACCCTGAAAAAAATCGCCAATGGTCGATTTGTATACCTGCCAAATGTTTGTGGGAACTTACCTGTTTACGAATTTTGATGTAGCAGTGCAGTAGCATCAAGATGATCAGAAAAAAATCTGCAAAAATAGTCGGGCAGTTCTAAATCCCATAGGTTTTGTTATTCGTTGCTCAAAGTAAAATTCGGGGAAATGGTCATCATAAACGCAGTCTTTATTCCATTGTTAAATAGCACTTGAAATCTGGTCCTTTAATTTGAACTAAAAAGCTTGCTTCTGCGGGCTAGAAGCTGACTTAATTTTATCTTATGAAATAAATCAGCTATCCCCAACTTTCCACAGTAAACTGGGATGTCGTAAAGTACCTATATCCCCTTTTAAACATTTAAATGAAGCAATTTCCAGATTTTGTGATGTTTATTGGCCATGTATGAAGTGACGCTACCACAATTTGGTCTGGTCTGCTAGATGACACAGAAGATCTTTTGCAGAATATATTTAGAAACTCCCTATTCCCATTATTTTTAGTAAAATAGTGCAATCCAGAGTCATTGTCATAATATTTATCGATTCATATTGTACTGGATGGAAGCATCACATTCGATTAAACTCTTACCATTTTAGTCCTCTAGTCTACCCATACGATACAGCTTAATCATATGGCGAACCACGACCTCTCGTGCAGATACCGGTACCAGTTCCGAATCGGGGTGAAGGTTTGCAGCTTATATTTTTCTGTGCAGGGACCTGGTTGGTGGAGGAAACCGTAAGCGGCACGTGAACCGGCGAGGCTCCCAGGAGACCTATCGCCTATAATCATCATCTCTCACAGGATTTTAACCTGCGTCATGATGATCAGAGATACGTAGCTCGTATAATGTATAGCTATATAGTGCGACCTTATATCAGAGGTCTCAATGTACCAGAGTGACTGTAGAGGTCCTTTCAGACATCCTAGAAAGTTCGTTTCTGTAAAAAAACAATCCCCGTAAGAGTCCGTTCCTGTACTTTCCGTCCCGTTCTTATCGATTTCGGTAATGACAAGAACCAGAGGGACAGTCCTTCTCAGCGGCAGCGAAAGATCTTCGACATTGGGGGTCTGACTTGCCAATGATAAAGTAAATTGACGGTTATATTCGAAGAAAAGCGTAGAGCTACGCATCTCTGATCAACATGACGCAGGGATGAAACCTGTGAGGGATGATGATTATGAGAGAGGTTTGTTGGCCGCCCCGCTGGTGCACGGCGGTTCAGGTAAGCGCTGCTTACAGCTTTATCCACTCCACCAACCAGATCCATCAGTAGCTGCAGTTCTATCAGTATGGTGGTCGATATATCGAGTACTGATAACGACTACAAATTACAATGAAAATCATGATTCAATCAATAAATATGAATATTTGAAAAATGAAATCCAGAACATGCAATTATATTAAGTCTTCTTTAGTGACTTTTTATTTCACAATTTAATTGAATATTTTTTGCGGATCAGAGACTTGAATCACAGTATTATTCGGGCTTTAGAATAGTCTTTGAGAATTTTATTTCTCGCGTGTCGTAAGAGGCGAATAGAAGTAAGTAAAAAAGTGGTAGATTGTTTTATCATTGCCAAGGGCAGATACCACTCGCTCCACTTTACCATGTCAATCCAGTTCCTGTTAGGATGTTTTCTATTTGAGAGTGCAGTTGCTGGTAGTAACTACATCTTTAGTAGCTCTTTGGTATTAGGTGGCCGTTAGTTGGATTCTTTTAGGCTTCCTGCTTTGTTCTGAGTGAATTTCAATAATACAAATATATACCAGACAAACAAAGATGTATTCATAGAAAAAAGAAAAATACGTCCAATTTTATACACTTTTTGATTATGTTGATTTTAAAATGACTGAAAAATCGAATTGAATAATTAGCGAATTTGTAAACCTCGAATTGACTGGAATGGCCTCGTACTAACAGCAATCTGGGATCTACGGCCCTCAAGTCAAATATAAATAAAGTGTGGCCTATTTACTGCTCAAAAATATTGTTTAGCTTGACCAAGACAAATTTTCTTTTGATGGGAGCCATTTTCTTCAAATGTCTGAAAGAGACTAGCAGAATACCAGGTACATGGACACCTGATAAAATTGACTTACATCAGAAGGAAATTCATCATGAGGGCAATGTTTTATATTCAAATCATTCACTGAAAGATCAATCAATATCTTCTACTTTGACAAAAAGCCTCAAAATCATCGATGCTGCTATCAAATAGAGGCGTTGATGGTTTTGGAGTCTTTTTTTCCATATGTGCATCTATATTGTGCAATGAAATCATGACATATGTGGGAACCTGGCTAGCAGCATGCTGGCTACTCAAAGAAAATAAATTACATCAGAAGAAAAGTAACCAATAAGCAAAATACCTCAAGATATATGGCTTTCAGAAAGATTAAAATGTCAGAGTTTGGTGCATGACAATTTAAGTTGTTAAAACTTATTTTTTTTAATGAAATTCGATCTTAGCAAAACAGTGCCTAAAAGGAAACAACTAACGGTCACTTCATAGCAAAGAGCAACTACAAAATGCAGTACCTGCAACTAAACTGTGATGGAACCAAATGAAACTGAACTGTGAAAATGCTGACTGAACTCTCAGTTAGAGAGAGAGCATGTACCATTGTAAACATAGCTAAAGAATTATCCACACATCATTATAAACTTTTGTATCAATCAATCAAATAAATAACAAATCGAACCACCTGTTTAAAAATTTTATTTTGTCAAGCATGTGCCACAGAGGGACTGAGTCTCATGCTTAGCAAAATATTTTTGATAGGGTTTGTGTATTTCTTGGGCTACTCTGCTAATTAGAAAGAATGCAGAATTCAGGTCAACCAGTCCACAGAATTAGTCTAAAGAAAATTAAAGAACAAATTGAACTTCCAATTCAAAAATTATATTTCATCAATCATGTGCCACAGATGGACCGCGTCTCATTTTCATCATCCAGCAAGCAATTTATCATGAATATTGATTTCTGGTTTATTTTCTTCTGAGGGGATCTATTTTATTTCCGTGGATGTGAGAAGCTGACACCAGATTGATAAAATGTCAACCACTCTACTAAAAGACATCAGAAAAAATGATTTAGCAATTGGCCGTTATTTTAGAAATATACCTTTTGCTAAAAGATACAAATGTCGCTTCTGAGTAGGGTAGTGATCAAATTTTATAAAAAGATTCAAAATCCTCAATACTGCTATGAAATGGGTCTGAAGAGCAGATAATCTACTGGTAAAGTTCAGTTCACAGCAAATAATTATGAAGTTATGGAGATTTGAGAAAAACAATTTTTACTTTTATAAAATAAAGTGCATTAATATTATATTAATTAGCAAATTTCTGAAAGCACGACACATAAAGAATGTTTAAAGTCCTCAAAGAGATGACTCATCAGAAAATTTTAGTTAGCAGAAATTAGAATCGAAAACACTTGAACTTTTTAAATATTTTTATGAAATTTTTGAAAACGGAGGGAAAAAAAGGTATAATTTACAAAAAATTAGTATCTGGATTTGCCATCGCCCAGGGCAGA
This sequence comes from Styela plicata, assembly GCA_963675895.2. Taxonomy (NCBI): domain Eukaryota; kingdom Metazoa; phylum Chordata; class Ascidiacea; order Stolidobranchia; family Styelidae; genus Styela; species Styela plicata. Next base: position 21,789,946 of record OZ023148.1, read on the forward strand.
CACAATTAACTGCACTCCAACTATAGGGATTAAATTATGTTTGAAAATGCAGTTGTTGGTGCTATCTTTTCCAGAAGCTCTTCGTTGCACAGGTGGTTGATAGTTGGTTCCTTTTATGAACTAATTCCGGTTTTGCTTAGAACGAATTTTATAAATTTTGTGGGCCTCCCCTGCATTGGTAAAGCGTCAAGGATTGTGGGAGTGATGGCCAAATGGTTAACATGGCATCTGGGTGGAAGATTTCGGTGCAAAACTCCACCAAGTCCAACTCGATAATCCATGCTCATCACTCAATCCAATGTGTAATAACTTGGGTAGGCTGAGCCGAACAGGAAAGATCATATCTTTCCGACAACACTAACCCTGTCCATTCATAAGTGGCCGCTAGTACAGGACATTGGTCAGGGGGATCCACACCAAAAAGTGGTTCATCAAGATGCTGCAAGTTGGCAGAATATCTTTTTCATTGGAGTGTCAGAGTTTTCCCGTTAAACCAGTGCTACGTGGTCAAAGTTGGAGTCTAACTTTTTGAATTACTCGAATCGGAGTCTTTGAGAGTTTCATTGAAACTTCTGTAATGGGATGGGATTTCATTTTTCTCCTGCGGGAGAAGCCGAGAATAAGTTTCACCCATATGATGAACCATGTCCTCTCATGCAGACACCAGTTCCAAGTCAGAGATGAGTTTTTTGTCTAACCGTTTACAGATTTTTCCTGTACATGGACGTGGTTGGTGGAGGAAGCCATAATCATCGATGACGTGAACCACCGTGCGCCGGCAAGTTGCCCAGTAATCCTTTTGCATATAATCATCTCACACAGGATTCGAACCCAGGACGTTAGTTCGAATAGAATAGATATACTGTTCATTCAAACCGGAATAAAGATATGCACTGCCCAATCAGAGATTTCAGCATGTCCAGCATGTTGATTCGTATGTTTTTGAATTGTATAGAAGCAATTTCACAAATAGCTGTGTATAACATGGTCCGACAGTCTTTTCTTAGGCAAGACAGAATCCAGAACGTCCTACGACTTCTTTGGTCTTTCACAGTGTTTTCAGCATTTTAGAATTTTCTAATTCCTAAAAAAGAAAAAAAGTATGAATACCGGTAGATGCGGGTTTTCGGGCTTGCAAATTCGCAGGATTACGGGTTTCTAGAATCTCGCACAGACTCCAGTAAAACTCTGATGGAGCCAAGATATGATTTTAAAATATTCACTTTAAGGATGAGAAATAGATTCCTTGAAGTTCCTTTTACTTATTTTGCGCGTGATCCCGTAGTAATTCCTTCTAATCTACTATATTAAAATCCCTATGAGAATATGATAAAAGTTTGGAATCTCGCAAATTTCAATAAATTTGCAAGCATGGGTTTTAGAACCTTGCAGAATAGTCGGCAATGTGGTTTAAGTGACCAGTACTAGAGCCTGACCGATATATCGGTGAACCGAAATGTTAACTGGCATATCGACAGTTCACGAAAGCGACCGATAATATCGACCAACAGAAATACACATAGGACGATGTGCAATTCTTCTTCATTGATTTGTTTTTTGTTCAAATGGTGTAAAATTGCACAATATTGCACGCTTCCATATGAAGAAATCCACAGCAAAAGTTGTTTGTGTGGGATGAAATTTTAAAAATTGCATAGTAACACATTTTTTATGCAATAACATGTTCTTTCATTATATTTTACGATTTATTGCTTTACTTTGGGAGATATTTCAATGAGTTTCATGCAAAATAAGAAAACGGTTATCAGTGGTCAAAAATGAGAAAATATCGCTATCGTTATCGGTTGAACGGTCGGGCTCTGGCCAGTAGCAACCCGGAGATGGGGGCATGATGGCCTAGTGGTTAACATATTATCATCACAGGTTGCATATCTTTGGTTCAAGTCCCGGCGAGTCCGGTCTGTTGATCAATGTCCATCACTCAACCCATGGTGCAATAACTTGGATAGACTAAGTTGAACAGAAAGATCATATCTTCCCAACAACTCTAACCCTGCCCGTCTATAAGTGGGCTTTGGTAAAAGGACTTGGTCAGAATGATCCACTCCAAGAAGTGGCTATGAAAAAGAATAGAAACACATTTCTATATGCTGATTTTAATTCCTTTTACCTTCACAATGAAGCCAGTTGTCATGTTACGATATAGTTCGATACATTAGTTCCGTCCACAGTGACTTGCAGTACGTTCACAGTGAATGAAATATCGAGTCTGTCCCGCTGGGAACCTGGAATAAATATATATTGTGAAACAATATGGATTCCACAGCAAAATTACAGTAATTTGGCCATGTAGGTGTGTGCAGGCTTACAATTAGTGCGATTGCCCAGTGGCTGTCATCATAGGTTGAAGGTCTCTTGTTCAAGTCCCAGCTAGTCCGGCTCATTAATCCATGTCCACCTCTCAACTCAGGGTGTAGAACCTGAACTAATCCTGTTCTATATAGTGACCACTGATCACTGGGCCTTGGTCAGGGTAGTCCACCGGAAAAGAGCGGCAATAAATAAAAAAAAAGTTCCCGTGCGTCATTAGTAGGTGACTGAATGTAAACAGAAAAGAATTCGATAGTTTTCCTAAGGCCCAGGGCAGATCCAAATCACTGCACTTTGTTACAGTGGTTCATTTAGAATCGCCTACCACTTGATTCTTGACTTTTAGCCTCTTATGACAGATTTGAATCACAGATAAATAATGCATTGGCTGAGCTGGCAGAATGTCATCTACACTGTCACACCCAAAGAAATGGACATCATTCGTAAAAAACTAATTTTTGCCACTTACCACGGCCCATTGGTCCTATTCTCGATCCCCGTTGGCGAAATCCCCAAGATCCAGACATCCCTCTACCCTCACCTTGTGGGTAGTATTGGGTTGGCCAGGGATTCGGTGTGGACGTGCTGCAACGATCTTTACCGCCTGCTCGAATCCGTTGCAGTGCTCGTATAATTGCCTCAGGGAATCAAAACTGATGCCACAGTATGCATTTGTCCGTTCTGGCTGTAATAAAGAAAAATAAAATTGAAAAATGTGAAAGTCAGGGATGTCCAGAATGTAAATTATTCAATTAAATTTGAGAATGAAGAAATTCAAGTTCATGTCAGGTGGACAAAAAAGCTTCAAAACCATCAACACCGCTATTATTTTGCACCTTTATCTAATTTTGTTGCCACCAAACAGTCATAAAAAGACATTTTGATCTTCTAGCAACAGATTTATCACAAAATATTGCTTATCAGCTGAAAATTTTTCCGTTAGTTGGTTCCTTTTAGGTACTACTCTCTACTCGCTCAGAGTGACTTTCAATAAAAAAATTACCATGAGGGGGAAAAAAATTATACGAGGATTACTAGACACTCAACCCCTAGAGGCACTGTGGTTGCCAACCCCCCACCAACCATGTTCATGCATAGAAAATATAGGTACATTATCCATGTCTTGAAACTACTGGCAACTGAACAGGAAAATATGCCACACAGATAAGACATATATTTTCAGTAATCTTCCCAGCAGAATCCTCACACAGAATCATCCCCACAGCACTTTACCATCGTGGTTTTAAATCTCTGAAAAGTTTTCCGAGAGTGCAGTTACTGGCACTTCATCTTGTAGTCGCCATTTGAATAGTTTGATTAGTAACCGTTAGCTAGCTCCTTTTAAGCGCTGTGTAATTTCACATCAATCCTCACCCATTTTATCAATAAAGAACAATTTTAGTTTTCATTTATGGGTTCTTTCGTTGATGTGTTCATTCGCATCAGACATTGTATTGATTCGTACGTTACATAATTCACATTTGAAGGAAGTATGTGTTTTCTCCACCACTGCTGAAGCTTCTGTGGAAGGTGGTGGTTCTGAAAAAATATAAAAACAATTAAAATGAGAGATAAAGACAGGAGCTCCATTGTATGATTGGTCAGGGTGACATAGACTAACTACTTATCTTTCTTCTACACCTTTGTGATAGCGGATTCGTAATGCAAGGATACAGTAGCAAGATTAACAGTTACTAAATAGACAAATTCAAGAGTTATGCTTCACTTCACACATAGACTTTACTAAACGTTACTTGTAAAGCAAAGGTGTGAATTAGTTGGTTTTATGATGTTTGAAATTCAGTGAACTTGATAAAAATATGTTTAAGCTTTAAACAAGGGACAAGAGATGGACACTACTTGGAGTGGATCACCCTGCCCAAGGCCCTGTACTAGCGGCCACTTATACACATCCTAAGTCTGGCTCATTTATCCATACCCACCATTCAACCCAGGGTGTAGAAGCTTGGATAGGCCAAACCACAAAGTTCATATCTTCCCAACAACACTAACCCTGCTCGTCTATAAGTGACTAGAGATGGGTCGATACAAAAATTTTCGCCGAGTACCGATACGACGTTCATAATTTAAATTCCAATATAGAGTTCTTTATTAAATATGTCAAAGGCCTTTCTTTATCCACATACTCATGCCCTTGATATAAATGCGCCCAGGGCAGATACCACACATTGCACTTCACCACATCGGTTCAGTTCCGTTTAGGGTGGAGGAAAATCCAACAAGGTCACTACAAAGTGACAGAATTTTTTTTTTTCAAGTTTCTAAAATGTTCATTTTCTTTGGAAGAACAAAAATCCTACAAAACTATCAACACTGCTATTTCACAGCAGTATTGATGATTTTAAACCTTTTCCTACAGTTTGTTTGCCCCAGCTTAAAGGGATCTTTTATTCCTCTAGCAAAAAATCATGAAATTTTCCTGCCAATTTGCTACTTTTTTTCTGATGAAACCAATTTTCTTCAGGTGTCTGAGTAGCTGACATTCTGCCAGTTTAGGTCAGGTATAGGGCAAACAAATACTTGAAAACTGGTAACTGCACTTTAGGCGGACAAAATCCCAAATTGAACTAAAACACTTTTAATAAAGTGCAGCGTGTGGTATTTGCCCTGGGTCTGTTATATATAATCGTACCCTAAATTTTCTTAACGCTCTTCAAAACTGTGGTGTAGGTCCAGTGGCAGTAGAAAGCTCAGGGTTGCGACGAATTATAGGTGTCCCACCCGGGCTACGTTGCATTGTTGTCTTCCGTAAGGTCTGTAATAGAAACAACAAGATTGTCTTCCTAGTTTATTAGACCGATAGCCCTGCCGTTCTGCGAGATAAAAATAACTTCCAAGAACTGATACCTCATGGAGTGGATCACCCTGACCAAGGGCTTGTACTAGCATCCACTATAGACGGAAAGGGTTAAGGTTGTTCGAAAGATAAGATCTTTCCTGTTCGGCTTAGCCTACCCAATTTATTACACCATGGGTTGAGTGATAGATATGGATAAAAGAGCTGGACTCTGACTTATTACTTAGAAAGTGTTTTTGTATTCTTAAAAATTCACATTTGCTAAGCACATGCAGACAGTCTCGAACGCCATAAAAGTCAGAGGGCACTTGCGATCACGAGGACGTAGCCAGCCACAGAAATGACATGATCACGGTCCACGTACAGGGACAACAAATTAATTGCACCAATGGCGTATGTTTGACATTATACACCGCTGAGTGAGGAAACCTGATCCCAAATTCTTTTGATAGTCTGTTTGACGTAAGATCAAAGATGGTGGAATTTGGAATTACATTTAGGAATAAAATTTGGTATTCTGGATTTGATTCAACTATTCTGGACAAACTCTGGAACAGTAAATCATTCTGAATTGCCCATCCCCTACCCATCATATTACTTAGCCTTTTCAATTCTTGTAAAAGAAATCAAAGAAGCGGTGGATCGTTTTACAATTGCCCAGGGAAGATATCACTCACTACACTTTACCATCAGCTCCGTTTGAGATGTTTTCATTTTTTTTTTCGATAGCCACTTTTTAAAGTGGATCGTCCCGTCCAAGGCTCTGTAACAGCGGCCACTTATAGACAGACAGGGTTACAATTGCTGGAAACATATGATCTGTTCCTGTTCGGCTCAGCCTACCCAAGTTATTACAGCCCGAGTTGAGTGGTGGGCATGAATAAGCGAGCCGGACTCACCGGGACTCAAACCTGAGATCTTCAACCTGTGATGCGAACATGTTTAACCACTAGGCCATAGCGCCCACATAAAAGTTTAGAGTGCAGTTGCTGGTACTACATCTTTCAGTAGCTCTCTGCTATTGAGTGGTCGTTGGTTGGTTTGTTTGATAAACCCAAATAATGCGTGTTTTCATCGTAGAAAATGATATAACGATAAATAACCAATTGGGTCAACTCTAAACTCAGTGCATGTAACAGCAGGTGGCAAAATAAAATAACTTATATACCTCGTTTTCTTTGTCTACATTGTCTTTGTACGAGTCTTTTTCAGTTCCACATTGCGAATATCGTCAATCGTAACACATAGGGATTGCTGAAAAACAATACAAACATAGTAAAATGATAAAAGTCTTCATTCTTGATCAATTGTCATAGTCGTATTGACACCTTAAATAGGAATCTTATTTTGCCAAGGATGAGCCACAGATGAACCGCACCTTGACGGAGCGATCCATCCATGACTCATCCTTATCAAAACATACGGCATATTTTTTTCTTGCTGGGAGAGAGAACGTCATAAAATAGATTGACAGAAATCGATATTGGATTACATAGAAAAAAAGCAAATGGAATTTCAGTGAATCAGTCATTAATCTGTGAAAAACTACTCAAAATACGTCATGACTTCGCAAGAGTATTACAAGAGTCTGTGCGAGAGAATTAGAAATCCGAACTGACAAAACAGGTATCAATAATATTTTTGTGACGAGGAAACAAACAAACCTTTTTCTCATCTTTCTTTACCGGCTTCGTCCCGTTTACCACAGTTGTCTTTCTCCACATTAAATGTTTGCACCTGGGAATAAAATTTGAGTCATAAATAAGGTTGCCCCAACTGTCGTCGAGGAATGAGGCACGTTCTCGTTGCTTGTCACTTCAATATTGAAAATTGTAACCAGCCAGTCAATGCTATCTGCTATTGGTCTGGGGACGTGGACAAACTACTTATCCTTCATCTGTGCCACGAAAAAAAGCGGTAAACACATAGGGTGGCAACTGACTTTGATTACCTTGAGGTCGTATCGTTACCTCCCAGTCTGTACCGAATACATTTGATTTTTCTGTCAATTTACTGGTTACTATATCATGTTTTCTGGTTGACAAATAATAAACTCTAGGTTCATAGTTACTAGGTCGATAGTTTAGGTTCTTCGCCGCCGTTCTGCGAGATTATAATACCTTCTGAGAACTGATATTTTTCACAGCCACTTCATGAAATGGATCACCCTGACCATGGGCTTGTACTAGCGGCCACTATAGACGAACATAGTCAGTCATAGTTGTTTGAAAGATACGATCATTCCTGTTCGGCTTATCCTACCCAATTTATTACACCATGGACTGAGTGGTAGGCAAGGATTAAAAAGCCGGACTCGCTGGGACTCGAACTCAGTATTCTGGATTCGATTCAACTATTCTGGAACAACTTCAGAACAGTAAAGCATTCAGAAATAATGCCCATCCCCTACCCATCATTTTACTTACCCTTTTCAATAAAACAGACTTTGGCATTGTCATGTTACTGTGTTCAAAGTTTCTAGACTGTTCAATATCACCCGACTTTTGCAAAGATATCGATGTAATATCAGCTAGTGTGATGCGAGGCCTGTCCTGCTGGCTGGGAGCTATAAAATAAGATTTTGTGTTCGATTATTTTGAAAAAATCCATTCCGCAAAAAGATCGTAAAGGTTACACAGTCCACATCTGTAAATAAAACATATTTTCTGCCGCTACAAACTCGCAAAAACAATAATTTTGCTCATTGATGAAGAGGTCTTTCCGCATCATACATACACAAATCAATTTCTGTGATGCATCTTCTGACCAACGTCAGACTTTCACAGACAATCATTTTAAACAATGAATTTCTGTGATGCGTCTTCTGACCAACTTTCACAGACAATCATTTTAAACAATGAATTTCTGTGATGCATCTTCTGACCAACTTTCACAGACAATCATTTTAAACAATGAATTTCTGTAATGCGTCTTCTGACCAACTTTCACAGACAATCATTTTAAACAATGAATTTCTGTAATGCATCTTCTGACCAACTTTCACAGACAATCATTTTAAACAATGAATTTCTGTAATGCGTCTTCTGACCAACTTTCACAGACAATCATTTTAAACAATGAATTTCTGTGATGCATCTTCTGACCAACTTTCACAGACAATCATTTTAAACAATGAATTTCTGTAATGCGTCTTCTGACCAACTTTCACAGACAATCATTTTAAACAATGAATTTCTGTAATGCATCTTCTGATCAACTTTCACAGACAATCATTTTAAACAATGAATTTCTGTAATGCGTCTTCTGACCAACTTTCACAGGCAATCATTTTAAACAATGAATTTCTGTAATGCGTCTTCTGACCAACTTTCACAAACAATCATTTTAAACAATGAATTTCTGTGATGCATCTTCTGACCAACTTTCACAGACAATCATTTTAAACAATGAATTTCTGTAATGCGTCTTCTGACCAACTTTCACAGACAATCATTTTAAACAATGAATTTCTGTGATGCGTCTTCTGACCAACTTTCACAGACAATCATTTTAAACAATGAATTTCTGTAATGCGTCTTCTGACCAACTTTCACAGACAATCATTTTAAACAATGAATTTCTGTGATGCGTCTTCTGACCAACTTTCACAGACAATCATTTTTAAACAATGAATTTCTGTGATGCGTCTTCTGACCAACTTTCACAGACAATCATTTTAAACAATGAATTTCTGTAATGCATCTTCTGACCAACTTTCACAGACAATCATTTTAAACAATGAATTTCTGTAATGCGTCTTCTGACCAACTTTCACAGACAATCATTTTAAACAATGAATTTCTGTGATGCGTCTTCTGACCAACTTTCACAGACAATCATTTTAAACAATGAATTTCTGTGATGCGTCTTCTGACCAACTTTCACAGACAATCATTTTAAACAATGAATTTCTGTGATGCATCTTCTGACCAACTTTCACAGACAATCATTTTAAACAATGAATTTCTGTAATGCGTCTTCTGACCAACTTTCACAGACAATCATTTTAAACAATGAATTTCTGTAATGCATCTTCTGACCAACTTTCACAGACAATCATTTTAAACAATGAATTTCTGTAATGCGTCTTCTGACCAACTTTCACAGACAATCATTTTAAACAATGAATTTCTGTGATGCATCTTCTGACCAACTTTCACAGACAATCATTTTAAACAATGAATTTCTGTAATGCGTCTTCTGACCAACTTTCACAGACAATCATTTTAAACAATGAATTTCTGTAATGCATCTTCTGATCAACTTTCACAGACAATCATTTTAAACAATGAATTTCTGTAATGCGTCTTCTGACCAACTTTCACAGGCAATCATTTTAAACAATGAATTTCTGTAATGCGTCTTCTGACCAACTTTCACAAACAATCATTTTAAACAATGAATTTCTGTGATGCATCTTCTGACCAACTTTCACAGACAATCATTTTAAACAATGAATTTCTGTAATGCGTCTTCTGACCAACTTTCACAGACAATCATTTTAAACAATGAATTTCTGTGATGCGTCTTCTGACCAACTTTCACAGACAATCATTTTAAACAATGAATTTCTGTAATGCGTCTTCTGACCAACTTTCACAGACAATCATTTTAAACAATGAATTTCTGTGATGCGTCTTCTGACCAACTTTCACAGACAATCATTTTAAACAATGAATTTCTGTGATGCGTCTTCTGACCAACTTTCACAGACAATCATTTTAAACAATGAATTTCTGTAATGCATCTTCTGACCAACTTTCACAGACAATCATTTTAAACAATGAATTTCTGTAATGCGTCTTCTGACCAACTTTCACAGACAATCATTTTAAACAATGAATTTCTGTGATGCGTCTTCTGACCAACTTTCACAAACAATCATTTTAAACAATGAATTTCTGTGATGCGTCTTCTGACCAACTTTCACAAACAATCATTTTAAACAATGAATTTCTGTGATGTGTCTTCTGACCAACTTTCACAGACAATCATTTTAAACAATCAATTTCTGTGATGCGTCTTCTGACCAACTTTCACAGACAATCATTTTAAACAATGAATTTCTGTGATGCATCTTCTGACCAACTTTCACAAACAATCATTTTAAACAATGAATTTCTGTGATGCATCTTCTGACCAACTTTCACAAACAATCATTTTAAACAATGAATTTCTGTGATGTGTCTTCTGACCAACTTTCACAGACAATCATTTTAAACAATCAATTTCTGTGATGCGTCTTCTGACCAACTTTCACAAACAATCATTTTAAACAATGAATTTCTGTGATGCATCTTCTGACCAACTTTCACAAACAATCATTTTAAACAATCAATTTCTGTGATGCGTCTTCTGACCAACTTTCACAGACAATCATTTTAAACAATGAATTTCAACATTTGTTGGATATTCCTTGGACATTGGATATTCCTCTTGTCCAGCCTTTTCTATGCTTTTTATATCATCCCAAATTCACTCCCTGAGTTCTAAAACACACACCCACCTAACGGCATCAACTGAATAGATCAACAACTAATGGTGGACAAAATCGAATATCGTTTTATTTCAGAATTAAACTAAATATTTTTTGTGACTCTAATCAAAAACTTGAATCATATTTTTTATAATAAATAGAAAAAAAAGGTTTTTCAGAAAACTGCAAAATACATCAATATTTACATATATTTTATAAAAACATATATATTTTTGATTATATTAAATTTGCATCACTGGACAAAGTGTATCGTATGATTTACGAATCCACAAAGCATGAATGAAATGCCCTGTAGGTGCGAGCTTTAGAATAGTCCTAACGTATTTCGTGTCATAAAAGGAAGCAGAGAGGCGGTAGATGGTTTTACCATTGCCCAAGGCAGATACCACTCACTGCATTTTATTATGATAGTTCAGTTTCGTTTGGGATGTTTCCCGTTTAGAGTGCAGTTACTGGTATTACATCTTTCAGTAGCTCTCTGCTATTGAGCGGTCGTTGGTTAGTTTGTTCGATAAACCCAAATCACATGTGTTTTCATTGTAAAAAATGATATAACGGTACGAAAAAATAACCAATTTGGTCAACTCTGAATGCAGTACATGCAACAGCAGGTGAAAGAACTCACTACATTCATATACCTTGTTTTCTTTGTCGACATTGTCTTGCGTACGAGTCTTTTTCAGTTCCACATTGCGAATATCGTCAATCGTAACACATAGGGATTGCTGAAAAACAATACAAACATAGTAAAATGATAAAAGTCTTCATTCTTGATCAATAGTCATAGGCATATTGACAGCTCAAATATAAAATTTTATTTTGCCAAGCATGAGCCATAGATGAACCGAACCTTAACGGCGTGATCCATCTGTGACTCATACTTATCAAAACATTCTGCAGGTTTTTTCTGGCTGGAAGAGAGAATGTCACAAAATAAATTGACAGAAATCAATGCTGGATTACATAGAAAGAGCAAATGGGATTTCTGAATCAGTCATTAATCTGTAAAAAAATAATTAAAATACATCATGAGAGTTTTACAAGAATCTGCGCGAGAGAATTATAAATCCGAGCTGACAAAACAGGTATCCATAATATTTTTGTGACGTGGAAATAAACAAACCTTTTTCTCATCTTTCTTTACCGGCTTCTTCACGTCTACCATAGTTGTCTTTTTCCTCAGAGTAAATGTTTGCACCTGGGGAATAAAATTTCAGTCAGAGTTGTCCATGCCCATGAGTTGTTAGTTATAGACATCGGTTAACTTAAAGAAATAGAAAGAGCAACCATTTCTCGCCTCGATTGTGAATTATTTGTATCGATCATATTTAGAATCGTTCTAATATGTTTTAAGTTTCGCCAATGAAACAGGATTTCACAGTCTATTCACCTCTGCCAAATCTTGTCAAGTTTAAATTTACTGGAATGCCATTTTAATCTACAAATCGAGGAAAATAAAAAAGTTGATAAAACACCGCACGATTATCTGTAGCTGAATATTTGCTTGATAAATTAGGTCACAGAGAGAGTAGAAAAATATTTTGTGGGCCTCACGAGATGAAACTGCTATCGGGGAGGCCTTGTGACTTGCATAGATATAAGTGCTATTATTCCTTTTTCTTTGATATTTCAAAATGGGGAGGGGTTCGACCTCCAAAACCCTCCCTCCTGTATCCCAATACCGTAATCTCTGTACTCACTTTTGGAAGAGGGAGAGGAACTGGTGGTGGTGGGGGAGGAGGTGGAAGGGGCGCGAGCAACTTTATTCCCCTTTTTTGAACCACTTTCCAACGCTTTGACATTTTTTTCCAAGTCGTTAAGTTTCCTCATAATCTCAACTAGTTCTTCTGTCGTAGAATACAATTCCTTCTGAGTGGATTCTAAGTCGTAGCGCAAAGCTCGAGTTGAAAACAAAATTTCACTTGCATATGAGAATGGTGTTGATTTGCTTGGAAGTTTCTGAAAAAAAAATGTGAAGTTAGAAAAAAACTGTTCAACCAAAAATCTTTGAAATAAATCCATTTCATTTTGCGTACCTAGAAAAAGGTTAAAAATAATGGAAAATCTTTACCAAAAGCATTTTTTTTTATAGCCACTTCTTAGAGTGGATCACCCTGTCCAAGGCCCTGTAACAGCGGCCACTTATAGACGACAGAGTTACAATTACTGGAAAGATATCATCTTTTCCTGTTCGGATTAGCCAACCAAGTTATTACATCCTGGGTTGACTGCTGGGCATGGATCAGCCAGCTGGACTCGCCAGGGCTCTAACCTGAGATCTTCAACCTGCGATGCCGACATGTTTAACCACTAGGCCATCGCGCCTCATTATTGAGAGAGATACCTTAGATCACCACTGCCACCTTCCTTTTGAGTTAACAAATTTGGAGTTGCGAGATGTAAGCTTTGGAATTTCAAAACATATCGATTCGATGTTAATTCGAATTGATTCTAAGCAATACCAGAATATTTGTTGCGATTCTAATGGATTCCTGTTGCGTCGCGTATGAAGTTCTGTCCTTGTCAGGATATGAAAGTTAACATTATAAATTTTTTGTCTATTTGGTGATTTTTATGATAGCTATGATGAACGTTACTCGGATTTGAACAACACATATTTTTTTCGGTTTTGTCAATTAATTTAAAATCTTAAACTGGTTAGGAATGAGTCATTTTTTAAATAGAATTATATTTGAAAATATTTGATTCGAAATTATTCTATTAGAGATTCGATTAAAAAAAATATTTAAAACTTGCATCTCTATTCGTGACTCAGAGAGTATATTTGTTACAAAAAAAACACAAGAAAGTGTCTAAATGAGAATGGCTCTTGTGCAACAGTATGGTAGGAAAAGTTTTAATAGTGTAGTTTTCCCTCCATTCAGAACTGAATATAACAAAGGGAGTAGTATCTGTTCAGGGCAAAGGTTAGAGAATTCACCATTTCTTCACTGTCTTTAGCCATTTTTTTCAAACACATAGAAGATGATCAAGAACCTAGCCAAACATCAACAAAGCTAATAGTCAATATCAAGGTGACAAGGATCTTACATTATAGCACCAGAGGAACATTCTTTTGATGACAGGTTCGACTGAAACTTCATCTGTGATGTGTAGATCTCCTTCAAGTGGTGATGCAAGTGCTATAGTGCCAGTGTTCACTTTGTCAAAATCCATTGGTCTGAAGAAAAACACAGGCTAAGTTAGAAAGACAAAATCTTGTTTACTATTAGGTAGTAGTAACAGGCTGTCCAAGAGTATTCAACTCGTGAATCAGGAAATCATATATTTTTCTAGCGACTCAAAATCAACAGGATCAAAAAGGTAATATTTCAAGAGAATAATGTAAATTCCGACGAGTTCAAAACAGAGAAGTGGTAGAAGGTTTTACCATCCCTCAGGGCACATCCCACCTACTGCACTTTATCATGGTGGTTCGGTCATGTTAGGGATGTTATCTGCTTAGAGTGCAGTTGATGGTACTACATCTTGTAGTAGCTCTTTGTTATCAAGTGGCCGTTAATTGGTTCCTTTCAGGCACTGCATCCGGCCTTGTTTAGGGCGAATTTCAATAAAAAAATGTTTTTTGGTTAATTATAATATAACAACTTTAAACAAACATATTCTCAAAAATTATAAATCGGAAAATTTGATCAAAGCATTCATTATTTAATATGTGTTACTTGAGCGTCGATAAGACAAGTCTATCTGTGGCGCATATTAGAAAAAAATAATTTGTGATTGGGTGTGCAGTCTGATTCTATACTAAGAGCCCTGTAGGTACAGGCTTTAGAATAATCCTAATGTACTTCCCGCGTGTCAGAAGATCTGATTAAAAAGAAGCAAAGAAGTGGTTGATTGTTTTACCATCACCCAGGGCAGACACTACTCACTGCATTTTACCATGGCGACCCAGTTCCATTGCTGGAACTACATCTTGTAGTTAGCTCAATTGGTAGAGCGTTGGGAATATGCTTCGATTCCCTAATCGTCAAGATGCAAGTTAGAATCTCGTGGGGATGATGAGAAATATGATAAGCCAAAATTATTCTCCCCGATCAGTAACTGTTATCTGTATCAGAACCCGTGGTTCGCCATATAATTAGATTGTGTTCTCGACTTTCCTCTACCGCAGGATAAAAATGAAATCCTATCTTATCTTAGTAACTCTTTGCCATTAAGTGGCTGTACAGTGTAAGTTCCCTTTAAGCACTGCTTCTGGCTTTGCTCAGAGTGAATTTCATCGAAAAAAGGAGAAAAATCGAATGAGTGAGTTTGGCCACTACTTCCATCAGGCAGAGTGTCAACTACTCTGTTACTAAGACACAAAAGAGATCTTATGATAAAACCTGTGCCTGCTAAATTTTTTCAGGCTCAGGTTTGCTTAAAAATAAATTAAAAGTAAGCAGTTTACCTTTTTCTCTTCCGTCGATTTCTTCTACAGATATTTCTTCCAGGTCTTCCATAGCATCGGGACGGCATTGCTATTGCACATTACAATCAGACAAACAAACAAAATCGGAAGTCCGCCGGGTAAAACCAGCAAAGACAACAACGCAGCCGAAGTTTTTGAGTGAAATTTCAATTTTCGCGTTGCCAGCTACTGTGTTGATCGGAGTCTGAATATTATTATCAAGATTGCACATGGAATACTCTGGATATTTCATGTTAAGTCGATTGAATTTTTATAGGATATAATTCCATTTTTATCTTGCCGTAAAGGATAGTCGAGAACACGATTTACTCATATGATAAACCACGACCTTTCTTGCAAACAGCATCTTCTAATCAGGGCGAAGGTATGTAATCACCTCTCACCGGATTCAGATTCAGGACGACGTCAGGGACAGGTACTCCCAATTCTTTAACGATTAAAAAAAGCGGACATGGCTTGTCATTATTGTATTAAAAAAACTTAATTTGAAAAAAAAAACTTCATCTCGTCAAATTTGCATTTCCATAGGTTTTTACTAATCCATCAACACATGGTTTATTTGTTGAGCTTATTTCATTTCAAAAACTCTTTCTTTCCAACAAAGGGCCATTACGACGTCAGACATTGGAGTCGACCAAAATCGTGAACTTCGGTGCCCGAAGTATCAAATCCCAAAATATGATGCTTTAATCCGTCAAGTTCAGAAAAGGCCAATTTTTCGACTTAATAAACCCTACTAATAGATTCGATATTGGCAAAAATCATACGCACGGATACGAGTTTTTTAATGCAATAAATAAGCACTTTGCACAGTAGGGCGAGGCATTTGCTTTTGGGAAGAGGGGGCTTAGAACTCGATCCAAGAGCTAGGGGCTCAGCCGTCCACAGCTCTACACAACAGCATTCAAGGAATGGGTCAATTCTCCAAGTTATTACCTTCAATAGTTCTTCCATCAATAAACAATATCAAAGTTTAATGTCCTCAACACTCGCAACTATGAGGATAATTTTAAATAATTTCGCCCCCAATCAACCATTAGGTCTCGTCATAAAACTTTATGACGAATGTCACGTTGATATTTAAAAAAACAAGCCTAAATTTATTATAGTTTAGAACGACCGATTATTTAATCTCGTTGCCTTAACACGAGCATTACTCGTGATATCCACGAACATAACTAATTTGGAGTGTCTGAACCATGTTGAAAGAAATAAAATTAAATTCAAAGCAGGCCCACACGGTTCAAGTTAAGTTTGTTGCAGTGTTATTCCTTCCCCTGGAACGTTTTTTAAACTTTATTTCAGGTTTTGTTTGCTTTCCCGATAACTCCGTAATGTTATATCTTAATCTTTATCACCTTCGGGTCGACAGAGGTGTCGAAACTATGTAGGCTTTGTAGTAGTTTCTGACGCCATAATGTGCGCGGGTGGAAATGTTTTAAATAAAACCAACTCTTCGACAGCCGAATAAAGATAGCAAAATAAAAGGCGGCGAAAAATATATATTTAAGAGATTCACAAATGGGAATACTGTTCAGTGTCCCGAAAAATCGAAGTATAAATAGTGTTCTTGTACATGTTAAGAATTTGCTTTACAAAAGTTCAGACAGAATTTTCAAATCAGAATTTTTCGAAGTTTTGGAGTATAGTGCACCGTGCAAAAGGTAAATAAGGAATTTGATAGCTATCTGAATATCAAAGTGAAAATGTCTACTGTGACTCATATGTTGTCTGAAATGTTATACATTAAATAAAGAAAAAAATATATAAAAATATTTTTTTAACCTTATCTCATTCCATATTTTCGTGTATTTTTATACAACTGCGGAGGAAAATACCTAGCTGCCTTGGTTGCTCAGTCGGTAAAGCGTGGTAATTCGCTTCGAGCCACGCATCTCTCGTATTGTCATGACGAAGGTTCGAATCCCGAGAGGGAGGATGAATATATATAAGAATATATATGGCGGCCTCCTCCACCAACTAGGTCCAGGCACAGGAAAAACAAGAAATATAATAAGCCGAAAACCTTCATGTCAATTTGGAACTGGCATCTGCACGAGAATGTCATGATTCGCCATATAATTGAGCTGTATTTTCGGCTTTCCTGTCCAGCAGGATAAAAATGAAATCATGTAGCCGCCTAGTGTTGTACCGATTACGGGGAATTCCCAGTATGAAATGCGGAACAGTAAGAGCTGTGGGTGTGGACCAGGTAGACTATGCTTTATAGATTAGGTTGCAGTAACGGAAACAATTATCAAATGATATTTATTTTGCAAAATCAATACAGAATAATATGAGTATGTTAACAACTTTTTATGAGCAGCTGGCATTTAATCAATACTGTATGTGTTGGTGTCATAAATAGAACCGAAAAATAAAACGGGTCTTGTGAAGTTTAGTACCATATTCCCGAATGTCATCAAAATTAAAACTGGCAGAATATTCTCATCCTAACTAGGGGACGCCAATGCTGCAAGCATCTGGCATTGTCTCTAGGGTTGGGATGAGTCGCTTTCAACATGGGAAATTTTTATTATTATCGGATTACTAAACTTCAGGAGACCCAATAAAACCAAGTCAACTTACCACAGGTTTTCCTCGGACTGTCACCGTGTAGGATTTAGCAAAAGAGGGAATTCCATTTTTATCCTGAAGGGGAGGAAAGTAAAGATACTGCCTAGTCATAAGGTAAACCACGACCTCCAGTGCAGACACCAGCTTTTAGTCAGTTAGGGGTTTTTGGTTGATTTTCTTTCTCATTTTCCCTTTACATAGACATATAGAACTGGTCGGTGGATTGAGCCATAAGCAGTGCTTACATGAACCTATAATTCACCAGACCTATATTCATCATCTCTCACAGGACTGACATTATTAAAGTCGTTTTCCATATTCTTAGCTCCCTTTAAACATGAAATTTAATTTGGGAAATAATTTTAGGGAAAATATACTGTATAAGACAAGGTCAAGGTCCAATCAGGGGGATGAAAATAAAATTCTCCCACCAAGATTTTGGAATAGAGGGACGGTACCTTCACCCGTACAACCTGACCGATATTGATTTTTTGCAAACAATATCGATACTGATATTTTGTCATTTTTGACCACAGATAACCGATATTTTATCTTACTTGAAACTCATTGAAGTAAGGCAGAAATAAACTCCAGTAATACAGCAATGAATCGAAACACATAATGAAAGAGCATGCCAACATATTGGCATATAGCTAAAATTGGGCTGATATATATCGGTTCAAGGAATGTGACTGTTCTTTCAGTTCATTGTAAGCTCTGTAGGTGGGGGCTTTGGAATTGTCCTGTTCATGTTTTATCTTCTAGCTTCAGATGTATCATGAAATATTGCCCATTTCGTTTTCTTCTTGAGGAACCCATGTTTTTCGGGTGCCTTTGGTTTTTGATTATTCTAATTTTGATTTGAATTGCTATAAAAATCGAAAATAATAATTTTGGAATTCGCGAATCAAGAATTAAATGTATTGGTTTCTTACTACCAGCATTCTTGGGACATACGGCCCTTGAGTAAATCTGAATATAAATATAGCACACTTCTTTAATGGCTCATACATGGATAAGTTCAGTGGCCAAGATGAATTTTTTTTCATACAGGCAATTTTCTTCAAATGTATTTCAATTTTCAGCATTTTGTTAAGCATGAGCCCCGGATTGACAGCGCCACATCTGCGCGATCAGTGATGCTTAACAAAACATGTTTTGTTGTGATTTTCGTGACCTCGTAATTGTGAAATCCTTATATGTAACCGAACCACTACAGTAAGTAAATCGTTCTGCATAAGCGATAATGATTCATCTGACACTTCCCAGGGTGTTTCACTCATATAAGTGACTATAAAAACGTATAGAAAAATTAATATAAAAATTTGCTGAGATTTGGGAACAAATTACTCATGGTTCAATAGCGCCCACTCATATCTCACTGACCACCAAAAAACACTGGTTTCACATTCCTTTGCTAGTGGATGACATTAGGACTGGGGCTGGGCAAAACCGAATCATTTGGAATTCGAATTTGATTCGATTATTTTTTTCGAATCTGATCTAATCACTTATTCTATGAATATAACAAATATCCCATTTTAATAATATATCCGGTCTACATCATGAAAGTGAAGAAATTTATAATTTGTAGTGTATTTTCAATTCGCACTAAGAGCAATAATTTTCATATTTCAATGTCAAAATATATTCGATTTTAGTCAAATTTGACCAAAATCGATTGCATTTCGTTTTTTTCGTCGTGAAAATAAAAATTTCACCTCTTTTGGCAAGTTTTCTTTCTATGAACGATTCACGATTGATTTGAATAAATCGTGCTTCGAATCGATTCGAATTGCCCAGCCCTAATTAGGACTATTCTTAAGCCCGTACCTACAGGGGTTTCAATTTGGTTATTATAATTTTCGATTTGATTCATTCACGAATTCCTGAATTATTTAATTCCATTGTTCCTATGATTAGTATGTGGATATGTTTATTCGCCCCAGTAATAAAGGATTGACTGTGCAAGTACAGCAAATAAAATGTGAGACAGGACAGGATGAACTTTATTTTTATACAGCATGCTATTAACAATGTTTACATTTGTATCTGGTCACAATATTTTTCTTGCGTCTTGCTGTTCCATCCTGTGTGGACATATGAGGTACTGGTGAGGTTATCAAGCATAGTCCCAAACCTGCGGATTACAAAGCCTTGCCCGGGGACACCCCTGCATGTATTACCTATTGAAGCTGTTTTCGTTTGTCGATTTTTAACATACTTCATTGGGGTTTGAGCCCGCGTCATTCGTTAGGTGTCACGTCATGGCTCATTCACAAGTCCCTGTCGACCTGAAACGGAATCAAAATAATTTCTGAAAATCATGCAAGTATCAATAGATTTTAAAATTTTAAATAATAAACACAGCCAGACTTCTAGCTACTAAAACACCTGAAGAAAATGGATCTTATCAGAAGGAAATTAAGCAAATGGGCTTTATTTCATAATACATCTCTTGCCAAAATGTCTTTCTTCGAGTGTCTGGTAGCTACTGAATAGAACAAAAATCAAATCATCGAAACTGCTGTAAAATATCCATCCACAGAAAATATTTCGGGCAACCGAAAAAAAAACAGGATTTATGCCACCCTGGACACAGCTTTGCAATATTCATGTTTTTCAGATTTTTGGTTAAAAAAATGACTAAATAATTGGATACCAAAAAATTGAATTCTGTCACCTCATCAGTACATTATGGAAATGATAATAAATCATGATATTGCTGCATAATGCGATGGTATCAAATCAAAAAGTTTAACCGTATACATTCTTTTTTTGGTGCGATGGCGCAGTCGGATACGAGAAATTTAAAATGAAATGGAAAATTTAACAATTTTTTTATTTGTCTAAACTCACCTTAAGCAAGGAACCTACTAATGACTATCCTAGAAAGGACTGAACCATCATAATAACATGCAGTGAGTTGTTTGTCGTTTATCTCAACAATTTGTTTTCTTAGAATTCGTTTCATTCTTCATTTCTTGATTCTTTGTGCAGTGAAATCATGATTATTGTATAAATTTCATTAGGCAGTGTTAGAGCCCGACAGATATATCTTCTCCAAATAGAGCACATCCGCTCTAAAATGATTTCTCATTACAATTTTGAGCTCGATGGCCCAGGGATTATAATGGCATCGCAGTTGGGATATCTCCGGTTCGAGTGCTGGCTCGTTAATCTATGCCCCGCCACCAAGGGTGGCAGTACGGTACGGTACGAAATTTTTATCGTACTTCGAACCAGCAAAATAATTTCGTACCGAACTTCGTACCGTACCTTTCTAAAATTTTCCGTTCCGTACCGTACCGTACGATATTATTTTTTTCGTACATCGTACCGAACTTCGTACCAGTACGAAATTAAGTTCGATTAATATTTTTCATTTATCGTACTAAATTTCGTACCAGTACGAAAACAGGTACGATTCGCTGGGCAGCAATTTCGTACCGCACCAACTACCAATGTCACCAATATCTTACATCAAAGTGATGCAGTTTATGATATTTGGTTTAAAATCCAGGACAGTAAAACATGCGCGTAATTAAGCATATGTCACACCAACATCATTATTCACATTGCGTATAATATGAGAATGGTAGACCGGTGGCGATAAATGGTGGTAGGATGAGCACAGGTTTCGCGAAAAAGTCTGGCAATGTGTCGTCACAAGAAATTCTCTCTCGACAAAAGAATGTTCGTTGTACACCACACATGGGTTTCGTGCGGTCTCATTCGAAGGCATGGTTATAGGAAAATTATTATTGTGCATTTTTGCAGCTGGTTTTATCTGGTGCAATTTACGTTCTCTTCACATAACTGAATAATGCTATTAATCTTTTTTATACCAGACAGGCGTATTCCCGACATGCCATTGTCTATATTGTGACTTCGCTATTTTTTGCAAAATATATCTTCTATTTAAGATGAGCATCAGCTAACATTCAACTCAAAACAGCCTAGATATATCTTTATATTCTGATGTTTCTGCTCTGATAATATACTTCTACGTGCCAGAGTACAAACAAAACGTAATAGCATTGGTTACTGGTCAGCTTAGTTGCATAGTTGGTCAGGAGGAGAGAGTTTTTAATTTAATTTTCATAAAATTTCCGCGCGCCTGCGTTGCGCAATATTCCCTGATTAATTTTGTATATTTCGTAGCATTTAGCCTTTAAAGTGAAAATTTTTATTCAATTTTTACAAAAATTTCAACGGGCTTCCGGCGCGCAGATACATTTTCCGGTCTGGTAATGTTTATTTCACTCTTAAAACATGTATTTTTGTTTCGTTCTCAATAAAATTTTGCGCGTCCCCGTCACCCTAATTTTTGTAAATTTGAAAGCCTGTGATTTTTAGTATTATGAATGCTGCTTATCTTGTCGGGTTTAATTCGGCTATCACAACTTTCATTATTACAGAAAATGCATTCAGATTAAGACGTCATAAATCAGCGGCCTATATGTATTTCCACGCAATCACAAAGTTTTACGCCACTGCAGTAAAACCAATATACGACATAGCTCATCTAATCAGCTCAAATGAATCAGTTGCATTTTTATAACCATACCTGCGCCGCTTTTATTCATTTTAAAATTGCCCTTTAGTTTAAAATTTCTTTGATAGACACAATTTATATTATCAGCGCCCTGTTATGAAACGGCATAGATGTTAAATGAAATTATTTTTTCGAATTCATTTGAGAAGAATAAAGTGTAATGCGAAGGTACGAAAAAGGGTACGGTACGGTACGAAATAAATACCGAACTTCGTACCGTACCGTACCAAGTACGAAAATTGAAAAATGAATCGTACCGTACTATCGTACCGGAAAATTCAATCGTACCGTACCGAACTTCGTACCGTACCGTACTACCAGCCTTGCCCGCCACTATACCCAGGGTAGGCTTGACCAAACTGGAAAGATGATACCTATCCAACAACACTAACCCCGTTCCCTAATAACCATATCTGAAATTTTATTTTGTCAAGAATGTGCCACAGATGTACCGCATTTCATCGACACGATCAATCTATGACTCGTACTTAACGAAAGATGATATGACAAAATCCCTCAAATAAGGAAGTGGCCTCTGGTGCAGTGACTTGTTCAAGGTTTTCCGCTCACATACGAGTTACTGCAAAAACACATGAAAAGAACTAAATATCCGATCAACTGCAGAATATTAATATCGGCCAGGCTATAGCTGTGATATTTTAAACACACTGACAATATCATGACACAAATATTCAGGACACCCTAAAGAAAACGAGATCGCCCTCACATAATTGTATGGCAAACCACGACCACTCGTGCAATTAATTGGGTGTAAGGTTTTTGATTTATTTTTTTTTCTTATTTTCCCTGTGCATAGACAGATAGAACTGGTCGGTGGTTTAAACCATGAGCTGTGCTTACATGAACCTCTGTGCACTGGTTAGGCATCCACCAGACCTCTTCCATATAATCATCATCCTTCAGAGGATTCGAAATTATTAAAGTCGTCTCCCAGATTTCTTAGCTCCCTTCAAACATGAAATTTAATTTGGGAAATAATTTTACGGAAAATATAAGACAGGGTCAAGGTCCAATCAGAGGGATGAAAGGAAAATTCCTCCACCAAGATTTTGGAATAGAGGGACTGTAATTACCAATAAAACCCGACCGATATTGATTTTTTGCAACCGATATCGAAATTTTGTCATTTTTGACCACCGATAACCGATATTTATCTTACGCTCTCGTTGAAATAAAGCAGAAATACTTTTGTGTAAGAAAGGCAAATGAGCATATTATAACATTCAGACGCATAAAATCCAATCTCACTCGAATAAAATTTCTGGGGATTTTCCTAGATGTGAGCAAAAATATTGTGCAATATTTGCTATTGGAACAAAAACACATCATTTTAAAAGAATTACGCATGCCCATATGTCTATTTGTGATCTGCTGACATATTGGCATACAGCAAAAATTGCGCTGATATATTGGTTCAAGGAATGTGACTGTTTTTTCAGTTCATTTTGAGCTCTGCAGGTTTGGGGTTTGGAATTGTCCTAACATATTTCTTGTGTGTTGAGGCCTTAACCATGGTAGTGTAGTTCTGTATGTTTTCGCTTAAGAGTGCGGTTGCTGACACTTTATCTTGTAGTAGCTCTGTCATTCGAATGGCCGCTATTTGGCTCCATTTAGACTCTGCTTTCGAACTTGCCTTGGATGAAATTCTATAAAGGAAAATCATCCTGTGTGGTATATCATCAGGTACTCTATATGTCTATTACAATTGTTAAGTTTGTAATGGGAAATTTATATCTCCTATGGCAAGTCAGAACATTAGGTCAATGTGGCCGACAAAGGTGGCAGAATTTTTGTTTTCTTCATGTGTCGTTCACGTTTTATCTTCTAGACCCAGATGTATCATGAGATATTGCCCATTTTGTTAATTTTCTTCTGGAGGATCCATTTTCTTCAGGTGTCTGAGTAGCAAATTAGCTGCCATTCTATCAGTGTGGAGACTGATATATCAGATACCGGTAACACAAATTCCAATATTGATCGGGCTGTAATGAAATCATGATATTGCTACTCAATCAATAAATCTGACTATTAAAAACTTGAAATCTAGATATTGCAATTGAATTTGAACATTTACATTTAGGAATTGAATTGAATAATTTTAGAGGATTGAACATCCAAATTTAGATGGTTTTTCTGAAATTAAATCCATTTTTAATTATTCCCTCTTTTGATTTGAATTACTATCAAATATAATATTTTTCGAATCAAGAATTGAATGTATTGGTTTCTTACTACCAGCATTCTTGGGACGCACAGTCCTTGAGTAAATCTGAATATAAATATAGCACACTTCTTTAATGGCTCATACATGGATAAGTTCAGTGGCTTGACCAAGATGAATTTTCTTTTCATACAAGCATTTTTCCTCAAATGTGTGAAAAAGACTAGCAGCTACTTGGAAACCCGAAAAAAATGGCTTCATCAGATGGAAATTCACCTTAAAGGCTTTATTTTAGGATTCAAATCATTTACTGAAAGATCAGAAATGTCTTTTTATCGGACAAAAAGCTTTAAAATCATTAATATTGCTATGAAATAGAAGTGTTGATGGTTTTGGAGCCTTTTTGTCCATTCGAAGTAACTTTGTATTGATCTATTGTGCAGTGTAATCATGACATGTGTGAGAACCTGGCTAACAGCATGCTATCTACTCAAACACCCAAAGAATATGAATTTCATCAGAAAAAAAGTAACCAAAAGCAAAACATCCTAAGGTATATGGCTGATTTTAAAATGTCTGAGTTTGGTGCATGACAATTTGAGTTGTTAAAATTTTATTTTTTTTTAATTAAATTCACTCTTAGCATTTTGTCACGCATGAGCCACAGATTGACAGCACCTTGTCTGCGCGATCAGTGATGCTTAACAAAACATGTTTTGTTGTGATTTTTGTGACCTCGTAATTGTGAAATCCTTATATGTAACTGGATCACTATGGTAAGTAAATCGTTCTGCATAAGCGATAATGAGTCATCTGACACTTCCCAGGGTGTTTCACTCAACTTTCAAGTGACTATAAAAAATATAATGTGAGAAGAAAAATAATACAAAAATTTGCTGAGATTTGGGAACAAATTACTCGTGGTTCTATATCGCCCACTTATATCTCACTGACCACCAAAAACACTGGTTTCACATTCCTTTGCCAGTGGATTAGTACTAGGGCTGGTCAAAACCGAATCATTTGGAATTCAAATTTGATTAGATTATTTTTTTCGAATCGGATCGAATCACTAATTCTATGTATATAACAAATATCCCATTTATACTATTATAACTTTTCTCCATCGTGATAGTGAAGAAATTTATAGTTTGTATTTTTAATTCGCACTAAAAGCAATAGTTTGCTTATTTCAACGTCGAAATATAGTAGATTTTGGTCAAATTTGATTGCATTTCGTTGTTGAAATAAAAATTTCACCTTATTTGGCAATTTTTTTTTCCTATGAACGATTCACGATTGAATTGAATAAATCGTTCTTCGAATCGATTCGAATTGCGCAGCCCTAATTAGGACTATTCTAAAGCCCGTACCTGCAGGGCTTTTAATTTGGTTACTATAATTTTCGATTTGATTCATTCACGAATTCCTGAATTATTTAATTCCATTGTCCCTATGATTAGTATGTGGATATGTTTATTCGCCCCAGTAATAAAGGATTCAATGTACAAGTACAACAAATAAAATGTGAGACAGGACAGGATGAACTTTATTTTTATACAGCATGCTATAAACAATGTTTACATTTATATATGGTCACAATATTTTTCCTGCGTCTTGCCGTTCCATCCCGTGTGGACATATGAGGTACTGGTGAGGTTATCGAGCATAGTCCCAAACCTGCGGATTACAAAGCCTTGCCCGGGTCACCCGGGGGCATGTATTACCTATTGAAGCTGTTTTCGTTTGTCGATTTTTAACATACTTCATTGGGGTTTGAACCCGCGTCATTCGTTAGGTGTCACTCCATGGCTCATTCACAAGTCCCTGTCGACCTGAAACAGAATCAAAATAATTTCTGAAAATCATGCAAGTTTCAATGGATTTCAAAATTTTAAATAATAAACACGGCTAGACTTCTAGCTACTAAGACACCCGAAGAAGATGGATCTTATCAGAAGGAAATTCAGCAAATGGGCTTTATTTCATAATACATCTCTTGCTAAAATGTCTTTCTTCGAGTGTCTGGTAGCTACTGAATAGAACAAAAATCAAATCATCGAAACTGCTGTAAAAATCCATCCAAAGTAAATATTTCAGGCAACCGGAAAAAAACAGGATTTATGTCACCCTGGACACAGCTTTGCAGTATTCATGTTTTTTCGAGATTTTTCATTTCAAACCCCAAAATCCCTTTTTCAAATAAATTTCAGTGAGGCAGACACGTTTTTTGTATGTAAAGAATAAAATTTTTTTTTTGATTTATGGCCACTTTATAGAGTAGATCACTCTGTCCAAGGCCCTGTAACAGTCGCCACTTATAGACTAACAGGGTTACAATTACTGGAAAGATGTCATCGTTTCCTGTTCGGCTACCCAAGTTATTACACCCGGGGTTGAGTTGTGGACATGGATAAGCGAGCCGAACTCGCCGGGGCTCGAACCCAAGATCTTTAACCTACGATGCCAACATGTTTAACCACTAGGCCATCGCGCCCATAAAACATATAAAAATAAAAACACCAATTTCCAGAACATTTTTTTTGCCTGTGGCACCCATTATGATGTCAAAATTTGACCTATTATCGATGTTTTATTTTTTTCTAGATTTTTCTATTGATAAAAAATGATATATAAACAGCAAATAATTTTCTCTCAGGTTATAAAATTTTACAATATTTGATTTTTTGTTACTGAAAGTCGTCCTATGTTAGGCCCGAAGCAGAAGATATTGTTTCCCCTTATTGGCTGATTAGCTCATTCGGTAAAGTGTTGGAAATATGCTTTAAGCTACGCATATCTGATCACCCTGTTCGATTCCCATTTGGGAGGATTTTATGCGAGAGCTGTGCTGGACACCTTGTTAGTGCACGGTGAATCATGTAAGCATTGCTTTTATGAGAGATTTGTTAGCTAAAAACTTTTATCCCAATTTAAAACCGGTGTCTGCACGATCGTTAATCCGTATCTTGGAACTAACGTTTTTTTATAGCTCTGCTTTGAAATGCACTAAATGACTCGAACACTATAATAAAGGGCAGTGAGCGGTATCTGCCCTGGGCAACAGTAAATACCTCATATAATATATAGGGATTTTGCAATCAAAGCCAAATATACATGTGAGGCCACTGTTATAAAGTCACCTCAATATCGTATTATTTTGCTTAAATCATGATTTTTCCGCATAATAAGCAGTAATGAAACAATAATTCAAAAAATATTTGGTTGTGCAAAAGCAGTTTTGTCAAGAGTCAACCAATTTATCAAGTTGTATTTTCTGTGTCGTGAAAATTGCCTGAGGAGAGAAAAGTTTAATATTTACTAATAGTCCAGGACAGATATGAGTAATTTCAGTTCATTTATGTATGTAACGTTTTCCACTCGCAGTATGTTTTTTTTATAGCCACTTTTTCGAGCGAATCACCTTGCCCAAGGCCCAGTACTAGCGCCACTTATAGATGGGCAGGGTAAGAAATACTGGAAAGATATGATCTTTTCCTGTTTGGCTTAGCCTACCCAAGTTATTACACCCTGGGTTGAGTGGTGGGCATGGATAAGCGAGCCGGGGCTTGAACTCGAGATCTTCAACCTGCGATGCCAACATGTTTAACCACTTGGCCATCGCGCCCACTACGGTTGCTGGTGTTACATTTTATTGAAGCCTTTGAAATATTAATGATCGTCTGTGGTTGATTATAGATAGTGGTACTGCTTTACCTTCCCCAATTTCCAAAAGAATGAAAGTGTGTGTTGCTATTAATTTGTTATTCTGTTTGTTTCATGTTATAGCTTCTAGTTTAATATAAAGTAGATTTTGTCATCTGATATTCAAAATGTCTCTAAAGATTGAAATAAATGATAGCGAACATGCAAATGGAATTCTACAAGAACTTAACAGGTGAGTACATTTGGCTTCGACTGATGTTGGATAATTTTGGGTTGATTATGAGAATGATTTCAAATATTGTAATTATGTTGTGTCGGTTTTCATATGTACTTGATCAATTGGTCATTGTAATATTATTTGTCTCTTCATATTTCCGGTAGACATGGGCCGATGCATCAAAATCGGCAAATATTGGTGATTTTTGAAGTATCGGTACTGGTATCGGAAAATTTTTATCACCGATACCAGATACGTCTTTACAGCGGAGCGTACGAATATGCTTTATTTGCTGATAATAAATGGAAAGACCGTGCATTTCACTGCCCTGAAAAATACTTAAAATGGACATGCTGGCATGAACAATCCACTCACTATATACTCTTTTTGATGCAGAAAAAGGTGATAGGTGTCATGTTAGTTGTGTAACCACGAACATTTGCTCTGAATCTTTGGACCCATGTATGCTTGAAAGCAACATCAATTCGGTATATTTTCATCCATATAAGTTTGCTCTCCAATTTTTTTGTTTTTGTTTTATAGCCACTTCTTTGAGTGAATCACCCTGTCCAAGGCCCTGTAACAGCGGCCACTTATAGACGGGCAGGGTTACAATTGTGGGAAAGATGTGATCTTTCCGTGTTCGTGATTGCCTACTCAAGTTATTACACCCTGGGTTGAGTGGTGGGCATGGATAAGCGAGCCGGACTCGCCGGGACTCGAACCCGAGATCGTCAACCTACAATGCCAACATGTTTAACCACTTGGCCATCACGCCCGAAATGGATGCAAGAGTTCAAGGGTCCAAACGTACGTAGGCGCACACATACATGGGTTCAACCATAACAAGTATGTGGATACAGAAAGGCCTTAAACATATTCAATAAAGTACTCGGTATCGGAATATAATTATAAAAGTGGTATCGGCGAAAATTTTGGTATCCACCCATCTCTAATTTCCTGTATCCCTGACCATTGGTAGGCACACCGGGTAATCCACCTCATTTTGTCATCTGTGATGCAATTTTTCTTTATTTCCGCATTTATCTTATGGTCATTTTTACCACAAATTGAATAGTGAGTTTTGGGTCAATAATAGGAGAAAATGAGGATTGTTTTTGAAGCGAAACGTATCACGTATCCTATCAAACTTATGTTTTGAGATAAATCATAATAGATTCATTATATCTATATTTAGTTTCCTTTAGGTACGGACTTGGAATAGTCCCAAGTATTTCTTATGTGTTGTAAAAGGTGACTTAAGAAATAAAAGTGTAAGATGATCTTATTATTGTCCAGATCAGATATCATTTATTGCACTTTACCATAGTAGTTCAGTTCCGTTAGATATATTTAAGCATTGCTCAAATCTAACCAACTCATGGCCATTTTTACAACAAAGTCCTGGCTTCAAAATGTGGTAGTAGCAACTGGACTTCAGTGGACAACATCCCCAAAAGTATTGAACTGCTATAACAAACTGCAGCATGTGGTATCTGCCCTGGCGATGATAAAACGTTTCTTTTTGTTCGAATTTCAGCTTTCAGTAACTTTATATCCGAGTCTCATATCCGAGACTTCATTACGAGTCCCAAATCGAGTCGAAGAACACGCGAGTTAGCAAGCAAGGCTGGTAGTGTGGTGCGGTGCGAAGATGGTACAGTACGATACATTTTTAAATTTTCGTACTTGGTATGCTACGGTACAAAGTTTGATATTTATTTCATACCATACCGTACTCTTTTTCGTACCTTCGCATTAAGACCATGTTCTTCTCAAATGATTCAAAAAAAAAAATATATCATTTCACATCTTGCCGTTTCATAACTGGACGCAGATAATATAGTTTGTGTCCATCAAAGAATATTTCAAACTAAAGGGCAATATAAAATGTAACTGTTTACTGTAATCTGTTTTACTGTCCTGAATTTTAAATCAATTTTTGATATTTTTCAGTTCAAGAAAAAAAGACGGTGGTTTACATTGTGACTTCACTATCATAACTGGTTCAGAAGAAATATCTGTTCATAAGAATATTATATCGGCAGGATCTGATTATTTCAAAGCAATGCTGGCTCATAATGTAAGTTGTTAGTTATTATATCGGCAAGATCTGATTATTTCAAAGCAATGCTGGTTCATGATGTAAGTTGTTAGGTATTATATCGGCAGGATCTGATTATTTTAAAGCAACGCTGGCTCACAATGTAAGTTGTTAGGTATTATATCGGCAGGATCTGATTATTTTAAAGCAACGCTGGCTCATGATGTAAGTTGTTAGTTATTATATTGGCAGTATTTGATTATTTCAAAGCAACGCTGGCTGGCTCGTAGTGTAAGTTATTAGGTATGATCTTTTATCTTTCAAACATATACATTATATCTCACCATTTGGCGACAGAATAGAAAGGCTCGTACTTTTTCTAAATATTTGCAGGTTGACTACATGTGAGGAGTAAATGTGCGACATCTGATATCTGGTATAAACTGCTCAATATAGCATTCGTCAAGCGAATGCAATTGCTTGTAAGATATTCTATAAATCAGCTCGGTTTGTTGTTATTGTTGGTTAGAATTTTAGTTTGAAACTTGAACTTTTATTCCAGACTGTAGAGACAAAGTCTGGTCGAGTTGAAATGAAAGGTGTCGACCCAACTTGTTTGAAACAATCTATAGAATATATTTACACTGGTCAAATATCAACTACCGATGAATATGCTGAAGCATTGATGCATGTAGCTCAATTACTACAGTTGAAAAGTGAGTGCAAATCTTATTTTATTAAAGTTGTTACGAAGATTTGACACTTTTCTACTGCAGTAAATGACCAAATGTATTTATAAATTGAACACACTTGGTCTATATGTATAGCAAAAGTATTACAATATCATGTATTAAGATACACAGAGACAACCTACAGTCAATTCAGGCAACTCGATTGACGATGCAGCCTGATACAATATATGAATGTATTTGTTGTTTCTGGAACCATAACATACAACCGCCAAAACCTCGCGAAATGAACGTAGTACCATCAAAAAGCAGCGACGTTTATACTTCACTATACTTATGACCTAGGTGCACAAACCTCACATTCAGAAACAAGTGACAATGTTGATTAGACTACTTTCTGGTTCTCCAAATCCGCCTGCAAATTCTCGGAGATAAGTCTCGATTTTTTTTAGGAAAACATGTTGTCTGAGTTTAATTCTCTCCTAAGAAAAATTAGGGCCATCTGTGGTTCTTCTTCAAACCCCGTCAGTGCCCATCCTCTCATATTTTCAGCGTTCCCATTACAAAGTCCATAGGTGTTCCCTCCTTGCCCCAACCCGCCAGTGTTTTCTCCTCGCATTGCATCAGTATTCCGTCATCTCACCCTTTCAATGGTCAATGATCCATCTCCACCCAATGTTCTTGTTAACGTTCCCTACTCCACATCATCATTTCGTCTGCCCATCTTCCCAGTGTTTTAACTCTTCCAGCCTCTTTCCACACCGTCGATGTTCCCATTTCCACCTATTGGTTTTTTCTTCTATCCAATTACTGTCCTTTATTTCCGTCACCGTTCCCTTCTCCCAACATCAGCAATTTTCTAATCATTCTAACCTGTGATCAATCATTGTAATTTCAGAAATATCAGACGGAATCATTGATTCACTCAAACAGAATCTTCGTCCAACATCTTACTTTGTGACAAAAAGAATCGCCAAGCTGTTCAGTTACAACGAATTGCAAGTAAAATGTGAGGGTTTTGCGACGGAGAGATTTGAAGAAATTTCAATTCTGGATGAGTTCAATCAACTTGAAGAAAAGGAAATGCTGAAATTGGTCAAAGGAGAAGGAAACAAGGTAACGTGTAACATTTTTTCGGGAAAAAAAACAATGTCTGAAATGTCGAATCACCCTAAACTTATAAGATACAATTTTCCGTTTGGATAAGATTCCGTTTTCTTAGTGTTCCCCTTTCCCACCTAGATGATGTTCCCTTTCCCTAATTAACTGCTATACCCTTTTCTCAAATTGTCAAAGTTTACACTTCTTGTCTTGATACCTCTGTATACAAATGGCGTCTAGCTGGTTCGAATACGGCATAAAAACTTGCTCGTAAGATAAATTAGGAAAAAATTCAACTACCTCCTAGAAAGAAATTTAATAATTTTGTATTCGTATTTACATAGGCTTCATATTTTAAGTGTTTTAGTCACTTCCATCTTCACAAGTAATTTATTCATTTCAGGCATCAGACGGGATCAAGTTGAAAGCTTTGATATCTTGGATAAAATTTGACGAGAAGAATCGCAGGAAGTTTCTGAAGAAACTCAATACATATGTTAATTTAAAGAATGTTCCTTTGACTTATGGGAGATTCCTAGTTGAAAATGAGGTTAGTGGTTTAGCACTTATAGAAGTTGATGGCTGAGTATTCGTAGAGAAAGAAAAAAACTACTCTGCAAATATCGGCATAATCCGGGGGTGCCTACACATTCAGGCCTTGGTCACACATGCGGTTGTTTCATTGTGACTGTTTTGAGGACATCAGACCTCCCTAATATATAATCCTTTTAAAATTGAAACATTAAAAAATTAAATTTGCAAATCATTTTCAGCCAATAGTGAAGACCTGTCTGGAATTCTCTCAAGCTCTCCTTTTATCTGTCTTGGACAATTTGAATGTTGGTGCTTCAGATATTGCTGTGAAGGTGGATGAATCAAGTGCTGGTTCTGGGGATGTGGATGAATCAAGTGAGTGTTAAATGTATTAGTGGATTCATTTGTCGAGCACAAATAATTATTATGTTGACATGACATATTAATTTCATTCTCTCTTTTTAACATCATCAATTTTCACTGTATGTTTTTCAAATGTTTCTTTTCAAGCCTCTGAGTATTTGAAAGCAAGTTCTTATTTTGTATAAAGGGATCGAACAACGGGATTTGAGTAATAAAGTGGTTATTTATATAATGAGAGCTTCAAACTAGAATGTGTGTATGATTTCCTGCAATAAAGAAAGTATATCAGCCGTTGTAATCATAATACGTCAATACCAGTGTTTCAATAAAAGATTTCAGGTTTTTACCTTGGTAGGTTCATTTGATGAATCCACATCCACAACTGAACCCAAAGTCAACTAACTTGCGTAGGTTTGAACGAACAAGAAAGCTATATATATTCTTTCGTTATTAACTCCTCGAGTAACTATAGCAGGAGAGATACTAGTTCATTTTCTCAGTATTCAATGCAATATTAATGATTTGAAGGAAAAAATACATTACATTGCTCTTCAATATCCAGTAGATATATATTGTATATTCATCATGATTTGTTTTACAGTTGTGGTGTTTGATAACGGATCACGGGCTCTACAGTGTTTGAATCTGGAGAGGAAAACATGGAAGAAGCTTCAGGTTAGTTGTCCAAACCTGAATTGTTTGATGCTTATCGTGATTTCCGATCAGAATCTTTATTTCTTGAAGAACATGACACGTGATCCTTCAGTAAATCAGACCAGACAGAACATGTTAAGAAAACAATTTTCAAACTGAGTTATTTATGAAAAGTTAGGTATTTCAAATTCGAAGTTTATTTCAGGCAAATCGATTGACAACATAAAGTTCAACATCTTTACACAAATGTTTCTATTTTTCACAATATGAAAGGGTTGGGGCAGCGCCTGGAAAGAACCTACTGGTGATCACTTGGAGAATGAGGGAAGCCGAGATAATAATATGTTATAATATAGAGATAGAAATAATGTGAAACAAATTAGCAGGGTTAACTTTAAAAGCGATGACAACTACTCAACCTTGACTTAGGGAGGTAATTACTCAACACATTTTAACCTGCTCAACGAATGATTGTTATGGGGTCCTTTAAAAT
Organism: Styela plicata; assembly: GCA_963675895.2. Taxonomy (NCBI): domain Eukaryota; kingdom Metazoa; phylum Chordata; class Ascidiacea; order Stolidobranchia; family Styelidae; genus Styela; species Styela plicata. Next base: position 21,824,105 of record OZ023148.1, read on the forward strand.
ATGAAATTATTTTTCGGGGTTCAGTAATAATTAACCTTTGTTTTCAATTGACTACTACTCAAACCAGTTGTGTGACAATTGAACTTCAATTTTGTTTCAAAACACACACACGCACACATGTTTTATGCGATGATCGTTCTCTCTTAATTACTGGCGAAACTGTCCAACCTGCGTGACCACTAAGTCTATGATCCGACAGCAGAGCTACCCCGACGGGAAGATATCACTTTGAGGCATTTGCTTTTGAAACTAGTGTTGATATAGCAGTTCGTTAGATGGTGATGCGATATATTTTACCGACTTAGAAAGGCCAAAATATGTACTTCAGCTAATTAAGCAATGAAAAATATACGAAAAAGAATTCCAAATCTTTCACCATTTCTGTTTTCTGTTAGAAATTTGAAAGTATGTGTTTTGTGCTAATTAGACAATGAAAAATATAACTTTTAAAAATGTTATGACTAAAAAAATATAATTTTCATTAAACATGATGCTTTCACATTACAAAGTTCATTTTTTCTTTCTGCAACTTTTTTGAACAAAAATTAGCCAAATGCTTTTGCTTATATTTTAATAATTCTTATCGTTCCTTCAACTCTTCATACTGTTCAGAGGAATAAGATAATAAAAATGAATAATTTTACTGCAACATTTTTACTTATTATCCAGGAGCTGCCCCATGGATCAAGAAATCCTTTCTCTGCAGCAACTCTTGGTGACAACATCTATGTTTTCTTTGGGAATCGTTCAGTTTATCGATTGAAATATACAGACAATGTATCTACATGGGAACAAATGCAGAATATGAAGTATGATCATGGTCGGCGCCCCCCTGTTGCTGTTTTGTCAGGTGAGTTGATGCTGCAAATACGGTTTGAAATAAAAACAGTGGCGTACTCAGAAACTTGAAAAGGGGAGGTAGAAAATTTTTTATTTTTTCGAAGTCAAATAATAATGTCGCCGTGCCATGTGACTGTTTTTATTTGAAATAACCACAAAATAAGCTCAAATTCGCGATGAAAATGCGAATTTTCCTTCAAAACTGCGCACCTGGCTCAAAATGGTTTGCAAAAGTGTATCATGTATTGCACGAAGAAGGCTTGCAAAAAATTTTGAGGTTTCTTGTGTTTAAAACCCCATGAAGAGCCATTCTGTGTTTTTATCGGTCTACGAGGGGGTCTATTGCAACATGACCCCCCAAAAACCATAGTTGATATAATATTACAGACACCACAGCGTGTTTGTACAGAGATCTAAGAAATAAGCTGAACAATGAACAACATGTTTGATAGAAACTGATCTGAGAAGAATATTATCGAGTGATGTTTTACCAGGTTTAGGAAACTGATGAGTTGCGCCGACGAATTATGGTTTATCTATGGCCCACACTTGCCAAAATGTTCAGGAAACAATATTTTGATTTAAATATTCGGTTCACTGTTATATGCTTCTTTGTTCTCATAATGCCAGTGCACTGATCGTGGATCTTTTTCAGAGCAAAGTGGAGTGAGGGCTTACTATATTCGATGCATTTTATCTAATAATAAGTTTAATTGAAATTCGCCATCAGCAAGGCGGAAGTAGTGTAGGAAACTACTACAAAATGTATTTGCTGTATCAGAAACTATAAGCATTCCAAAAATCTGACTGGCATAATAAAGTACAGCGAGTGGTATCTTTCATGAGCGATAGTAAAACCATGTAGTATATTTACTATCTTTTATGAAATTCATGTTAAATACTGTTTGTTGCAGAATATATTTACATTGTTGGACACTCTAACATTTACTCAAATACAGTTGAAAAGTTTGAACCAACAAACAATCAGTGGGAAAAAGTAAAGGACAAAAATCTTTCAAGTTGGTTGTCAGAAGCATTGGCTGCACAAGGTTGGCCAAACACTTATATATATTTGAGAATTTGACATTAGTGAATGTCATGAACAAGGATGAGTGAACTGTAGGTATACGTCCAAGGATATGCTGGACCTCTCTTCTAGTTACCATTTTAAATCATACAAGGCATTTTCCAAGTGCATTGACAATTGTGATAAATTTTTTAAAACAAAAGGTCAAATCCTCGTAAATACATAATATCAGACAAATGTTTTCTTTTTGTCGAACATTAAACGTCGATGCATCCTTCGATAAGTCGTGTGTATTGATAGGCTGCATGTTCCTGTGATTTTCAATGTGTGATCCCAATGTGATAACCACGACCAATGGTGACACAAATAATGGGTTTCAAATTTCCATTCTATCCATGTCACATCATTGCGGAGGAGATGGTGACAAAGCAGTAATAAACGTTTTAAGAAGGGTTGGACAATTTTTAAGAACTAGAAAAATTAGGTGCGATTAGGAGTTTATATATACACACCAAGGGTATAAACAAACCATATTTCAAGTGATGAAAGCTTATGCGCGGGGTTTTTGATATTAAGAGTAGTGTTTCATAGCGGGGTGGAGTTTCACCTTACTGGCCATTTATGCAATTTTCCTGCGCGTATGATTGGCATAACCAAGCACAAGTTAGGATTCTAAGGGAAATATTAATTATTATTGCAAACGATATATTACGTTTCCCATCTTTTGTTGAAATATTGTCTCCAAGGAGACAAGACTGAATTTTTTTTATTAATCGAGTTAAAGTAGAATTTCTTTATGTAGGAATTATTGTACTGGGAAAAAGAGAGGTCCAGTAATATATGATTACTACAACTTGCGCTAACGTCGTGCGTCAATTGCCGGCGAATTGTTTTGTTAAGACTCCGCTCGTTGGCAACCGAGCACGCGAACGTGATGAAAAAATGGATTATTTGTTTTGAAAGTTAAATACTTTACAGTATGTGTCATAGTTATATTAAAAGCAAAGGGTACTGTGGTTTGACTTCATACAAATCAGTTAAATGCGTATAAGGACTGGTTGCAGAATTGATTTTCCTTTGAGTTGTAGGGTGTCATAGGGGTTGGTGTGCATCAAGTACATAATGGACGGAGTGTTCGAATATGGCCTTGATCCACCCGCATCGTCGTCAGCTTCCAGTGTGGGAGTACCAGGATGTATTCTACCCCTTTCTGTACCTTTTTGTCGGGGGTTATTACAGAGTTGGTTACAAAATAGACACCTGTTACTTATAGACTACTGTTATTGTACTTTCATTGAGCAATTTCAGAGTGCCATGGTTGCCTGACAGTTATTGGCATCATCAATTGCAATCGATCATTCGGATAGAAAAGTAATATTATTAAAACCAACTCGCTTCTCTTGTATGAATCGATAATGAACAATTTTATTACTCTCAAGATAATATCTCAACTTTACACTTCAATATATTCAATTGCATTCAGGTTGCATATACAGCATTGGAGGTCAGGTATCAGGCAATTGCACCAACAAAGTAGAAAGATTTGATCCAACAACATCAACTTGGTCATTTATTGCTCCGATGAATGAAGCGAAAGAAGCAGTTGCTGCTGTTGAACATGATGGAATGATATATGTGTTGGGAGGTGAATTTATTATTGTGGAGACATTTTGCATAAACGAATAATTTATATTGAAACTTCCATAACTGATACTGAGCATTCATCACAATGCGCTTCAAACCAATATTTTACCATCTTTTATGTCACTAACAGATATTTAGTTTCATTCTGGTCGAATGTATATTTTATAGAAATCTGGTGTTTTTAAAGAATATTCCAAACATTCGCACAATATTACTATCCTACATGTTTCTTGGATCACACAGTATTTCCGTCCCCAATCACTACCCAATCGATACAATTCTTGATATTGTTCTCTTAGTAATTTCCAGATTATGGTGGCGACATTCCCAATTGGAAATTTTATTTTGCCAACCATGAGTCACAGATGGACCGCGCCTTGGCGGCACTATCCATCAGTGACCCAAGCTAAGCAAAACATGTTTGGTCAATATATTTCTGACTGAGTTGACGTTTTTACATTAATACACGAAATCTTATTGTTTAATCCTACGTTGTGTAGCAAACGACAATACCATTTACTTTACATCGCTTTCTTTCAATCAGGACTTTACAACAGTCAATACCTATCAACAGTTGAACGATACAATATTTCCACGAACACCTGGACAACAGTAGTTCCTATGTTGACTACTCATTGCTGGTTTCGAGCTTTTGTGATTGGTGGGAATATTTATGCTGTTGGAGGGAGGTACAGGTAGGATGATGAAATGAATTTTCTATTTCAACTTTAGACTCGAAAGAAAATTTCTTGGCTTGAACTTGCGTTATATTGTTAATCCAACATACCAATCAATAAATGCAGCCAGGGTATATAAATACAGGGAGTCTGCACATATCATTACCATGCTTTTCATTGGAATGTTCTACTATAATGGGCCGCAGATACCAACTATACTGATAATTGGATAGAAAATATGGTTAAGCCAAAGGCCTGAGAAAATAATATAGTCGTGTATTCCGCAGTCAATCAATATAAAAACTAAAAAATGCTCCATTCCTCTTTTTTAAACTGAATAACAATCTGTAGAAAGTCACACTTAAGAGAAATTCACTTCAGCTGTGTTTGTGCAGTACGCTTTTACTTGGATTTTTGAACATCAGTTGAAATCCTTGACCGAAATAGTGTTTTTAAAAACAAATGTTATCATACTTGTCAATGCTCAATAAATGAATCTTAATACATTATAAGTCATGATCATAATTATGATGCTAATCTTTTTTATAATTTAATAATTAGCAGTACTCTGTCAATTCCAGCTGTACAGTTCAAAAACTTTGATAATTATAGAGATTTGATTTTGATATCTTTTCTTATTTTATTTCACTGCTTTATTCGCCATTTTGTTTCGAACATCTTTTGATGCTTTTCAATTGTTTAGTTTAATTACCATATTGTGTTCATTTGTTCAGTTCACCTGACAACATCGAGAAGTTCGATTTTGAGAAGAACCAATGGGAGATGATTGACGTAGGGAAGATGGACATAATAGAAGCTGTGAAGATTACGTCATCTGATTGAATTTGTTTAATTGCTATATAGAACAGTGAAGATCAAATCATCTGGTTTTATATAGAATAGGGAAGACTAATTTGTTGCGTATATTACATCTTCACTATTCACCTGCATATTTTGTGTGCTACATCTGTGATGTGATATTATGTGTGCTTCATCTTCACTGAATTATCAAAATTCACTCTGGTTGGGAGAAGCGTCTGAAACGAACCAACCAACGGCCACTCTAAGAGAGCTACCGAAAGATGTAGTACCAGCAACTGCAATCTAAACAAAAACGTCCCAAACAGAACTGAACCGCTATGGTAAAGTGCAGTGAATGGTATCTGCCCTGGGCGATGTTAAAATCATTTATCATTTCTTTGCTCCCTTTTAGTTGTCTCTTACGGCACGGAGAAAATGCGTTAGGACTATTCTAATGCCCGTACCTACAGGGCCGCTATTCCACCGATTATTACGTGATACTATCTGCGCTACATCGTTACAATTTTACTGATTATTATGTGATATTATGTGTGCTACATCTTCACTATTCCACTGGTTATTATGTATGCTACATCTTCACTATTCCACTGATTATTATGTGATATTATGTGTGCTACATCTTCACTATTCCACTGATTATTATAAGATATTATGTGTGCTACATCTTAACTATTCCACTGATTATTATATAATATTATGTGTGCTACATCTTCACTATTCCACTGATTATTATATGATATTATGTGTGCTACATCTTAACTATTCCACTGAATCCTATAATTATGCAATTATACTTTGATGAAATTAGAGCATGTGTTACAGTAAAGTAGTGTGCTGTCGTTATGTAGAACTTTCACATGTTTAGAACTTTATTCTGTAGAATTTGTAAAAAACAATACGAGAAACTGGATCAACTACGATTAATAAAGGTTTTTTTATCAGGATAAGTAGTTTTGAATTTGTTGTGTATTTATAAGATCTTGATAGCAACACTAGCTTATAAATCTGTTCCATTACTCCTATCCCTAAGCTACCAAGCTATACAAAACTGAAAAATTATTGGGTGTCTGCTAGATAGTGGCTTAGCTAAAAACATCAGAATGATCCAATCAAATGAGTTTCTGTCAAACATTATTTCCAATGTTGTGGATTCTTTATCTCTATTCGATAGAAGTTTTTTTATTCGTAGAGTGAAAATATTGTTAGTCTGCAAACAAGATTTTATATTTTTACGATTTGGTTTTGTATTTTTATGATTTGTCTGCATTTTGTAGATTTTTTACCACCTATTGCTATTCTGTTTGTGTATATTTTGATTTGATCCACAGAACGTCACATCCGGATTATACTTTCATGAAGCATGGTCCAAGGATATTCCGTGAATCCACATGTACTAATCTCCAATATTATTACTTGGCGTATTATGTCATGATTTCACTTTTAAATTATCCATAATAACTTTGTTTAATTAAATTTGCAAATAATGATATTCATTACTTCCTTTTCTTGTGTGTGAAATAAATGATAACGAACATGCAAATGGAGTTTTACGAGAACTTAACAGCTGATTACATTTGGCTTCGACTGATGTTGGATAATTTTGGTTGATTGTGAGAATGTTTTGAAATATCATAATCATTTTGCTTTGGAATGCTGCATCTGTATTCATATGTACTTGACGAACTGCTCATTGCACTATTTGTCTTTTTATATATACTTACCCATGCTACGATGGTTGGTTTTTATTTAAAGAATGACATGAAAATTATAACAGTACTTGAACATTAGGACTGTGGCAGTTTGTAAGGAATACTTGGAATGGTTTTTATGCCTTCTTTCCATCAGGACTTCTTAGGGCAACATTGCTGATGGTCATCGTAAACGCAGTCTTTATTCCATTGTTAATAGCCACTTGAAATCTGGTCCTTAAATTTGAACTAAAAAGCCTGCTTCTGTGGGTTAGAATTTGATTTTTTTTTTATAGCCACTTCTTTGAGTGGGTCACCCTGTCCAAGGCCCTGAAACAGCGGCCACTTATAGGCGGACAGGGTTACAATTACTGAAAAGATATGATCTTTTCCTGTTCGGCTTAGCCTACCCAAGTTATTACACCCTGGGTTGAGAGGTGGGCATGGATAAGCGAGCCGGACTTGGCGGGGCTCGAACCCGAGATTTTCAACCTGCGATGCCAACATGTTTAACCACTAGGCCATCGCGCCTTTAATTTTATCTCGCGAAATAAATAAGCCATCCCCGACTTTCCACAGTAAACGGACCCACTGGGATGTCGTAAAGTACCTATTATCCCCTTTTAAGCATTTAAATAAAGCAATTTCCAGATTGTGTGACGTTTATTGGCCACATATGGAGTGACGCTACCACAATTTGGCCTGGTCTGCTAGATGGCATTGAAGATCTTTTGCAGAATATATTCAGCAACTCCCTAATCCCATTATTTTTAGTGAAATAGTGCAATCCAGAGTCATTTTCATAATATTTATCGATTTATATTGTACTGGATGAAAGCATCACATTCGATTAAACTCTCACAATTTTAGTCCTCTAGTCTACCGATACGATACAGCTTAACCATATGGCGAACCACGACCCTCACAGGATTTTAACCTGCGTCAGGACGATCATAGATACGTAGCTCGTATAATATATATCTATATAGAGTGACCTCATACCAGAGTCTAAGTGTACCAGAGTGACTGCACAGGTCCTTTCAGACATCCTAGAAAGTTCGTTTCTCTAAAAAACAATCCCCGTAAGGATCCGTTCCTGTACTTTTAGTCCCGTTCTTATCGATTTCGGTAATGACAGGAACCGGAGGGACAGTCCTTCTCAGCGTCAGCGAAAGATCTCTGACATTGGGGGTCTGACTTGCCGACGAATGACTGACTGACTGACGAATAATAAAGTAAATTGACGGTTATATTCGAAGGAAAGCGTAGAGCTACGCATCTCTGATCATCCTGACTCAGGTTCGAAACCTGTGAGGGATGATGATTATGAGAGAGGTTTGTTGGCCGCCTCGCTGGTGCACGGCAGTTCACGTAAGCGCTGCTTAGGGCTTTATCCACTCCACCAACCAGATCCATCATTAGCTGGAGTTCTATCAGTATGGTGGTCGAAATATCGAACACTGATAACGACTACAAATTCCAATGAAAATAATGATTCAATCAATAAATATGAATTTTTAAAAAATGAAATCTAGAACATGCAAGTTTTCTTTAGTGACTTTATATTCCACAATTTAATCAAATAATTTTTGTGGATCAAAGACTCTAATCATAGTATTATTCAGGCTTTAGAATAGTCTTTGAGAATTTTATTTCTCGCGTGTCGTAAGAGGCGAATAAAAGTACGCAAAAAAGTGGTAGATTGTTTTATCATTGCCATGGGCAGATACCACTCGCTCCACTTTACCATGTCGGTCCAGTTCCTGTTAGGATGTTTTCTATTTGAGAGTGCTGTTGCTGGTACTAACTACATCTTCAGTAGCCCTTTGGTATTAGGTGGCTGTTACTTGGATTCTTTTAGGCTTCCTGCCTTGCTCTGAGTGAATTTCAATAATACAAATATATACCCGACAAACAAAGATGTATTCATAGAAAAAAGAAAAATACATCCAATTTTATACACTTTTTGATTATGTTGAATGCCTGAAAAATCGAATTCAATAATTAGCGAATTCGTAAACCTCGAATTGACTGGAATGGCCTCGTACTAACAGCAATCTGGGATCTACGGCCCTCGAGTCAAATATAAATAAAGTGTGGCCTATTTACTGCTCAAAAATATGGTTTAGCTTGACCAAGACAAATTTTCTTTTGATGGGAGCCATTTTCTTCAAATGTCTGAAAGAGACTAGCAGAATACCAGTTACATGGACACCTGAAAAAATTGACTTACATCAGAAGGAAATTCATCATGAGGGCAATGTTTTATATTCAAATCATTCACTGAAAGATCAATCAATATCTTCTACTTTGACAAAAAGCCTCAAAATCATCGATGCTGCTATCAAATAGAGGCGTTGATGGTTTTGGAGTCTTTTTTTCCATATTGTGCAATGAAATCATGACATATGTGGGAACCTGGCTAGCAGCATGCTGGCTACTCAAAGAAAATGAAATTACATCAGAAGAAAAGTAACCAATAAGCAAAATATCTCAAGATATATGGCTTTCAGAAAGATTAAAATGTCAGAGTTTGTTGCATGACAATTTAAGTTGTTAAAAATTATTTTTTTTAATGAAATTCGATCTTAGCAAAACAGTGCCTAAAAGGGACCAACTAACGGCCACTTAATAGCAAAGAGCAACTACAAAATGTAGTACCTGCAACTAAACTGTGATGGAACCAAATGAAACTTAACTGTGAAAATGCTGACTGAACTCTCAGAGCATGTACCATTGTAAACATGGTTATCCACACATCATTATAAACTTCTATATCAATCAATTGAAGAAATCAAAAATCGAACTAGCTCATCAAAAACATTATTTTGTCAAACATGAGCCACAGATGAACCGCGCCTGATCGACACGATCCATCAGTGACCCACACTTAACAAAACATGATTAAGGAATTATTTCGATAGGGATATGACTAATTGTTGAATTCCTTCACTACTCTACTAATTAGAACGAATGCAGAATTCTCGTCAACCAGTTCTCAGAATTATCCACTCGTACTTATGATTTCTTGATACATATATTTTCAAATTATTGAATCATTTTCTGACAAATCAGGCTATCCCAGATTTCTGGATGCGATAGGACTAATTTTTTGGTTTCTCTACTGATCAGTCCACTTGACAAACAATCAACATACATCAGTCATACTTGACAAACAATGTTTCGACAACATATTTCTGACTGTGTAAATGTTTTTGCCTTTTTATCAGAGACAGAAAGTTTTCTTTACCAACTTACATTTTTCCAACAAAAATAATATTGGCAAACAAAATTTCAAAAATGGGCATTGCCGCTCACTGACCCGTGAACTGAACATTTCCCCCAATTTTTGAAAGGAGATTTTGGATATTATTTCAAAATTCGATAGCACATGCGTCTTTCATACTTTTTTGTTACAAAATAAATTAAGTACTTTTTTGTAAATTTTTTTCACGTGCCATCGGCATTTGATCTCTTTTACGTAAATCAAATTTCAAGACCAATTTCAATTTTTACTTTTTTTATGCCCCAATATTCAAGAACCTTGTACCGTCTCCGCTTTAAGTTTTTAGGCATCCATACAGATTTCTACTGCCAGATAATGAAAAAATTCACCTTCTGACAAGCGATTCATATTGAATACGAATGGGCATTATTTTAGAGATATACCTTTTGCTAAAAGATACAAATGGGGCTTCCGAGTAGGGTAGTAATCAAACTGTATAAAAAGATTCAAAATCGTCAATACTGCTTTGAAATGGGTCTGAATAGCAGATAATCTGCTAGTAAAGTTCAGTTCACAGGAAATAATTAGGAAGTTTTGGAGATTTGATATTAATTAGCAAATTTCTGGAAGCATGACTCATGAAGAATTTTAAAAGTCCCCAAAAGGATGACTCGTCAGAAAATTAGAATCATCTTAGAATCGAAAACACTTGAACTTCTCGGGTACAAGTTTCTTTTTGCCTTTTTTATAGCCACTTCTTAGAGTGAATCACCCTGTCCAAGGCCTTGTAACAGCGGCCACTTATAGACGGACAGGGTTGCAATTGCTGGAAAGATATTATCTTTTCCTGTTCGGCTTAGCCTACCCAAGTCATTACACCCTGGGTTAAGCGGTGGGCATGAATAAGTGAGCCAGACATGTTTAACCACTAGACCATCGCCCCCACCGAGTTCCATTGAGTCTGGCTCATTAATCCATGCACAGCTCTCAACCCAGGGTGAAATAACTTGTGTAAGCTAAGCCGAACAAGCAAAGATCCTATCTTTCCAACAAGACTAATCCTGTCCATTTATAGGTGACCACCAGTACAGAGCCTTGGTCAGGGGGATCCACACCAAAAAAGGATTTAAAAAAAAAATGGTTGATCAAGATGCTGCAATTTGGCAGAATATCTTTTTCATTGTCAGAGTTTTCCCAACAAACCAGTGCTACGAAGTCTAAGTTGGAGTCGAACTTTTTGAACTTCTAGAATCGCAGTCTGTAATCGGATAAGATATCGTTTTTCTCCTGCGGGAGAAGCCTAGAGTACGGCTCACCCATATGACGAACCATGACCTCTCGTGCAGATACCAGTTCTAAGTCAGGGATGAGGTTTTCGCCTAACCGTTTACAGATTTTTCCTGTACATGGACATGGTTGGTGGAGGAAGCCATAATCATCGGTTACGTGAACCACCGTGCACCTATAAGTTGCCCAGCAATCCTTTGGCATATAATCAACTCACACAGGGTTCGAACCCAGGACGTTAGTTCGAATAGAATAGATATACTGTTCATTTAAACTGGAATGCAGGTATGCACTACCCAATCAGAGATTTTACTATGTCCAGCATGTTGAATCGTATGTTTTTGAATTGTATAGAAGCAATTTCACAAATAGCTGTGTATAACATGGTCCGACAGTCTTTTCTTAGGCAAGACAGAATCCAGAACGTCCTACGACTTCTTGGGTCTTTCACAGAGTTCTCAGCACTTCAGAATTTTCTAATTCCTAAAAAAGAAAAACAGAATGAATAGCGGTAGCTGCAGGTTTTCAGGATTGCAAATTCGCAGGATCACGGGTTTCTAGAATCTCGCACAGACTCCCGTAAAACTCTCGTGGAGCCAAGATATAATATTAAAATATTCATTTTAAGGATGAGAAATAGATTCCTTGAGGTTCGTTTTACTTTTTTTGTGTGTGATCCCGTAGTAATTCCTTCTAATCTACTATATTACACTCCCTATGAGAATATGATAAAAGTTTGGAATCTCTCAAATTTCAATAAATTTGCAAGCCTGGGTTTTAGAATTGCCCTAACATATACTTCCTTCATGTTGTATGCAGCTGTTTGAAAGAGTACAAATGTTGGTACGAAAAAATACCTAACACCAGCATCAGGATGTCCAACTGATGAGATATTAGTTTTATCCTACAGCAGGACATTCTGGCAGAAAAAAATATTAAATTGAAATAATGGTCAATATTGTATGATATATCTGTGGCTATAAGATTTAAATGTCTCATCTAGAGTGTCTGGAAAACCTAACTGTATAAAAGGGTTCAAAATCATCAATGCTGCTATGAAATAGCAGTGTTGATGGTTTTGAAGTTTGTTTGTTGATCCGAAGGAAATGGCAGGGACATTTCAGACATCTGAACAAACCCAAGATCTGCCACCTTGCAGCAGGGTAATAGTCAGCAATGTGGTTTAAGTGACCAGTACTAGAGCCCGACAGATATATCAGTGAACCGATATGTTAACTGGCATATCGGCAGTTAACAAAAGCGGCAGATGATATCGGCCGACCGATATTCACATACGTGGTCAATGTGCAACTTTTTAAAATGACTAGTTTCTTATCGATTGCAAAAAGCAATATCGGTCGGGCTCCAACCAGTACCAACCTGGAGATGTGGGCATGATGGCCTAGTGGTTAACATATTGGCATCACAGGTTGAATATCTCAGGTTCAAGTCCCGGCGAGTCCGGTCTGCTAATCCATGCCGCCCATCACTCAACCCAGGGTGCAATAACTTGGGTAGGATAAGACGAACAGGAAAGATCATAACTTCCCAACAGGAAAGATCATAACTTCCCAACAACTCTAACCCTGCCCGTCTATAAGTGGCCTATGGTAAAAGGACTTGGTCAGGGTGATCCACTCCAAGAAGTGGCTATAAAAAAAAGTAATAGAAACACCTTTATATGTCATTTCTATATGATGATTTTAATTCCTTTTACCTTCACAATGGAGCCAGTTGTCATGTTACGAAATAGTTCGATACATTGGCTCCGTCCACAGTGACTTGCAGTACGTTCCCAGTGAATGAAACCTGTTCTGCTGGGAACCTGGAATAAATATATATTGTTAAAGAATAATGAAAGATTCTGCAGCAAAATGGCAATAATTTGCCCTGTAGGCACAGGCTTTAGAATTACCCTCCCATATTTCCTGTGGTCATAACGGCCAATTGAGTGGACAGAAAAAGAATTTGATAACTTTCCTATCGACCAGTGCAGATATCAATCACTGAAATTTATCACAGTGGTTCAGTTCTATTTAGAATATCTCGTGGAGTTCGGTTGCTGGTGTACTATACTTTGTAGCTCATATTTAATAATGGCCGCAACTTTTAGGCACTGCTTCCGGCCTTGCCAACAGTAAATTTTAATAAAAAATAAAAATAAAGGTTTGTGCAACAGAATCATGATATGAATCACCAATTTAACCAAATGAGAGTTTAAATTATTTTTGTTATGAAACTTCACTCTAAGAAAGGCAGAGCTGAAAAAGAACCAACTAATGATCATTTCAAAACCAAAAAGCTGTTACAAAATATAGAATCAGCAATTCCACTCCTAGTAGAAAATATCCAAAGGGTAACTGAACCGCTAGAGTAAAGTGCAGTGAATTTAATTGGTATCAATAAGAAATAGGCACAGCCAGACTCACAGAATGCTAGCTGCTCTGCCACAAAGACACCCAAAAAAATAGGTTGTTGCTGTATCTAGATCTGTTGCTAGATTTTATTGTTTCTTTTTGAGTGAATGGTAGTAACAAACCTGTATAAAAAGGTTCAAAATCATTAATAATATTACGAAATAGCCGTAATAATGGTTTTGGAGCGTTTTTTCATACTTCTTGTTCATACGAAGAAAATGACATGAACATTTCAGACACCCGAAGACAACCAAGGTTTTGTCATCCTGGATCCTGAAAATTGTGAGAGTCAGGGATGTCCAGAATGTAAAATATCTAAATAAATTCGAAAATGAAGAAATTCAATTCTTTCTTGTTAGCACTATATATTTATATATTAATATTTCATCATATTGGTGGTTGTCGGCTCAAGACATATTTCCAGTAATCTTCCCAGAGGAATCATCACACAGTACATCACCACAGCACTTTACCGTATCGTGGTTTAGTTCTCTATGAAAAGTTTTCCGAGAGTGCAGTTACTGGAACTTCATCTTGTAGTTGCCATTTGAATAGTTTGATTAGTAACCGTTAGCTAGCTCCTTTAAAACGCTGCTTTTGGCCTTGCTTACTTATAGCATTCTCCAATATTAAAACAAATTAATATACTATTCTTTTCTACATGTGTAATTTCACATCAATCCTCACCCATTTTATCAATAAAGAACAATTCTAGTTTTCTTTTATGGATCCTTCCGTTGATGTGTTCATTCGCATCAGACAGTGTATTGATTCGTACGTTACATAATTCACATTTGAAGAAAGTATGTGTTTTCTCCACCACTGCTGAAGCTTCTGTGGAAGATGGTGGTTCTGAAAAAATATAAAAACAATTAAAATGAGAGATAAACACAGAAGCTTGATTTTATGATTGGTCAGGGTAACATAGACTAACTACTTATCCTTCTTCTGCGCCTTTGTGATAGCGGATTCGTAACGTGAGGATACAGTAGCAAGATTGACAGTTACTAAATAGACAAATTCAGAGTTATGCTTCACTTCACACATAGACTTTACTAAACGTTACTTGTAAAGCAAAGATGTGAATTAGTTGATTTTATGATGTTTGAGATTCAGTGAACTTGATAAAAATACGTTCAAGCTTTAAACAAGGGACGAGAGATGGCCACTACTTGGAGTGGATCACCCTGCCCAAGGCCCTGTACTAGCGGCCACTTATACACATCAGGGTTAGAATTGCCGGAAAGACATGATCTTTTCCTGTTCAGCTTAGCCTACCCAAGTTATTACACCCTGGGTTGAGTGGTGGGCATGGAATATAGAGCAGGACTCATCGGGACTCGAACCCGAGATCTTCAACCTGCGATGCCATCATGTTTAACCACCAGGCCATCGCGCCCACTTAACTGCTTTTTGAGTTAAGTTGGTCTGAGGCTGTTGAAATGGTCAATTTCATTCAGGAATCCTCAAACAGCGAACATGAATTATTCGATCAACGATTATAAATCAACAAAATAAAGACATTGAGACGTAAGACAAATCTTTTAACCTGATTAAGATATAAACGTTGCTAATTGGATACCGTAAAGTTCATTACTGGGAAATTGAGTCTATTAAACCATGTTTGGTAATGTTTGAAGTAGGGCAATATTACTGAATGCCATAAGATTAAAACTGGCAGAATATTATAATCCTGATCAGATGGCACCAATGCCGTAAGCTGCGAGAGGTCTGCTGGACGTTTCACCGGCAAACGATGGTTCCATTAACCGGTGGTCAATCTGCAAACTGTCAGGCAAAAACCTCATCCCAGACTTGGAACTGGAATCTGAACAAGATGTTGTGGTTTCACCATATGGTTAAAGCGTATTCTCAGCTTTCCTCTCCAACACAATGAAAATTAAATTCTATCCCAAATAGGATGGAATGGAAGAATAGGAAAGTCGTGGATACAGCTTAATCATATGATGAATCACGACCTCTCATGCAGACACCAGTTCGGGTTTTTTGGTTTATCTTATTTTTCATTCTTTCTGTACGTGGAAATGGTTTGTGGAGGAAGCCGTGCTTACGTAAACCACCATGCACCATCGAGGCATCATTATCCCTATGGTGGACAAGTTCAAACTTGTCTTTCGCCCAAGTAAATTAGAGGTGTGTATCGAAAAGCTACACAAATGAGATAAATAATATAACAGGATAAATAGCACAAAACATATTGGACATTATTGGTTAACCACTTGGAGTGGGTTGACATATTGACAACGCAGGTTGAATATCTCGGGTTCAAGTCCTGGCGAGTCCATTAATCCATGCCCACTGCTCAGCCCATGGTGTAATAACTTAGGTAGGATAAGTTGAACAGCAAAAATCATACCTTCTCAACAACTCTAACCCTGCCCATCTATAAGTGGCCTCTGGTAAAAGGACTTGGTCAGTGTGATCCACTCCAAGAAGTGGGTATAAAAAAGAATAATAGAAACACCTTTATATGTCATTTCTATATGATGATTTTAATTCCTTTTACCTTCACAATGAAGCCAGTTGTCATGTTACGATATAGTTTGATACATTAGTTCCGTCCACAGTGACTTCCAGTACTTTCCCAGTGAATGAAATATCAACCTGTTCTGTTGGAGTCTATCCCGCTGGGAACCTGGAATAAATATATATTGTAAAACAATGATGAAGGATTCTGTAGTAAAATTACAATAATTTGGCCCTGTAGGTGTGTGCAGGCTTAGAATTAGTGCGATGGCCCAGTGGCTGTCATCATAGGTTGAAGATCTCTGGTTCAAGTCCCCATCTAGTCCGGCTGATTAATCCATGTCCACCTCTCAACTCAGGGTGTAGAACCTGAACTAGGTAATCCTGTTCGTCTATAAGTGACCACTGATCTGGGCCCTGGTCAGGGTAGTTCACCGGAAAAGAGCGGCAATAAATAAAAAAAAAGTTCCTGTGCGTCATTAGTAGGTGACTGAATGTAAACAGAAAAAAATTCGATAGTTTTCCTAAAATTCGATAGTTTTCCTAAGGCCCAGGGCAGATCCAAATCACTGCACTTTATTTAGAGTGGTTCATTCAGAATCGCCTACAACTTCATTCTTGAATCTTAGTCTCTTATGACAGATTTGAATCACAGATAAATAATGCATTGGCTGAGCTGGCAGAATGTCATCTACACTGTCACACCCAAAGAAATGGACATCATTAGTAAAAAACTAATTTTTACCACTTACCACGGTCCATTGGTCCTATTCTCGATCCCCTTTGGCGAAATCCCCAAGATCCAGACATCCCTCTACCCTCACCTTGTGGGTAGGTAGTATTGGGTTGGCCAGGGATTCGGTGTGGATGTGCTGCAACGATCTTTGCCGCATGCTCGAATCCGTTGCAGTGCTCGTATAATTGCGTCAGGGAATCAAAACTGATGCCACAATATGCATTTGTCCGTTCTGGCTGTAATAAAGAAAACAGAAAATTGATAAATGTGAAAGTCAGGGATGTCCAGAATGTAATATATTCAATTAAACTTGAGAATGAAAATTCAAGTTCAGGTGGACAAGGAAGCTTCAAAACCATAAACACCGCTATTATTTTGCACCTTTTTCTAATTTTGTTGCCACCAAACAGTCATAAAAAGACATTTTGATCTTCTAGCAACAGATTTATCACAAAATAATGCTTATCAGCTGAAATATCTTCTGCTTACAACTATTTTCTTTCAGCGTGCGAGTAGCCACTACTTTGTGACGAAGGATTATTACCTTATTCCCAAATTTAATGAAAACTCCTTTTGGTAAGATGAAAATCTTAATTTTTTGATCATGTTATGGTTATGCCTGGTAACCTTAATCAGTCAAGCATCAGAAGTTCAGAGCTATGCACTTTAATTGTCTCCTGTGCGAGAAGAGGGAACCGCATTCCATTTCTAGTAGATCCTTTTCTATCAATTTGCCAATAGTTGGTTGCTTTTAGGCACTACTTCTGGCGTCGCTCAGAGTTACTTTCAATAAACAAAAAAAAATTACCATGAGGGGGAAAATTATTATACGAGGAGAATTACTAGACACTCAACCCCTAGACGCATTGTGGTTGCGGGATAACAATGTTCATGCATAGAAAATATAGGTAAATTCAGAGAAAAACTTCTGTCCATGTCTTAAAACTATTGGCAACTGAACAAGAAAATATGCCACACAGATAAGACATATATTTTCAGTAATCTTCCCAGCAGAATCATCACCACAGCACATTACCATCGTGGTTTAGTTCTCTGAAAAGTTTTCCGAGAGTGCAGTTACTGGCACTTCATCTTGTAGTTGCCATTTGAATAGTTTGACTAGTAACCGTTAGCTAGCTCCTTTTAAGCGCTGCTTTTGGCCTTGCGCTTAGAGCGTTCTTCAATAAAAAAACAAATTAATATACTATTCTTTTCTACATGTGTAATTCCACCTAAATCCTCACCCATTTTATCAATAAAGAACAATTCTAGTTTTCTTTTATGGGTTCTTCCTTTGATGTGTTCATTCGCATCAGACATTGTATTGATTCGTACGTTACATAATTCACATTTGAAGGAAGTATGTGTTTTCTCCACCACTGTTGAAGCTTCTGTGGAATGTGATGATCCTGAGAAAATATAAAACCAATTAAAATGAGAGACAAAGACAGAAGCTCGATTTCATGATTGGTCAGGGTAACGTAGACTAACTACTTATCCTTCTTCTGCGCCTTTGTGATAGCGGATTCGTAAAGCGAGGATACAGTAGCAAGATTAACAGTTACTAAATAGACAAATTCAGAGTTATGCTTCACTTCACACATAGACTTTACTAAACGTTACTTGAAAAGCAAAGGTGTGAATTAGTTGATTTTATGATATTTGAAATTCAGTGAACTTGATAAAAATATGTTCAAGCTTTAAACAAGGGACAAGAGATGGCCACTACTTGGAGTGGATCACCCTGCCCAAGGCCCTGTACCAGCGGCCACTTATACACATCAGGGTTAGAATTGCCGGAAAGATCTGATCTTTTTCTGTTAGGCTTCGCCTACCCAAGTTATTACACCCTGGGTTGAGTGGTTGGGCATGGATTAACAAGGCGGACTCGCCGGGACTCGAACCCGAGATCTTCAACCTGTGATGCAACATGTTTCACAACTAGGTCATTGCGCCCACTTAACTGCTTTTTCAGTTAAGTTGGTCTGAGGCTGTTGAAATGGTCAATTTCATTCAGGAATCCTCAAACAGCAAATATGAATTATTATATGAATTATTCAACAAAATAAAGACATTGAGACGTAAGATAAATCTTGTTACCTGATTAAGATATGAATGTTGTTAATTGGATACCGTAAAGTTCATACTGGGAGATTGGTTCTATTGAGTATCAGATTAAAACTGACAGAATATTATAACCCTGATAATGCTGCAAGAGGTCTGTTGGACACTTCAACGGCAAACTGTGGTTCAATTACCCAATGGTTACGGCTTTCTACACCAACCAGGTTCATCCATAGGAAAAAATCTGCAAACTGTCAGGCAAAAACCTCATCCCAGACTTGGAACTGGAATCTTAACAACATGTTGTGGTTTCACCATATGATTAAGCTGTATTCTTAGCTTTCCTCTCCCGCACAATATAAATTAAATTCTATCCCAAATAGAGATAGGATAGGATTTCATTTTTTCTCCCGACGGAAAGCCGAGAATAAGCTTAATCACATAGGGAACCACGACCTATTGTGGAGATACCAGTTCCAAATCGGGGTGAAGGTTTTTTCATTTTTAATGTTTCTCATTTTTTCCTGTGCACGGAAATGGTTGGTGGAGGAAGCCTCAAGCACTGCTTACGTGAACCACCGTGCACTGGCGAGGCGTCCAGCACACGTCTCACACATAATCATCATTCCTATGGTGGACTATCCAACATCCCAGTTCAAACTTGTCTCTTGCCCAAGTAAATTAGAGGTGTCTATCGAAAAGCTAGACAAATGAGCTAAACAATATAACAGGATAAATAGCACAAAACATATTGGACATCATTGGGAAGTTATCACTTTGTATCAGAATATTAATGTGGGCGTGATGGCCTAGTGGTTGAAATATTGGCATCGCAGGTTGAATATCTCGGGTTCAAGTCCTTGGGAGTCCGTTAATCCATGCCTACCACTCAGTCCAGGGTGTAATAACTTGGGTAGGATAAGTCGAACGGGAGAGATCAAAACTTCTCAACAACTCTAACCCTGCCCATCTATAAGTGGCCTCTGATAAAAGGACTTGGTCAGGGTGATCCACCCCAAGAAGTGGCTATAAAATAAATAATAGAAACACCTTTATATGTCATTTCTAGATGCTGATTTTAATTCCTTTTACCTTCACAACGAAGCCAGTTGTCATGTTACGATATAGTTCGATACATTAGTTCCGTCCACAGTGACTTGCAGTACGTTCCCAGTGAATGAAATATCAACCTGTTCTGTTGGAGTCGATCCCGCTGGGAACCTGGAATAAATATATATTGTAAAACAATGATGAAGGATTCTACAGCAAAATCATGTTAATTTTGCCCTGTAGGTGTGTGCAGGCCTAGAATTACTACTAATTACTAGAATTACATTTGTGAGTGCGATTGCTCAGTGGTTGTCATGTTGGCATCATAGGTTGAAGATCTCGGGTTCGAGTCCTAGCAAGTCCGGCTCATTTTTCCATGCCCACCATTCAACCCAGCGTGTAGAAGCTCGGGTAGGCCGAACCGCAAAGTTCATAAATTTCTAACAACACTAGCAGTAAAAGTTAGGTTGCTGGAAATTGAAATTCAGAGTTCCTAACCGATGGTCGATAAAGAAACCAAATTTATACTGTTATATATCATCTGATATCACAACCTTTTCTGTATATTAAAGCTGTCAAAATAATAGTTTAAATTGAATTGAAAATTTCCATGATATGTGGTCTTGAAAGCATAAAAATCTAGTAAATAAAGTTTTGATTGTACAAGATTGGTATATATCTATATAAAAACAATTATGCTACTATTTGCGGTAGGCACGAAATGTGTTTTATTATAAGCTAACTCAGCATAATTTAAAAGCAGATTTAGGCAACATACATGCCCTTGACCAGTTTCGTAAATGCGCTATATTAGGAAATGTCTGACTTTTAGAAGATGTTAGTTTCTATTATGACCTCATCATTTTGGGGAGCTTGCGCAAGTCCGATTTTAGTATGTCGTAAAACAGACTCATGGCTACATAATATGCAAAAATCAGCTTCAGACCAATTTTTGGGGCTTTTCGTAGTATTCGAATTGGACTATATCTCGAAATTATTATTCCACATATTTTTTAAAAAATACTCCAAGGAAGGCTAAAAGCAGCATTTGGAACCAACAAGGTCAATACAAGATGGAAGAATTTTTGTTTTTTTCAAGTTTCTAAAATGCTCATCTTCCTTGGATGAACAAAAAAGCAACAAAAGTATCAACACTGCTATTTCACAGTCGTATTGATGATTTTAACCTTTTTTTCTACAGTTTGGTTGCCCCAAACTCAAAGAGACCTTTTATTCCTTCAGCAAGATCTCATGAAATTTTCCTGGCAATTTACTAATTTTTTTCTGATGAAACCAATTTTCTTCAGGTGTCTGAGTAGCTGACATTCTGCCAGTTTAGGTCAGTTATAGGGCGAACAAATACTTAAAAACTGGTAACTGCACTTTAGGCGGAGAACATCCCAAACTGACTAAAACGCTTTTAATAAAGTGCAGTTTGTGGTATTTGCCCTGGGCCAGTTATATATAACGTACCCTAAATTTTCTTCTCAACGCTCTTGCAAACTGTGGTGTAGGCCCGGTGACAGTAGAAAGCTCAGGGTTGCGATGAATTATAGGTGTCCCACCCGGGCTACGTTGCATTGTTGTCTTCCGTAAGTTCTGTGATAGAAACAACAAGATTGTCTTCCTAGTTCAATAGAGCGATGGCCCTTCCTTTCTGCGAGATGATAACTGTTATTTTTGTTACAAGCTCCTTATGTAGTGGATCACCCTGACCGAGGTCTTGTACTAGCAGCCACTATAGACGGACAGGGTAAGAGTTTGTGTGAAAGATACGATTTTTCCTGTTTGGCTAAGCCTACCCAATTTATTACACCTTGGTTTGAGTGGTGGGCGTGGATTAGAGAGCCGGACTCACCAGGACTCAAACCCAGGATATTCTACTATTTCGGAACAACTCCGGAACAGTAAAACATTCTGAAATGCCCATCCCCCACCCATCATTTTACTTACCCTTTTCAATAAAACAGACTTTGGCGTTGTCATGTTACTTTGTTCAAAGTTTCCAGACTTCTGTTCAATATCACCCAACTTTTGCAAAGATATCGATGTAATATCAGCTAGTGTGATGCGAGGCCTGTCCTGCTGGCTGGGAGCTGTAAGATAAAATTTGCGTTCAATTAAGAAATTCGAAAAAATTCTGCAAAAAAAAAAACTTAAACGTTACACAGTCCACATCCGCGACATATTTTTTTTTTATTTATAGCCATTTCTCAGAGTACATCACCTTGTCCAAGGCCCTGTAACCACGTGCACATATAGACTGACAAGGTTACAACTGGTAGGAAAATATGCTCTTTTCCTGTTCGGCTTAGCACCCTGGGTTGAGTGGTGGGCTTGGATAAGTGAGCCGGACTCACTGGGGCTGGAACCCAAGATCTTGAACCTGTGATGCCAACATATTTATACACCAGGCCATCGCGCTCACGAAAGATTTTTCAGCCTTCACAGACTCGAAAAAACAATAATTTTGCTCATTGACAAAGAGGTTCAAGAGTCTTTCTACATCATACATACACAAATCAATTTCTGTAATGCATCTTCTGACCAACGTCAGACTTTCACAGACAATCATTTTAAACAATGAACTTCAACATTTGTTCAAAATGTTTGTCTAAATTTGTTGTATGTGTGTAGAGAGAGAGGCTTTTGTCCCTCTTGTCTAGTATTTTCTATGCTTTTTATAGCATCCCTGCAAAAAGCAAAAGAATGTTGACAAGTAAAATATTTTGCAGTTTCATGAAGCGGGTAGATGGTTTTACCATTGCACAGAGCAGATACCACTCACTGCATATAAAGATGACGGTTCAGTTCCGTTTGGGTTGTTCTCTGTTTAGAGAGCAGTTGCTGGTACTACATCTTTTAGTAGCTCTTTGCTATTGAGTGGTGGAGTGGTGAACCTGAACTAATCCTGTTCATCTATAAGTGACCACTGATCTGGACCTTGGTCAAGGTAGTCCAACTAGTCCCTACTAGCGGCCAATTATACAATTCAGGGATAGAATTGCCGGAAAGATATGACCTTCTCCTGTTTGTCTCAGCCTACCCAAGTTATTACACCCTGGGTTGAGTGGTGGGCATGAAATAACAAGCCGGACTCGCCGGGACTCGAACCCGAGATCTTCAACCTGCGATGCAACATGTTTAACCACTAGGCCATCGCGCCCACTTAACTGCTTTTTGAGTTAAGTTGGTCTGAGGCTGTTGAAATGGTCAATTTCATTCAGGAATCCTCAAACAGCGAACATGAATTATTCGATCAACGATTATAAATCAACAAAATAAAGACATTGAGACGTAAGACAAATCTTTTAACCTGATTAAGATATAAACGTTGCTAATTGGATACCGTAAAGTTCATTACTGGGAAATTGAGTCTATTAAACCATGTTTGGTAATGTTTGAAGTAGGGCAATATTACCGAATGCCATAAGATTAAAACTGGCAGAATATTATAATCCTGATCAGATGGCACCAATGCCGTAAGCTGCGAGAGGTCTGCTGGACGTTTCACCAGCAAACGATGGTTCCATTAACCGGTGGTCAATCTGCAAACTGTCAGGCAAAAACCTCATCCCAGACTTGGAACTGGAATCTGAACAAGATGTTGTGGTTTCACCATATGGTTAAAGCGTATTCTCAGCTTTCCTCTCCCACACAATGAAAATTAAATTCTATCCCAAATAGGATGGAATGGAAGAATAGGATTTTGTTTTTATTCCGCGGGAGAGGAAAGTCGTGGATACAGCTTAATCATATGATGAATCACGACCGCTCATGCAGACACCAGTTCGGGTTTTTTGGTTTATCTTATTTTTCATTCTTTCTGTACGTGGAAATGGTTTGTGGAGGAAGCAGTGCTTACGTAAACCACCATGCACCAGCGAGGCATCATTATCCCTATGGTGGACAGGTTCAAACTTGTCTTTCGCCCAAGTAAATTAGAGGTGTGTATCGAAAAGCTACACAAATGAGCTAAACAATATAACAGGATAAATAGCACAAAACATATTGGATATTATTGGTTAACCACTTGGAGTGGGTTAACATATTGACAACGCAGGTTGAATATCTCGGGTTCAAGTCCTGGCGAGTCCATTAATCCATGCCCACTGCTCAGCCCATGGTGTAATAACTTAGGTAGGATAAGTTGAACAGCAAAAATCATACCTTCTCAACAACTCTAACCCTGCCCGTCTATAAGTGGCCTCTGGTAAAAGGACTTGGTCAGGGTGATCCACTCCAAGAAGTGGCTATAAAAAAGAATAATAGAAACACCTTTATATGTCATTTCTATATGATGATTTAATTCCTTTTACCTTCACAATGAAGCCAGTTGTCATGTTACGATATAGTTCGATACATTAGTTCCGTCCACAGTGACCTGCAGTACGTTCTCAGTGAATGAAATATCAACCTGTTCTGCTGGAGTCGGTCCAACTGGAAACCTGGAACAAATATATATTGTAAAACAATAATGAAGGATTCTACGACAAATTTATGATAATTTTGCTATGTAGGTGTGTGCGGGCCTAGAATTACTACTAATTACTAGAATTACTCAAACACTTGTGAGTGCGATTGCTTGTCGTGTTGGCATCATAGGTTGAAGCTCTCGGGTTCGAGTCCCAGCAAATCCGGCTCATTTATCTATACCCACCATGCAACACAGGGTGTAGAAGCTTGGGTAGGCCGAACCACAAAGTTCATATCTTCCCAACAACACTAACCCTGCTCGTCTATAAGTAACTAGAGATGGGTCGATACAAAAATTTTCGCCGATGCCAATTCAAGTACCGATACCACGTTCATAATTTAAATTCCGATACAGAGTACTTTATTAACTATCTTAAAGGCTTTTTTCATCCACATACTTATGCCTTGGTCTAATTGTGCCCAGGGCAGATACCACACACTGCACTTTACCACATTGGTTCAGTTCCGTTTAGGGCGGAGGAAAATCCAACAAGGTCACTACAAAGTGACAGATTTTTTTTTTTCAAGTTTCTAAAATGTTCATTTTCTTTGGATGAACAAAAAAACTACAAAACTATCACCACTGCTATTTCACAGTAGTATTGATGATTTATTTTTCTACAGTTTGGTTGCCCCAAGCTCAAAGGGACCTTTTATTCCTCAAGCAAGAAATCATGAAATCCTGCCAATTTGCTAATTTTTTTTTCTGACGAAACCAATTTTCTTCAGGTGTCTGAGTAGCTGACATTCTGCATGTTTAGGTCAGTTATAGGGCGAACAAATACTTGAAACCTGGTAACTGCACTTTAGGCGGACAATATCCCAAATTGAACTAAAACACTTTTAATAAAGTGCAGCGTGTGGTATTTGCCCTGGGTCTGTTATATATATTCGTACCCTAAATTTTCTTCTCAACGCTCTTGCAAACTCTGGTGTAGGTCCGGTGGCAGTAGAAAGCTCAGGGTTGCGACGAATTATAGGTGTCCCACCCGGGCTACGCTGCATTGTTGTCTTCCGTAAGGTCTGTAATAAAAACAACAAGATTGTCTTCCTTGTTTAATAGACCGATGACCCTGCCGTTCTGCAAGATAAAAATAACTTCCAAGAACTGATACCTCATGGAGTGGATCACCCTGACCAAGGGCTTGCACTAGCAGCCACTATAGACGGACAGGGTTAAGGTCGTTTGAATAATAAGATCTTTCCTGTTCGGCTTAGCCTACCCAATTTATTACACCATGGGTTGAGTGATGGGCATGGATAAAAGAGCTGGACTCTGACTTAGTACTTAGAGAGTGTTTTTGTATTCTTAAAAATTCACATTTGCTAAGCACATGCAGACAGTCTCGATCGCCATAAAAGTCCGAGGGCACGCGCGATCATGAGAACGTAGCCGGCCACAGAAATAACTTGATCACAGCCCACGTACAAGGACAACAAATTAATTGCATCAATGGCGTATGTTTGACATTATACACCGCTGAGTGAGGAAACCTGATCCCAAATTCCTCTGATAGTCTGTTTGACGTAAGATCAAAGATGGTGGAATTTGGAATTACATTTGGGAATAAAATTTGGTATTCTGGATTCGATTCTGGACAAATAAATCATTCAGTAAATCATTCTGAATTGCCCATCCCCTACCCATCATATTACTTATCCTTTTCAATTCGTGTCGTAAAAGAAATCAAAGAAGCGGTGAATGGTTTTACAATTGCCCAGGGAAGATACCATTCACTACACCTTACCATCAGTTCCGTTTGGGATGTTTCCATTTTTTTTTTTTTTTTGATAGCCACTTTTTAAAGTGGATCGTCCTGTCCAAGGCTCTGTAACAGCGGCCACTTATAGACAGACAGGGTTACAATTGCTGGAAACAAATGATCTGTTCCTGTTCGGCTCAGCCTACCCAAGTTATTACAGCCCGAGTTGAGTGGTGGGCATGGATAAGCGAACCGGACTCGTCGGGACTCAAACCTGAGATCTTCAACCTGTGATGCCAACATGTTTAACCACTAGGCCATAGCGCCCACATAAAAGTTTAGAGTGCAGTTGCTGGTACTACATCTTTCAGTAGCTCTCTGCTATTGAGTGGTCGTTGGTTGGTTTGTTTGATAAACCAAAATCATGGGTGTTTCCATTGTAGAAAATGATATAACGGTGCGAAAAAATAACCAATTGGGTCAACTCTAAACTCAGTGCATGTAACAGCAGGTGGCAAAATAAAATAACTTATATACCTCGTTTTCTTTGTCTACATTGTCTTGCGTTCGAGTCTTTTTCAGTTTCACATTGCGAATATCGTCAATCGTAACACATAGAGATTGCTGAAAAACAATACAAACATAGTAAAATGATAAAAGTCTTCATTCTTGATCAATTGTCATAGGCATATTGACAGCTCAAATAGAAATTTAATTTGGCTAAGCATGAGCCACAGATGAACCGTGCCTTGACTCTAACTGTGACTCATACTGACCAAAACATCCTGCATGTTTTTTTCCATCCTGGCTGGGAGAGAGGATGATTTTGAACCTTCTTCTACAGTTTGGTCGCTCGAGCTCAATAGGACCTTTTATTTCTTAAGCAAGAAATTATGAAATTTTCCTGCCACATTTGTTAATTTTTTCTGATGAAACCAATTTTCTTCAGGTGTCTGAGTAGCTGACATTCTGCCAGTTTAGGTCAGTTATAGGGCGAATAAATACTTAAAAACTGGTAACTGCACTTTAGGCAACTTCGCGAACTGAACTAAAACGCTTTTAATAAAGTGCAGTTCGTGGTATTTGCCCTGGGCCAGTTATATATAACGTACCCTAAATTTTCTTCTCAACGCTCTTGCAAACTCTGGTGTAGGTCCATTGGCAGTAGAAAGCTCAGGGTTGCGACGAATTATAGGTGTCCGATCCGGGCTACGTTGCATTGTTGTCTTCCGTAGGGTCCGTAATAGAAACAACAAGATTGTTTTCCTAGTTGAATAGAGCGAGGGTCTGCAGAGTTATTTTAACTTTTTTTTGAAAAAGATTCCAGAACCGAATACAGCAATAGACCCAGTTATTAGGTCTATAGCAGGGGTGGCCAGAACTGCCTCATGCTCGAGCCGCATATAACGAAATCCAGTTTTAAATGAGTCAAAACACAAGCACAATAAAAAATACGAATTGTATACGATCAACAAAGTGTAGCTATTGATTAATATTAATGCTGCGTGGTATACTGTGAGTCTCCACCTGGGCTGCAAGATGTTTGAAATTTGGTTGGTATGACGTTAAAGCAGTTCGCTCCAGTTCCTTCCAAGTGTTGGTTTGTCAAAACTGAACGGTATTTTGACTTTTAGCGGGAAAATGCATGCCTAATTCATCAATGCTAATTCATCAAAGAGCCGCAAGCTAAGTCTCAAAGACCCGCATGCGGCTCGAGAGCCGCAGTTAGGCCACCCCTGGTCTATAGTTTAGGTTTCCCCGCCATTCTGCGAGATTATAATAACTTCTAAGAACTGATATTTTTTTACAGCCACTTCATGAAGTGGATCACCCTGACCAAGGGGCTTGTACTAGCAGCCACTATAGACTATACGATCTTCCCTGTTTACCTTAGCCTGCCTAATTTATTACACCATGGACTGAGTGGTAGGCAAGGATTTAAGAGCCGAACTCGCCGGACTCAAACTCAGTATTCGATTCAACTATTATGGAACAACACCGTAACAGTAAAGCTTTCGGAAATAATGCCCATCCCCTACCCATCATTTTACTTACCCTTTTCAAAAAAACAGACTTTGGCATTGTCATGTTACTCTGTTCAAAGTTTCCAGATTTCTGTTCAATATCACCCAACTTTTGCGAAGATATCGATGTAATATCAGCTAGTGTGATGCTGGCCAGGAGCTGTAAGATAACATTTTGTGTTCGATTATTTTGAAAAAATTCGTAATGCAAAAAAATCTTAAACGTTCCCGAGTCCACATCAGTGAAATATGTCAGAAAAACACAGACTCTCAAAAACAATAATTTTGCTCATTGACAAAGAGGTTCAAGAGTCTTTCTACATCATACACACACAAATCAATTTCTGTGATGCGTCTTCTGACCAACTTCCACAGACAATCATTTTAAACAATGAACTTCAACATTTGTTGAAAATGTTTGTCTAAATTTGTTGTATGTGTGTAGAAGGACTTTTGTCCCTCTAGTATTTTCTATGCTTTTATATCATTTGATTTGAGAATTAAACCAAATATTATTGTGACTCAAATAATAGAAAATAAAAGCATTTTCAGAAAACTGTAAAATACATCAAAATTTACATGTAATTTTAATTTTATAAAAACATATATATTTTTGATTATGTTAAATTTGCATCACTGGACAAAGTGTATTGTATGATTTACGAATCCACAAAGCATGAATCAAATGCCCTGTAGGTGCGAGCTTTAGAATAGTCTTAACATATTCCCTACATGTCGTAAAAGAAAGCAAAGAAGCCGTGGATAGTTTTACCATTTCCCAGGGCAGATACCACTCACTGCATATTACAATGACGGTTCAGTTCTGTTTAGAGTGGCGTTGCTGGTACTACATCTTTTGGTAGCTCTTTGGTCGTCGGTTGGTTCCCTTTGGCAGCTGCTTCAGACCTCGCTTGAAGCAAATTTTAATAAACAAAAAGAAAAAAAGAAATTTTGCACAACATTCAACCAATAATCTGCCCTTTCAAGACATTTTGTGGCTTCGAGACATTTTGTGACACGGTGTGAAGTGGCTTTGCTTAGATGTTTTACATTTTCATGCAAAAGCAGGTGGCAAAATCAAAGAACTCTTGATTGATATACCTTGGGTACAGTGCATACAACAGCAGGTGAAAGAACTCACTATATTCATATACCATATTTTGCGGCGTATAAGCACCTCCGTGGTAATGGTCGCAAAGGGTCATTTTTCTAAAATTTTGCTATTTTGTACACAGATATGACACAACACAGTAATAGTCGCAAGCGTCCGTGAACGACTCCTCAAAAACGGAAACAAACGCAGCGCCTCATCAAACGCTAAAGTAATAACGTACAATAATTCATCAACTCAGACGCATGGAACGAGCGCAGTAACGTTTTTGTCCAGGTGTGCAATGTCGTTTCGGCCGATGACCGTAAAACATCGTTTTTTCTCCCTTCAAAGTGTCGCGGTGGATTGTTGAAGCATGGGAACAAGTGAGCTCGGAGTGCATAGTGAATGGTTTTAAGAAAGCTGGTATATTTTACTCCCTTTCAGACAAAATTGAAGTGCTCGCTTCTAAGCCGATCGTTACAAACCAATCACCTTTGTATGATCTGTTTTCCTCAGACACCGAAGACGAAGAATTTGAAGGGTTCTGATTTAATTTCGCCATTTCTTGTTGTAATTATTGTTTATCGAGATACACATTTTGCATTTCAATACATTGCCTACCAAGACGTCATGTTGTGAACATAAACAAAACATACTTAACGGAAGCAGTTTTTACAATAGTACAAAACATTATCCCAGACACAGTGTGAAAATGTACATTTGTGGAACTTTTTTGATTGATTGATTTTGTTAATTAAAGGGTGCGGTCGATTGCGTCATTGTCAAAACGTCAAAGTAATCCGCGCCGAACCTTCCCAGTTCAAATTCCTTAGGGGGGGTATTTAAAACAATATATTATTGGCGATAAAATAATTTATTTTTTTTTTTATAAATCAGGCTTTTAAATACCAAAATACATTTTTCGATGTCCCAATTGCAGATTTTTCCTTGTTTCGTTAATTTAAAGGCTGGCGTTGACTGCGTCATTGTCAAAACGTCAAAGTAATTCGCGTCGAACTTGCTAAGTTTAAATTCCTTGTTTCGTTAATTGAGAGGCTGGCGTCGATTGCAAACTACATACATTTCCTATTGCGCCGTTTTGCAATGAATGATATAATACTGGCCGTTCCGATTGATGATCACACATGATCGAATCGTCATCAAATTAAATTGCATGTATGACGGGTACCAATAAAAATTCACTAATGTCTGCAAGCAAAAAAGATCGAGCATGTGCTAGGGTAGACAGTAAATTTGGGTGCAGTCTATTATCAATTTAATTCAAATCTCTCTAAAATTTGACGTATCATGAAAGTACATGCGCTCGCCGTGTCATCTATATATAACTTTTATATACCGTAATATAAAACGCTTCACAATTCGCTGTGGGTCGGAAAAAACAATACATAGGTCGCAGCAACGTATATGTCTCAGAAACGAAAGTTTTGGAAAAAAGTAGGACTTATCGGCCGCAAAATACGGTACCTTGTTTTCTTTGTCGACATTGTCTTGCGTTTCTTTTTCAGTTTCACATTGCGAATATCGTCAATCGTAACACATAGGGATTGCTGGAAAACAATACAAACATAGTAAAATGATAAAAGTCTTCATTCTTGATCAATTGTCATAGGCGTATTGACAGCTCAAATAGAAATTTAATTTGGCCAAGCATGAGCCATAGATGAACCATGCGTTGACGGTGTGATCCTTCTGTGATTCATACTTATCAAAACATCCTGCAGGTTTTTTCTGGCTAGGAGAGAGAATGTCATAAGATAGATCGACAGAAATCAATACTGGATTACATAGAAAAAAGCAAATGGGATTTCACTGAATCAGTCATTAATCTGTGAAAAAAAAATTTAAAATACATCATGACTTCGTAAGAGTTTTTTACATGAGACTGCGCGAGAGAATTAGAAATTCGAGATGACAAAGAACGTGCTGATGATATTTTTGTGACGGGGAAACAAACAAACCTTTTCTCATCTTTCTTTACTGGCTTCGTTCAGTCTAACACAGTTGGCTTTTTCCTCTTGAGTAAATGTTTGCGCCTGGGAATAAATTTTGAGTCATAAATAGAGTTGCCCCAACTGTCCTCGAGTACGGAGGCACATTCTCGCTGCTTGTCACTTTAATGTTGGAAATCGTAACTAGCCAGTCAATTGGTCTGGGGGGCGTGGACCAACTACCTATCCTTCATCTGTGCTTTTGTTTTTATGTATGCAGTAAATGCCAGGATACAGTAGCAAAAGTAACTATGACTAACTAGAAAGGAATCAAGCATTTCAGAAGTGCCTTTTCAGAATGCACGTTTGAAGAAGTCTGACTCTGATCAAACGAAACTTATAGAAAAAAAAGCAAGACTTTAGAAGCAAAGAAGTGGTTGATGGTTTTACCATCACTTAGGCCAGACAATACCGGTACTCACTCTTGTAGGGTGACCGGTTAGCTCAATTGATAAAGCGTTGTAAACCGAGTTACGCTTCTCTGATCGTCACGACGCAAGTTCCAATCCCGTGGGAATGATGAGAAATGATAAGCTAAAATATTGTATGTACCCTTTCAAAATCAATCAAAAGTAAGCAGTTTACCTTTTTCTCTTCCGTCGATTTCTTCTACCGATATTTCTTCCAGGTCTTCCATAGCATCGGGACGGCATTGCTATTGCACATTACAATCAGACAAACAAACAAAATCGGAAGTCCGCCGCGTAAAACCAGCAAAGACAACAACGCAGCCAAAGTTCTTGAGTGAAATTTCAATTTTCGTGTTGACAGCTACTGTGTTGACCAGAGTCTGAATATTATTATCAAGATTGCACGTGGAGTACTCCGGCTATTTGATGTTAAGTCGATTGAATTTTCATAGGATATAATTTCATTTATATCTTGCGGTAAAGGATAGCCGAGGAAACGATTTACCCATATGAGAAACCGCAACCTTTTGTGCAAACAGCATTTTCTAATCGGGGGTGAAGGTATGTAATCACCTCTCACCGGATTCAGATTCAGGACGACGTCAGGAACATGTACTTCCAAATCTTTAACGATCAAACAAAGCGGACATGGCTTGTCATTATTGTATTAAAAAAATTCAATTTAAATAATAACTTCATCTCCTCAAATTTCCATTTCCATAGGATTTTACTAATCCATCAACACATGGTTTATATGAAGTTGAGCTTATTTCATTTCAAAAACTCTTTCTTTCCAACAAAGGGCCAGTACAACGTCAGACATTGGAGTCGACCAAAATCGTGAACTTCGGTACCCAAAGTATCAAATACCAAAATATGATGCTTTAATCCGTCAAGTTCAGAAAAGGCAAATTTTTCGACTTAAATATATAAACCCTACTAACATATTCGAAATTGGCAAAATCATACGCATAGACACCAGATTTTTAATGCAATAAATGAGCACTTTGCGCAGTAGGGCGAGGCATTTGATTTTGGAAAGGGGGCTTAAAACTCGACCCAAATGCTGGGGGCTCAGCTGCCCCCAGCCCACAGCTCTACACAACAGCATTCAAGGAATGGGTCAAATCTCCAAGTTATTACCTTCAATAGTTGTTTCATCAATAAACAATATCAAATTTTAATTTTTTCAATACTCGCAACTATGAGAAAAATTTTAAATAATTTCGCCCCCAATCAATCAACAGGTCTCGTCATAAAACTTTATGACGAATGTCACGTCGATATTTAAAAAAACAAGCCTAAATTTATTATAGTTTAGAACGACCGATTATTTAATCTCGTTGCCTTAACACGAGCATTACTCGTGATATCTACGAACATAACTAATTTGGAGTGTCTGAACCATGTTGAAAAATATAAAATTAAATTCAAAGGAGACCCACACGGTCCAAGTTAAGTTTGTTATAGTGTTATTCCTTTTCTCTGGCACGTTTTAAACTTTATTTCAGGTTTTGTTAGCTTTCCCGATAACTTCGTAATGTAATATCTTTATCGCCTTCGGGTCGACAGAAGTGTCGAAACTATGTAGGCCTTGTAGTAGATTCTGACACCATAATGAGCGCGGGCGAAATAAATAAATAAATAAAACCAACTTTTCGAATAAAGATAGGAAAATAAAAGGTGGAGAAAAAATATATTAAAGAGATTTTCAAATTGGAATACTGTTCAGTGTGCCGAAAAATCGAAGTATAAATAGTGTTCTTATATACGTTAGGAATTTGCTTATACAAGTACAGAACCACAGACAGAATTTTCAAATTAGAATTTTTTGAAATTTCAGAGTATAGTGCGCTGTGCATAATATAGTGCAATCAAAAGCAAAAAAAGGGGATCGAAATAATGCGTTGGGTGACGCATCTCTAATCGTATATGGCGGTTCATGTAAGCACCGACCGAAGAAAAAAAATATGTAAAAAATTTCAAAGTTTTTCAACCTTCTCTCATTCTGTTTTTTCGTTAACTTTTATACAACTGCAGAGAAAAAGACCTAGCTGCCTTGGTTTCTCAGTCGGTAAAGCGTGGTAATTCGCTTCGAGCTACGCATTTCTCGTATCGTCATGACGAAGGTTCGAATCCCGAGAGGAAGGATGATTATATGCGAAAGGTTTAATGGAAGCCTCACCGGTGCATGGTGGTTCACGTAAGCACTGCTTACGGCCTATTCCACCAACCAGGTCCATGCACAAGAAAAATAAGAAATATAATAGGCCGAAAACCTTCACATCAATTTGGAACTGTCATCTGCACGAGACGTCATGATTCGCCATATAATTGAGCTCTATTTTCGGCTTTCCTCTCCAGCAGGATAAAAATGAAATCCTGTAGCCGCCTAGTGTTGTACCGATTACGGGGAATTCCCAGAATAAAATGCGGAACAGTAAGAGCTGTGGGTGTGGACCAGGTAGAACCTGTATAAAGCTAGCAGACACTTCCAGCAGACAGTTACCGATTTTTCAATTACTATATCCGCCTTCGGCGAGTCATAAATACTCATTCAAAATAGCGAAATATTTGTTTGTCACGACATGTTTTTGACTAGCGTGTTCAAACCATACTTGTACGCCGAGGGAAAAAGTTGAAGAAATTCTACCGTGCGGATCATGGGGAAATTCCTCTCCCTTTTCATGAAAAAGTGCAAAAATAGCAAAATATCTACAATAAGTGCGTCATTAATTAACGAAAAAAATATTTGTCACGCTATTCCTTTATACAGTATGTTCAAAATATATTTCTATATCTATGAAAAAAATTTAAAAAAATTCTACCGTGCGGATCATGGGGAAATTCCCCTCCCTTTTCACGAAAAAGTGCAAAAATAGCAAAATATCTCCAATAAGGGTGTCATTAATTAACGAAAAAAATATTTGTCACGTTATTCCTTTATACAGTATGTTCAAAATATATTTCTATATCTATGAAAAAAATTTAAAAAAATTCTACCGTGCGGATCATGGGGAAATTCCCCTCCCTTTTCATGAAAAAGTACAAAAATAGCAAAATATCTCCAATAAGGGCGTCATTAATTAACGAAAAAAATATTTGTCACGCTATTCCTTTATACAGTATGTTCAAAATATATTTCTATATCTATGAAAAAATTTTTAAAAAATTCTACCGTGCGGATCATGGGGAAATTCCCCTCCCTTTTCATGAAAAAGTGCAAAAATAGCAAAATATCTACAATAAGGGCGTCATTAAATAACGAAAAAAATATTTGTCACGCTATTCCTTTATACAGTATGTTCAAAATATATTTCTATATCTATAAAAAATATTTAAAAAAATTCTACCGTGCGGATCATGGGGAAATTCCCCTCCCTTTTCATGAAAAAGTGCAAAAATAGCAAAATACCTCCAATAAGGGCGTCATTAATTAACTAAAAAATAATTGTCACGCTATTCCTTTATACAGTATGTTCAAAATATACTTCTATATCTATGAAAAAAATTTAAAAAAATTCTACCGTGCGGATCATGGGGAAATTCCCCTCCCTTTTCATGAAAAAGTCTAAAAATGGCAAAATATATTTATTATAGACGTCATCAATTGTCGAAAAAAACATTTGTCACGCTACTCCTTTCAACAGTATGTTCAGAATATATTTCTACATCTATGAAAAAAATTTGAGGAAA
Organism: Styela plicata; assembly: GCA_963675895.2. Classification (NCBI taxonomy): domain Eukaryota; kingdom Metazoa; phylum Chordata; class Ascidiacea; order Stolidobranchia; family Styelidae; genus Styela; species Styela plicata. Next base: position 21,859,481 of record OZ023148.1, read on the forward strand.
TTCTACCGTGCGGATCATGGGGAAATTCCCCTCCCTTTTCACGAAAAAGTGCAAAAATAGCAAAATATCTCCAATAAGGGTGTCATTAATTAACGAAAAAAATATTTGTCACGCTATTCCTTTATACAGTATGTTTAAAATATATTTCTATATCTATGAAAAAACTTTAAAATAATTCTACCGTGCGGATCATGGGGAAATTCCCCTCCCTTTTCATGAAAAAGTGCAAAAATAGCAAAATATCTCCAATAAGGGCGTCATTAATTAACGAAAAAAATATTTGTCACGCTATTCCTTTATACAGTATGTTCAAAATATATTTCTATATCTATGAAAAAAATTTAAAAAAATTCTACCGTGCGGATCATGGGGAAATTCCCCTCCCTTTTCATGAAAAAGTACAAAAATAGCAAAATATCTCCAATAAGGGCGTCATTAATTAACGAAAAAAATATTTGTCACGCTATTCCTTTATACAGTATGTTCAAAATATATTTCTATATCTATGAAAAAAAATTTAAAAAATTCTACCGTGCGGATCATGGGGAAATTCCCCTCCCTTTTCATGAAAAAGTGCAAAAATAGCAAAATATCTCCAATAAGGGCGTCATTAATTAACTAAAAAAATAATTGTCACGCTATTCCTTTATACAGTATGTTCAAAATATACTTCTATATCTATGAAAAAAATTTAAAAAAATTCTACCGTGCGGATCATGGGGAAATTCCCCTCCCTTTTCATGAAAAAGTCCAAAAATGGCAAAATATGTTTATTATAGACGTCATCAATTGTCGAAAAAAACATTTGTCACGCTACTCCTTTCAACAGTATGTTCAGAATATATTTCTACATCTATGAAAAAAATTTGAGGAAATTCTACCGTGCGGATCATGGGGAAATTCCCCTCCCTTTTCACGAAAAAGTGCAAAAATAGCAAAATATCTCCAATAAGGGTGTCATTAATTAACGAAAAAAACATTTGTCACGCTACTCCTTTCAACAGTATGTTCAGAATATATTTCTACATCTATGAAAAAAATTTGAGGAAATTCTACCGTGCGGATCATGGGGAAATTCCCCTCCCTTTTCACGAAAAAGTGCAAAAATAGCAAAATATCTCCAATAAGGGTGTCATTAATTAACGAAAAAAATATTTGTCACGCTATTCCTTTATACAGTATGTTTAAAATATATTTCTATATCTATGAAAAAACTTTAAAATAATTCTACCGTGCGGATCATGGGGAAATTCCCCTCCCTTTTCATGAAAAAGTGCAAAAATAGCAAAATATCTCCAATAAGGGCGTCATTAATTAACGAAAAAAATATTTGTCACGCTATTCCTTTATACAGTATGTTCAAAATATATTTCTATATCTATGAAAAAAATTTAAAAAAATTCTACCGTGCGGATCATGGGGAAATTCCCCTCCCTTTTCATGAAAAAGTACAAAAATAGCAAAATATCTCCAATAAGGGCGTCATTAATTAATTAACGAAAAAAATATTTGTCACGCTATTCCTTTATACAGTATGTTCAAAATATATTTCTATATCTATGAAAAAAAATTTAAAAAATTCTACCGTGCGGATCATGGGGAAATTCCCCTCCCTTTTCATGAAAAAGTGCAAAAATAGCAAAATATCTCCAATAAGGGCGTCATTAATTAACTAAAAAAATAATTGTCACGCTATTCCTTTATACAGTATGTTCAAAATATACTTCTATATCTATGAAAAAAATTTAAAAAAATTCTACCGTGCGGATCATGGGGAAATTCCCCTCCCTTTTCATGAAAAAGTCCAAAAATGGCAAAATATGTTTATTATAGACGTCATCAATTGTCGAAAAAAACATTTGTCACGCTACTCCTTTCAACAGTATGTTCAGAATATATTTCTACATCTATGAAAAAAATTTGAGGAAATTCTACCGTGCGGATCATGGGGAAATTCCCCTCCCTTTTCACGAAAAAGTGCAAAAATAGCAAAATATCTCCAATAAGGGTGTCATTAATTAACGAAAAAAATATTTGTCACGCTATTCCTTTATACAGTATGTTTAAAATATATTTCTATATCTATGAAAAAACTTTAAAAAAATTCTACCGTGCGGATCATGGGGAAATTCCCCTCCCTTTTCATGAAAAAGTGCAAAAATAGCAAAATATCTCCAATAAGGGCGTCATTACTTAACGAAAAAAATATTTGTCACGCTATTCCTTTATACAGTATGTTCAAAATATATTTCTATATTTATGAAAAAAATTTAAAAAAATTCTACCGTGCGGATCATGGGGAAATTCCCCTCCCTTTTCATGAAAAAGTGCAAAAATAGCAAAATATCTACAATAAGGGCGTCATTAAATAACGAAAAAAATTTTTGTCACGCTATTCCTTTACACAGTATGTTCAAAATATATTTCTATATCTATAAAAAATATTTAAAAAAATTCTACCATGCGGATCATGGGGAAATTCCCCTCCCTTTTCATGAAAAAGTGCAAAAATAGCAAAATATCTCCAATAAGGGCGTCATTAATTAACGAAAAAAATATTTGTCACGCTATTCCTTTATACAGTATGTTCAAAATATATTTCTATATCTATGAAAAAAATTGAAAAATATTCTACCGTGCGGATCATGGGGAAATTCCCCTCCCTTTTCATGAAAAAGTGCAAAAATAGCAAAATATCTCCAATAAGGGCGTCATTAATTAACGAAAAAAATATTTGTCACGCTATTCCTTTATACAGTATGTTCAAAATATATTTCTATATCTATGAAAAAAATTTTAAAAAATTCTACCGTGCGGATCATGGGAAATTCCCCTCCCTTTTTATGAAAAAGTGCAAAAATAGCAAAATATCTACAATAAGGGCGTCATTAAATAACGAAAAAAATATTTGTCACGCTATTCCTTTATACAGTATGTTCAAAATATATTTCTATATCTATAAAAAATATTTAAAAAAATTCTACCGTGCGGATCATGGGGAAATTCCCCTCCCTTTTCATGAAAAAGTGCAAAAATAGCAAAATATCTCCAATTAGGGCGTCATTAATTAACTAAAAAAATAATTGTCACGCTATTCCTTTATACAGTATGTTCAAAATATACTTCTATATCTATGAAAAAAATTTAAAAAATTCTACAGGCGGATCATGGGGAAATTCCCCTCCCTTTTCATGAAAAAGTCCAAAAATGGCAAAATATGTTTATTATAGACGTCATCAATTGTCGAAAAAAAACATTTGTCACGCTACTCCTTTCAACAGTATGTTCAGAATATATTTCTACATCTATGAAAAAAATTTGAGGAAATTCTACCGTGCGGATCATGGGGAAATTCCCCTCCCTTTTCACGAAAAAGTGCAAAAATAGCAAAATATCTCCAATAAGGGTGTCATTAATTAACGAAAAAAATATTTGTCACGCTATTCCTTTATACAGTATGTTTAAAATATATTTCTATATCTATGAAAAAACTTTAAAATAATTCTACCGTGCGGATCATGGGGAAATTCCCCTCCCTTTTCATGAAAAAGTGCAAAAATAGCAAAATATCTCCAATAAGGGCGTCATTAATTAACGAAAAAAAATATTTGTCACGCTATTCCTTTATACAGTATGTTCAAAATATATTTCTATATCTATGAAAAAAATTTAAAAAAATTCTACCGTGCGGATCATGGGGAAATTCCCCTCCCTTTTCATGAAAAAGTACAAAAATAGCAAAATATCTCCAATAAGGGCGTCATTAATTAACGAAAAAAATATTTGTCACGCTATTCCTTTATACAGTATGTTCAAAATATATTTCTATATCTATGAAAAAAATTTTAAAAAATTCTACCGTGCGGATCATGGGGAAATTCCCCTCCCTTTTCATGAAAAAGTGCAAAAATAGCAAAATATCTCCAATAAGGGCGTCATTAATTAACGAAAAAAATATTTGTCACGCTATTCCTTTATACAGTATGTTCAAAATATTTTTCTATATCTATGAAAAAAATTTAAAAAATTCTACAGGCGGATCATGGGGAAATTCCCCTCCCTTTTCATGAAAAAGTCCAAAAATGGCAAAATATGTTTATTATAGACGTCATCAATTGTCGAAAAAAACATTTGTCACGCTACTCCTTTCAACAGTATGTTCAGAATATATTTCTACATCTATGAAAAAAATTTGAGAAACTTCTACCGTGCGGATCATGGGGAAATTCCCCTCCCTTTTCACGAAAAAGTGCAAAAATAGCAAAATATCTCCAATAAGGGTGTCATTAATTAACGAAAAAAATATTTGTCACGTTATTCCTTTATACAGTATGTTCAAAATATATTTCTATATCTATGAAAAAAATTTAAAAAAATTCTACCGTGCGGATCATGGGGAAATTCCCCTCCCTTTTTACGAAAAAGTGCAAAAATGGCAAAATATCTTTAATAAGGGCGTCATCGATTGACGAAAAAATTGTTTGTCACGCTATTCCTTTTGACAGTATCTTCAGAATATATTTCTACATCTATGAAAAAAATTTGAAGAAATTCTACCGTGCGGATCATGGGGAAATTCCCCTCCCTTTTCACAAAAATATAAAAAAATGGAAAATTATCCCTAATGAGGACGTCATTAAGTGATGAAAAAAATATTTGTCACGCTATTCCTTTTTACAGTATATTCATGATATAGTACTACACCTATGAAAAAAATTTGAAGAAATTCTACCGTGCGGATCATGGGGAAATTCCCCTCCCTTTTCACGAAAATATGGAAAAATGACAAATTATCCTTATTGAGGATGTCATTAAGTGGTGAAAAAAATATTTGTCACGCTATTCCTTTATACAGTGTTTTCATGAAATATTACTACACTTATGAAAAAAATTTGAAGAAATTCTACCTTGAGGATCATGGGGAAATTCCCCTCCCTTTTCACGAAAAAGTGCAAAAATGGCAAAATATCTTTAATAAAGGCGTCATTGATTGACGAAAAAACATTTGTCACGCTATTCCTTTTAACGGTATGTTCAAAATATATTTCTACATCTATGAATAAAATTTAAAGAAATTCTACCGTGCGGATCATGGGGAAATTCCCCTCTCTTTTCATGAAAAAGAGCTAAAATAGCAACATATCTATAATAAGGGCGTCATTAATTAAAGAAAAAATTATTTGTCACGCTATTTCCCTTTACAGTATGTTTATAACATATTTCTACACCTATGGAACCTCCTTTGGAAAAAATAGCTCAGCATTATTCATATATTATGCTGAGTATATTTTGAAGAACATTGAAATTAACAAGGCTACTTTTTTACAAACATGAAATTTCCCCCTTTTACACAGAACGATTCAAAACTTGTTCTAACAAATAACATATAAAGTTCATAATAAAACGACTTCTATTTACGCATAATATTTATTATTTGCAAGATCTACATAAAAACGTTGAAAAAATGTTGAAAAAACATTGACCAATAATGCCAAAAAAAAATCTTAAGGATTTAGATTCTTTATAATATTTTTGAGAATTCCTGTGTAATTTTTCAGGATACCATGGATGGTTAGAAAAGTCCTGGCTTTACGATTCGACCAATCCAAATCAAAGTGTTTTAGATTGAGCGGCGGATATGCGTTTATCAATCGTACTCCAGTAAATGGCTAGAATTAAAGACATAGTCCCATTCTATAGCGGGAATTCTTTTATGTTCTCAAATTTGCCTCTGGCGAAATTTCTGGGTCGCTTTCTATTGTACTGACATACATGCAAGACTCATCTCAAATGGGTAGGCCTATAAAAAAATACGTTTATACTACTGCCCAAGCTGAATCGCTTGCTTCCAACCTTACTCAGAGTTAATTTCTGTAGAAAAGTAATGATCTTTCACTGAAAGTCGTACTTACAACAAGGGCTGGTCAATTCGAGTCGGTGATTCGAATCGATTCGAAGCACAATTTATTCGAATCAGTCGTGAATCAATTATAGAAACAAAAACTTGTTAAGTGAACTAGGATTTTCATTTTTAACAACGAAATGCAATCGATTTAGGTCAAATTAGACTAAAATCGATTATATTTCGTCATTAAAATATGAAAGTGGTTGCTCTTAGTGTGAATTGAAAATACGCTACAAATTATAAATTTCTTTATTTTCACAATGTTATAACAGTACAAGTTATAATAGTAAAAATGGGATATTTGTTATTTGCAAAGAATTAGTGATTCGATCCGATTCGAAAAAATTATTCGAATCAGATTCGAATTCCAAGTGATTCGGTTTTGCCCAGCCCTACTTACAGTACCGGATGTCACGCTGGGAAAGGAACAACTAACGACTACTTACAAGCACAAAATATTCAATTTGGGCATTTGGAGACTCAGTTTAACAAAACAATTTTCAGGTCGTCATGTTTACACTTTTTGTGGAATTTGAAAAAACTATAAAGGTGCTTCCATTGTAGCAAGTCTCTAAATTTAGTTTTGATACACAAGCCGGACACTTCCATACTATATCGACGATATCTGCAACATCGCCATCGTAGCAGCTTGCGTGGTACCATCTCGGACACATATCGCATCCAACCTAAAATAATAATATGAGATAATGAAATCTATAGCAAACTGGGTTCGTTAAAGAAAGCTTAATATCTCACCCATTCCCCGGGAGTTTTTTTCCCACAATAACTGCAGTATGATGTTAGAAAATCCAGAATTTCGAAAAAGAAGATATGTAAATCCAATCAACCCATTCATTTTTAGGAAAGATTTTTTGTTACAATTAAACCCCTAAAAGCTCCATTTTATAGCAAGCACGCACTATTCCGTCAAACGAGGGGGGGGGATGGAATTGCCCTGTTGCTGTTCACCTCTTGTATCAAATTCATCATACATGCTTGCCGTAAGCTTACGCCACTTTCGGGCTTTTTAGAATGAAATTTAATAAACAAAATGCGATACAGACATGGAACTTCTGTAAGAAAATGGTCCCAATGTCAAGACAAAATAAATCAAAAAGCGATAAAAGGTTTACATTGAATGCCTCCCCAAAGGCTCCTAAAATAACAAATCTTTATCTTGTTTCTGTTTTATATAATACTATCTGGTACAGTTCTTCCCAATATTTTGGCGCACTCGCGCCGGTAAAATGATAAAAATCGTTTCATGAATTGATGTCATTTTTGTTTTTATCTAAGCGAAGGCCGAAAGCAAAAATTCTATATCAAAAACAATAAAAACTTCAAAGCCAATGTATCCGTTCGCCGGTGAATTTCTTATAGATATCAGAAATCTTAATTGAGCGGGCAACTGACAAAAGATGAGTGCTGGTTGATCTATGCTCATGTAAAACTTGGTTCACGATCTAACGTAACATAAACCAACAGAACCTTTTTATAGTACAATAATTTTAAAACGAGTGCCTTTTTATTTATTTTTCCATATGTGAAATTGTATATCATTGCAACACAACCCTGAAATAATGTATTATTTACTTACTACTATCCTCACAGAGAAATTTTATGAATGGGAATTAAATCATTAATATGTAAGTAAAATAACGAAACAAGAAAGCGAAAATTATTATATCGAGCATATGAATGAATGGACTTGAACGCTGTCATGGTATTATATTGGGTTTATTCCTCTCAGAACTTTGTCAAATCAGTGTCAAAGTCCATCTTTACACTCTTTTTTATCTATCCAATGATATATGTATGTTCGAGAAAGCCATTAACAGAGCACGATCAAGTTGCACACTGATTCTTATAACAATTGCCTATAGCCTTCAAAGTTATGTCATTGAAAATACTTCTTCTGGCATTTGCGAATTCGAAAAGACCCACAGCGCCTTATGCAAGTAACATATCTGGGGTCCGTCCGTACTCACGAAACTTCGCTAATAAACGCGTTTAAGAGCTTTCAAATGCATTCGAGGTTTGCATAAAGTCGCTAAAAGTGACGTTTTTGTATAGACGTGTGTGTGACGTAATAATGCCATGAAATCGGAGAAATATAATTAATCGCAAGGCCGAAAACAATATTAAAACTCTCAGTACAATTACGGGAGGCAAGTATACAACGTATAGCATTGCGATGCTCATGGAAGTAACTGCCAACAACCGTATTATCTTAAGTCAGCATCATCATCCTTTAGTTGACAGAAACTTTTATTTTGATAGTATATTTTCCAGGATCTTAAAAATTTATAAAACTGTTCAGGGAATACCGAGAGAGAAGTATTGACGTGCTGTTGTAGGTTTTCCCAAGCTTGACTCATTAATAAAAAAACATCAAAAGATGAACACTCTTTATTGCAAGAACTCGCATGCATTTGAATACATTGACGTTGAAACTACAAACATCTTCCAACGGCATTCTAGTTTGCAGCTCTCGGTCGGAGCGCGATGCAACTTCTACATTTTAACAAGAGTCTAGCTGATTTCTCTCCATATAAAATAGTAGCTTTTATAAAGTGAAAGGCATGAAAGGAACTTCTAAATATGCGGTGACAATGAATGACAATATGGTGACGCGTGAAAGTTAAATAGCGAGAATGACATTACGTCATTCGCAGCAAACTTCCACTCGCCCCACCTTTTTAGGAGAAGTTTGACTAAAAACATACTTTGGCAGGATCTGGCGAATAAATAGATGTCCATTTCGCGATATCATTTTTTTTTATGTAAAATAGATAGAATTATTGAACTCTATCGTATCCTAATAAAGTTTCATTGGACCTTACAATAAAGATATATAATAAAAAAAAATCCGAATTCCTGAGGTATCAATATTGTCACCTCTTCAGTCGCTTCCGCGCCGTCGAATAGAATAGAGCTTTGTCTTTTTCCATTTTTTTTGTGAGATCTGGCATCGAATTTTCTTCGCTTGTTTGTTTGTTTGTCATTGCGTGCCGTTTTCGGTACCTTTTGCAATTAAGCTGCATTAACTGGATATATTTACTTCACCGATTTGCACATCGAATGTATGTGAGTTTGTGCAATATTTATCTTTTGATGTTTTATTAATGGGACGAGTGACAAACGCCAACACTTGTTTTGAGAATCCCTGCATAATCCTAAAAAATATATACGGCATTCAGAATTTTGCATACACTATGACAAAAAATCCAACAAAGCAACCGGTCTCTGACAGTAATTTTACTTGACGGTATTGAAAAAAATTCAAAATCAACTCTTTGGGCCATCAACACCTCATAATTGGCTTAAATCTCATCAACATGGCGTATTTTAACTTTGAAAATATGCAATTCCTGAAAATAACCAGTAAATTTACTGTACTTTTGTTACAGTGTAGCCTAGAGCAACTTTACTTATAGTTTTACTTGCATATATGCAATTCACCATTTGTTTTATTCAGAAATCTCACTACTAGGTGAGAATCAGAATGACGACAGTTTTGAAATCAAAATATCAATTTTGTTAAAAAATTTTCTTAGGAAGGTATTTTATTCCAATGTGGTATTCCATTTGGATGTAACCCTGGTGTGTTTGTGTCTTCCGAATTCAATGTTAGTTTGGCTTATGAATACTGGATTTCAAAGGGCATCTACTGCTGCTTCTTTGCCGCCTGAAAAAGACACCTAAAATGGAATAGACTAGTATATATCAAAACTTCAGCGGAATTACAATTATAATACACGGTATGGTAGGTATGTATAACGCATGTGCAGTTTCACAGTTAACAGTTTGAACAAACTATAGTTGGAGTTGGTATTTACATTTTGGCATTCTTGTATGGCGTATTTTTCACAAAACCTCTTAACGTCTAATCATTTGGTCCCAAATGAACAACACAATTTACGGCAAAAATTCGCCCATTTGTTATCACTCGACAATCAAAATTGTAGATAGGCTTACATTTTAGTACTTTTTATAAGGTATCTGTGGCATGGGCCATATTCGGGCCGATTCACGCCGAGTACGTCAATAATTTGAAGAGGTCTGTATTCTGTATTGCTCCGAAAAGAGGTTCGGTGTCATCCGGAGAGTATTGTCATTTTGCATGATAACTCGGCGCTTTTATTTATAATTTTAATATACGATTGGAATCTAATACTTGATTGAGAAGACAGCAAATAAAAGACAGGCAACATGTTGAAAACCTTGTTATCGATCACACACAAAACAGCATAAGATATAGAAAGTAAAGAAGGATATTTTCCTGGCATTTACTGAAACAAAACAAACTTGAATGAAACCACTCATAGTTCAATGACATGCATTTGTCTTTCATTCTTCTATGATCCTCATGGCAGAATTTCTTCAAATTTTTCTTAAAAGTGTATAATTGTATTAAAAATCCTGAAATAATTTAACCTATTAAAGACGTTTTCATAAAATGCCTAAAATGGTTCATCATTATTAGGATTATTTTGTCATTTTTGCACTTTTTCATGAAAAGTGAGGGGAATTTCCCCATGATCGGCACGGTAGAATTTCTTCAAATTTTTTTCATAAGTGTGGAGATATATTTTTAACATACTGTAAAAAAGAATAGCGTGACAAATATTTTTTTCATCACTTAATGACGTCCTCATTCGGGATAATTTGTCATTTTTCCATATTTTCGTGAAAAGGCAGGAGAATTTCTCCATGATCCGCACGGTAGAATTTTTTTAATTTTTTTTCATAGATATAGAAATATATTTTGAACATACTGTATAAAGAAATAGCGTGACAAATAATTTTTTCGTCAATCAATGACGTCTTTATTAAAGATATTTTGCCATTTTTGCACTTTTTCGGGAAAAGGGAGGGGAATTTCCCCATGATCCGCACGGTAGAATTTTTTTAAATTTTTTTCATAGATATAGAAATATATTTTGAACATACTGTATAAAGGAATAGCGTGAGAAATATTTTTTTCGTTAATTAATGACGCCCTTATTGTAGATATTTTGCTATTTTTGCACTTTTTCATGAAAAGGGAGGGGAATTTCCCCATGATCCGCACGGTAGAATTTTTTTAAATTTTTTTCATAGATATAGAAATATATTTTGAACATACTGTATAAAGGAATAGCGTGACAAACATTTTTTTCTTTAATTAATGACGCCCCTATTGGAGATATTTTGTTATTTTTGCACTTTTTCATGAAAAGGGAGGGGAATTTCCCCATGATCCGCACGGTAGAATTTTTTTAAATTTTTTTCATAGATATAGAAATATATTTTGAATATACTGTAGAAAGGAATAGCGTGACAAATATTTTTTTCGTTAATTGATGACGCACTTATTGTAGATATTTTGCTATTTTTGCACTTTTTCATGAAAAGGGAGGGGAATTTCCCCATGATCCGCACGGTAGAATTTTTTTAAATTTTTTTCATAGATATAGAAATATATTTTGAACATACTGTATAAAGGAATAGCGTGACAAATATTTTTTTCGTTAATTAATGACGCCCTTATTGTAGATATTTTGCTATTTTTGCACTTTTTCATGAAAAGGGAGGGGAATTTCCCCATGATCCGCACGGTAGAATTTTTTTAATTTTTTTCATAGATATAGAAATATATTTTGAACATAATGTATAAATTAATAGCGTGACAAATATTTTTTCGTTAATTAATGACGTCCTTATTGTAGATATTTTGCTATTTTTGCACTTTTTCGTGAAAAGGGAGGGGAATTTCCCCATGATCCGCACTGTAGAATTTCTTCAAATTTTTTTCGGAAGTGTAGTAATATTTCATGAATAAACTGTATAAAGGAATAGCGTGACAAACATTTTTTTCTTTAATTAATGACGCCCCTATTGGAGATATTTTGTTATTTTTGCACTTTTTCATGAAAAGGGAGGGGAATTTCCCCATGATCCGCACGGTAGAATTTTTTTAAATTTTTTTGATAGATATAGAAATATATATTTTGAACATACTGTATAAAGGAATAGCGTGACAAACATTTTTTTCTTTAATTAATGACGCCCCTATTGGAGATATTTTGTTATTTTTGCACTTTTTCATGAAAAGGGAGGGGAATTTCCCCATGATCCGCACGGTAGAATTTTTTTAAATTTTTTTCATAGATATAGAAATATATTTTGAACATACTGTATAAAGGAATAACGTGACAAATATTTTTTTCGTTAATTAATGACGCCCTTATTGTAGATATTTTGCTATTTTTGCACTTTTTCGTGAAAAGGGAGGGGAATTTCCCCATAATTCGCACGGTAGAATTTCTTCAAATTTTTTTCGGAAGTGTAGTAATATTTCATGAATAAACTGTATAAAGGAATAGCGTGACAAATATTTTTTTCATCACTTAATATCCTCAATAAGGATAATTTTTCATTTTTTCATATTTTCGTGAAAAGAGAGGGGAATTTCCCCATGATCCGCACGGTAGAATTTTTTTAAATTTTTTTGATAGATATAGAAATATATTTTGAACATACTGTATAAAGGAATAGCGTGACAAACATTTTTTTCGTTAATTAATGACGCCCTTATTAGAGACAGTTTCGCCATTTTTTCACTTTTTAATGAGAAGGGAGGGGAATTTCCCCATGATCCGCACGGTAGAATTTCTTCAATTTTTTTTTCTTAGATGTAGAAATATATTCTGAACATACTGTCAAAAGGAATAGCGTTACAAGTGTTTTTTACGACAATTAATGACGTCTATAATAGAGATATTTTGCCATTTTTGCACTTTTTCGTGAAAAAGGAGGGGAATTTCCCCATGATCCGCACGGTAGAATTTCCTCAACTTTTTCCCTCGGCGTACAAGTATGGTTTGAACACGCTAGTCAAAAAAATGTCGTGACAAACAAATATTTCGCTATTTTGAATGAGTATTTATGACTCGCCGAAGGCGGATATAGTAATTGAAAAATCGGTAACTGTCTGCTGGAAGTGTCTGCTAGCTTTATACAGGTCAGGTAGACTATGCTTTTAGGTTGCGGTAATGGAAACAATTACCAAATGATATTTATTTTGCAAAATCAATACAGAATAATATGAGTATGTTAACAACTTTTTATATGCAACTGGCATTTAATCAGTACTGTATGTGTTAGTGTCATAAATAGAACCGAAAAATAGGCTAAAACCAAGTCAACTTACCACAGGTCAAAAAAAAGGTTTTCCTCTGACTGCCACAGTGTCAGATTTAGTAAAAGAGAGAATTTAATTCTTATCCTGAGTGGGAGGAAAGTAAAGATACTGCCTAGTCATAAGGTAAATCACGACCTCCAGTGCAGACACCAGTTTTGAGTCAGTTAGGGGTTTTTGGTTTATTTTCTTTCTCATTTTTCCTGTACATAGACATTTAGAACTGGTCGGTGGATTGAGCCATAAGCAGTGCTCACATGAACCTATAATCCACCAGACCTATAATCATCATCTGTCACAGGACTGACATTATTAAAGTCGTTTTTCATATTCTTAGCTCCCTTTAAACATGAAGCGCGATTGCCTAGTGGTTAAACATGTTGGCATCGCAGGTTGAAGATCTCGGGATCGCGCCTTGGCAAGTCGGCTCGCTTATCCATGCCCACCACTCAACACAGGGTGCAATAACTTGGGTAGGCGAAGCCGAACAGGAAAAAGTGATATCATTCCATTGTAACCCTGTCCGTCTATAAGTGGCCGCTCTTACAGGGTCTTGGACAGGGTGATTCACTCTAAGAAGTGGCTATAAAATAAAATTTAATTTGGGAAATAATTTTAGAAAAATATACTGTATAAGACAGGGTTAAGGTCCAATCAGGGGGATGAAAAAAAAATTTCTCCGCCAAGATTTTGGAATAGAGGAACGGTACCTTTACCAGTACAACCTGACTGATATTGATTTTTTGCAAACAATATCGATACCGATATTTTGTCATTTTTGACCACAGTTAACCGATGTTTTATCTTACTTGAAACTCATTGAAATAAAGCAGAAACAAACTCCAGAAATAAAGCAATAAACCGAAACACATAATGAAAGAACATGTCTATTCTGTATTGTATAAGAAAGGCAAATGAACATATTATAACTTTTAGATGTGCTACTAAGTAATTTTTGCAGAGGGAGGGTGGAATAAAATCCCATCACAAGCGAATAACAACTTCTGGATTTCCCTAGATGTAAGTAAAATATTGTGTAATTTTTGCCATTGGAACAAAAAAATGCATCATTTTAAAAGAATTACGCATGCCCATATGTCTATTTGTGATCTGCTGACATATTGGCATACAGCAAAAATTGCGCTGATATATATCGGTTCAAGGAATGTGACTGTTTTTTCAGTTCATTTTGAGCTCGGTAGGTTTGGACTTTGGAATTGTCCTAACATATTTCTTGTGTGTTGTAGGAGGCTTTAACCATGGTAGTGTAGTTCTGTATGTTTTTCGCTAAAGAGTGCGGTTGCTGACACTTTATCTTGTAGTAGCTCTGTCATTTGAATAGCCGCTATTTGGCTCCATTTAGACTCTGCTTTCGAACTTGCCTTGGATGAAATGCTATAAAGAAAAATCATCCTGTGTGTTATATGATCTGGTGCTCTAGATGTCCATTACAATTGTTAAGTTTGTAATGTGAAATTTATATCTCCTATGGCAAATCAGAACATTAGGTCAATGTGACCGACAAAAGTGGCAGAATTTTTGTTTTCTTCATGTGTCGTTCACGTTTTATCTTCTAGACCCAGATGTATCATGAGATATTGCCCATTTTGTTGATTTTCTTCTGCCGAATCCATTTCTTCAGGTGTCTGAGTAGCAAATTAGCTGCCATTCTGTCAGTGTGGAGGCTGATATATCAGATACTGGTAACACAAATTCCAATATTGATCGGGCTGTAATGAAATCATGATTTTGCTACTCAATCAATAAATCAGACTATTAAAAACTTGAAATCTAGATATTGCAATTGGAATTGAACATTTACATTTAGGAATTGAATTGAATAATTTTAGAGGATTGAACACTTGAATCGTAGCTCTAGCAACCAAAGATGTATTTATAGAAAATTACATCCAAATTTAGATGGATTTTCTGAAATTAAATACATTTTTTTAATTATTCCCTCTTTTGATTTGAATTGCTATGAGAATCAAATATAATATTTTTCGAATCAAGAATTGAATGTATTGGTTTCTTACTACCAGCATTCTTTGGACATACAATCCTTGAGTAAATCTGAATATAAATATAGCACACTTCTTTAATGGCTCATACATGGATAAGTTCAGTGGCTTGACCAAGATGAATTTTTTTCATACAAGCGATTTTTTTCAAATGTATGAAAAAGACTAGCAGCTACTAGGACACCCGAAAGAAGTGGCTTCATCAGATGGAAATTCACCTTAAAGGCTTTATTTTAGGATTTAAATCATTTACTGAAAGATCAGAATTGTCTTTTTATCGGACAAAAAGCTTTGAAATCATTAATATTGCTATGAAATAGAAGCGTTGATGGTTTTGGAGCTTTGTTGTTCATACGAAGTAAGTTTGTATTGATCAATTGTGCAGTGTAATCATGACATATGTGAAAACCTGGCTAACAGCATGCTATCTACTCAAACACCCAAAGAATATGAATTTCATCAGAAGAAAAATAACCAAAAGCAAAACAAGGTATATGCCTGAGTTTAAAATGTCTGAGTTTGGTGCATTAGAATTTGAGCTGTTGAAATTTTATTTTTTTTTACTTAAATTCACTATTAGCATTTTGTCAAGCATGAGCCACAGATTGACAGTGTCTCGTTTTTGCGATCAGTGATGCTTAACAAAACATGTTTCGTTGTGATTTTTGTGACCGGGTAATTGTGAAATCTTTATATGTAACTGAACCACTACAGTAAGTAAATCATTTTGCATAAGCGATAAAGAGTCATCTGACACTTCCAAGGGTGTTTCACTCATATAAGTGACTATAAAAATGTACAATGTGAGAAAAAAAATTAATATTACAAAAATTTGCTGAGATTTGGGAACAAATTACTCATGGTTCTATAGCGCCCACTTATATCTCACTGACCACCAAAAAACGCTGTCTCACATTTCTTTGCCAGTGGATTAGTACTAGGGCTGGGCAAATCCGAATCATTTGGAATTAGAATTTGATTCGATTATCTTTTTTCGAATCGGATCGAATCACTAATTCTATGTATATAACAAATATCCCATTCATACTATTATAACTTGTCTCCATCGTGATAGTGAAGAAATTTATAATTTGTTGTGTAATTTTTATGCACTAAAAGCAATAATTTGCTTATTTCAACGTCGAGATATAGTAGATTTTGGTCAAATTTGACCAAAATCGATTGCATTTCGTTGTTAAAATAAAAATTTCACCTTATTTGGCAAGTTTTTTTTCCTATGAACGATTCACGATTGAATTGAATAAATCATGCTTCGAATCGATTCGAATTGCCCACCCCTAATTAGGACTATTCTGAAGCCCGTACCTACAGGGCTTTGAATTTGGTTATTATAATTTTCGATTTGATTCATTCACGAATTCCTGAATTATTTAATTCCATTGTCCCTATGATTAGTATGTGGATATGTTTATTCGCTCCAGTAATAAAGGATTCAATGTACAAGTATAACAAATAAAATGTGAGACAGGACAGGATGAACTTTATTTTTATACAGCATGCTATTAACAATGTTTACATTTATATCTGGTCACAATATTTTTCTTGCGTCTTGCCGTTCCATCCCGTGTGGACATATGAGGTCCTGGTGAGGTTATCGAGCATAGTCCCAAACCTGCGGATTACAAAGCCTTGCCCGGGGTCACCCGGGGGCATGTATTACCTATTGAAGCTGTTTTCGTTTATCGATGTTTAACATACTCCATTGGGGTTTGAACCCGCGTCATTTGTTAGGTGTCACTTCATGGCCCATTCACAAGTCCCTGTCGACCTGAAACAAAATCAAAATAATTTCTGAAAATCATGCAAGTTTCAATGGATTTCATAATTTTAAATAATAAACACGGCTAGACTTCTAGCTACTAAGACACCTACTAAGACATCTTATCAGAAGGAAATTCAGCAAATGGGCTTTATTTCATAATACATCTCCTGCTAAAATGTCTTTCTTCGAGTGTCTGGTAGCTACTGAATAGAACAAAAATCAAATCATCGAAACTGCTGTAAAAATCCATCCAAAGTAAATATTTCAGGCAACCGGAAAAAAACAGGATTTATGTCACCCTGGACACAGCTTTGCAGTATTCATGTTTTTGAGATTTTTCATTTCAAACCCCAAAATCCCTTTTTCAAATAAATTTCAGTGCGGCAGACACGTTTTTTGTATGTAAAGAATAAAAATTTTTTTTTGATTTATGGCCACTTTTTAGAGTAGATCACTCTGTCCAAGGCCCTGTAACAGTCACCACTTATAGACGAACAGGGTTACAATTACTGGAAAGATGTCATCTTTTCCTGTTGGGCTACCCAAGTTATTACACCCGGGGTTGAGTTGTGGACATGGATAAGCGAGCCGAACTCGCCGGGGCTGGAACCCAAGATCCTTAACCTACGATGCCAACATGTTTAACCACTAGGCCATCGCGCCCATAAAACATATAAAAATAGAAACACCAATTTCCAGAACATTTTTTTTGCCTGTGGCACCCATTATGATGTCAAAATTTGACCTATTATCGATGTTTTTATTTTTTCTAGATTTTTCTATTGATAAAAAACTGGTATATAAACAGCAAATAATTTTCTCTCAGGTTATAAAATTTTACAATATTTGATTTTTTTTTTTACTGAAAGTCGTCCTATGTTAGGCCCGAAGCAGAGGATATTGTTTCCCCTTATTGGCTGATTAGCTCATTCGGTAAAGTGTTGGAATATGCTTCAAGCTACGCATCTTTGATCACCCTGTTCAATTCCCATTTGGGGGGATTTTATGCGAGAGCTGTGCTGGACACCTTGTTAGTGCACGGTCATGTAGGCATTGCTTTTATGAGAGATATGTTAGCTAAAAACTTTTATCCCAATTTAAAACCGGTGTCTGCACGATCGTTAATCCGTAATCTTGGAACTAACGTTTTTTTATAGCTCTGCTTTGAAATGCACTATATGACTCAAACACTATAATAAAGGGCAGTGAGCGGTATCTGCCCTGGGCAACAGTAAATACCTCATATAATATATAGGGATTTTGCAATCAAAGCCAAATATACATGTGAGGCCACTGTTATAAAGTCACCTCAATATCGTATTATTTTGCTTAAATCATGATTTTTCCGCATAATAAGCAGTAATGAAACAATAATTCAAAAAATATTGGATTGTGCAAAAGCAGCTTTGTCAAGAGTCAACCAATTTATCAAGTTGTATTTTCTGTGTCGTGAAAATTGCCTGAAGAGAGCAAGGTTTAATATTTACTAATAGTCCAGGACAGATATGAGATATTTCAGTTCATTTATGTATGTAACGTTTTCCACTCGGAGTATGTTTTTTTTTATAGCCACTTTTTCAAGCGAATCACCTTGCCCAAGGCCCAGTACTAGCGCCACTTATAGATGGGCAGGGTAAGAAATACTGGAACGATATGATCTTTTCCTGTTTGGCTTAGCCTACCCAAGTTATTACACCCTGGGTTGAGTGGTGGACATGGATAAACGAGCCGGATCGCGGGGGCTTGAACTCGAGATCTTCAACCTGCGATGCCAACATATTTAACCACTAGGCCATCGCGCCCACTACGGTTGCTGGTGTTACATTTTATTAAATCATTTGAAATATTAATGATCGTTTGTGGTTGATTATAGATAGTGGTACTGCTTTACCTTCCCCAATTTCCAAGAGAATGAAAGTGTGTGTTGTTATTAATTTGTTCTTTTGTTTGTTTCATGTTATAGCTTCTAGTTTAATATAAAGTAGATTTTGTCATCTGATATTCAAAATGTCTCTAAAGATTGAAATAAATGATAGCGAACATGCAAATGGAATTCTACAAGAACTTAACAGGTGAGTACATTTGGCTTCGACTGATGTTGGATAATTTTGGTTGATTGTGAGAATGATTTGAAATATTGTAATTATGTTGTGTCGGTTTTCATATGTACTTGATCAATTGGTCATTGTAATGTTATTTGTCTCTTCGTATTTCCGGTAGACATGGGCCGATGTATCGAAATCTGCAAGTATTGGTGATTTTTGAAGTATCGGTACTGGTATAGGAAAATTTTTATCACCGATACCGGTTACGTCTTTACAGCGGAGCATACGAATATGCTTTATTTACTGATAATAAATGGAAAGACCTCGCATTTCACTGCCCTGAAAAATACTTAAAAGGGGCATGCTCGCATGAGCAATTTTATTTGCACCTCGGGTTTTTAGTAAATAAAAACTGTCAATCCACTCACTATATGCTCTTTTTGATGCAGAAAAAGGTGATAGGTGTCACGTTAGTTGTGTAACCACGAACATTTGCTCTCAATCTTTGGACCCATGTATGCTTGAAGGCAGCATCAATTTGGTATATTTTCATCCATATAAGTTTGCACTCCAATTTTTTTGTTTTTGTTTTATAGCCACTTCTTAGAGTGGATCACCCTGTCCAAGGCCCTGTAACAGCGGCCACTTATAGACGGGCAGGGTTACAATTGTGGGAAAGATGTGATCTTTCCTTGTTCGTCATGGCCTACCCAAGTCATTACACCCTGGGTTGAGTGGTGGGCTGGAACCTGAGACCACTTGGCCATCACGCCCGAAATGGATGCAAGAGTTCAAGGGTCCAAACGTACGTAGGCGCACACATACATGGGTTCAACCATAACAAGTATGTGGATACAGAAAGGCCTTAAACATATTTAATAAAGTACTCGGTATCGGAATATAATTATAAAAGTGGTATCGGCGAAAATTTTGGTATCGACCCATCTCTAATTTCCTGTATCCCTGACCGTTGGTAGGCACACCGGGTAATCCACCTCATTTTGTCATCTGTGATGTAATTTTTCTTTATTTCCACATTTATTATATGGTCATTTTTACCACAAATTGAAGAGTGAGTTTTGAGTCAATAATAGGAAATGAGGATTGTTTTTGAATGGAAACGTATCACGTATCCTATCAAACTTATGTTTTGAGATAAATCATAATAGATTCATTATATCTATATTTAGTGCCCTTTAGGTACGGACTTGGAATAGTTCCAAATATTTTTATGTGTTGTAAAAGGTCATTTAAGAAATAAAAGTGGAGGGTGATCTTATTATTGTCCAGGGCAGATATCATTTATTGCACTTTAGCACAGTAGTTCAGTTCCGTTCGATATATTTAAGCATTGCTTAAATCTAACCGACTCATGGCCATTTTTATAGCAAGGACCTGGCTTCAAAATGTGGTAGTAGCAACTGGACTTCAGTGGACAACATCCCCAAAAGTATTGAACTGCTATAACAAACTGCAGCATGTGGTATCTGCCCTGGCGATGATAAAACGTTTCTTCTTGGTCGACTTTCAGCTTTCAGTAACCTCATATCCGAGTCTCATATCCGAGACTCATATCCGAGATTTAATTGCGAGTCCCAAGTCGAGTCGAAGAACACGCGAGTTAGCAAGAAAGGCTGGTAGTATGGTACGGTGCGAAGATTGGTACGATACATTTTGAAATTTTCGTACTTGGTATGCTACGGTACAAAGTTTGATATTTATTTCATACCATACCGTACTCTTTTTCGTACCTTCGCATTAGACCATGTTCTCCTCAAATTATTCAAAAAATATATCATTTAACATCTTGCCGTTTCATAACTGGGCGCAGATAATATAGTTTGTGTCCATCAAAGAATATTTCAAACTAAAGGACAATTTTAAAATGTTTTAGTGCATCGCAGGGCAATATAAAATGCAAATCATTCAGTAAAGCAGATCAGATGAGCTGTGTCATATATCGGTTTTACCGTCCTGAATTTTAAACCGATCTCTGATATTTTTCAGTTCAAGAAAAAAAGATGGTGGTTTACATTGTGACTTCACTATCATAGCTGGTTCAGAAGAAATCTCAGTTCATAAAAATATTATATCGGCAGGATCTGATTATTTCAAAGCAATGCTGGCTCATAATGTAAGTTGTCAGTTATTATATCGGCAGGATCTGATTATTTCAAAGCAACGCTGGCTCATAATGTAAGTTGTCAGTTATTATATCGGCAGGATCTGATTATTTCAAAGCAACGCTGGCTCATAATGTAAGTTGTTAGGTATTATATCGGCAGGATCTGATTATTTCAAAGCAACGCTGGCTCATAATGTAAGTTGTTAGGTATTATATCGGCAGGGTCTGATTATTTCAAAGCAATGGTTTGTAGTGTAAGTTATTAGGTATGATCTTTTATCTTTCAAACATATACATTATATCTCACCATTTGGCGCCAGAATAAAAGGCTCGTACTTTTTCACAGGCTTTTATATACACAAAACCCCAATCAGCTCATATGATCTCTTATATTCATTCCCATAGAAAGTC
This sequence comes from Styela plicata, assembly GCA_963675895.2. Lineage (NCBI taxonomy): Eukaryota > Metazoa > Chordata > Ascidiacea > Stolidobranchia > Styelidae > Styela > Styela plicata. The sequence continues at coordinate 21,880,954 of OZ023148.1, forward strand.
GAGACAAAATATATATTTGTGTCACTGCATGTTGACTACATGTGAGGAGGAAATGTGCGACATCTGAAATCCGGTATATACTGCTCAATATAGCATTCGTCAAGCGAATACGATTGCTTGTAAGATATTCTATAAATCAGCTCGGCCTGTTGTTATTGTTGATTAGAATTTTATTTTGAAACTTGAACTTCTATTACAGACTGTCGAAACAAAGTCTGGTCGAGTTGAAATGAAAGGTGTCGACCCAACTTGTTTGAAACAATCTATAGAATATATTTACACTGGTCAAATATCAACTACTGATGAATATGCTGAAGCATTGATGCATGTAGCTCAATTACTACAGCTGAAAAGTGAGTGCAAATCTTATTTTGTCAAATCTGGGATGTCCCTCAGTCCTTCAGAAACGTTTTTGTATTTATAACTGTTCCAAAGCAATTAATTTGGGGTCAAATTTTCTAGAAATGCTCACATGCCAACATGAAACTTATCTAATTTTTTAAATAAAGAAATCAAAGTGCGGGTAGTGGCGTAACTTTGTGATTGGGGGAGACATACGTATAAGCTGATAAATTATGATGTCATAATCTAAATGCCTTCTGTAATACCAAAAATTATGATAGGTAAATTAATATCGACAAGATAAGAAGAATTCGTAATTATAAACTGTGTACCACTGTGTAATTTCTGAATATAATGTTGGCATCAGTGGTGTGCTTGGACCTTTTTTTATTGGGAATTCACAATGGCGTGGCAATCTTTGATCGATCATCATAATTTCAGAAATATCAGACGGAATCATCGATTCACTTGAACAGAATCTGGATTCAAAATTATTCTTTGTAACAAAAAGAATCGCAAAGCTGTTCAGTTACAAAGAATTGCAAGTAAAATGTGAGGAGTTTGCGATGGAAAGATTTGAAGAAATTTCAGTTCTGGATGAGTTTAATCAACTTGAAGAAAAAGAAATGTCGAGATTGATCAAAGCCGAAGGCAACAAGGTAACATATTCTCAGAACTTCTTGTCCCGATCAGCGGTTATTGGAGCATAAGAACGATGAAAAAATAATAATACTATGCTGTTAATATGTTGTCGCAACTACTAGAGATAGGATTCGTATAATGCATAACAGATTTTCCCCCATTGTGAAAACAGGATTAAATGATATCAATCTTATGGACACCGAAATCGAAAATCCGACTGTTTTTGTTTGAGTGTGAAGCAATAAATGTTACATTATTTACTCACTATTATACACGTCTTGTTGCAGGCATACACTATTTCTGCCATTTGCGCACATGATCTCTTATTTTGGTAACGTTTGTCCATGCTAACTCATTCTTTTTTCAAATTGGTTTACAGGCTCCAGAAGATGTCAAATTGAAATCTTTTATTGCTTGGATAAAATTTCAACTGAGTTGTTGTCAGAAGTTCCTGGCAGAATTGAATAATTATGTGGATCTATCCAGAGTTTCTGTTTCATACAAGAAATTCTTACTTCAGAATGAGGTGAATGAATCTTTAATGTAGCTACAAATAACACTTTTCCCTTCTCACAATAGACAAATAATTAGCGATCTATAGGGGCTATTTCGCAGCCTATCTGCATTTTGTATGGGTTGTTTTCTATTCTTCTATTTTACTACAGCCAATTGTGAAAACATCTTTCGAATGTTATCAAACTCTGACCGTATCTCTCATTGCTAGTTTGGAAGTTGATGCTTCGGGTGTTGAAGCTTCAAAAATAAAAGGAAACGAAGGGGAAGAAAAAAGTTAGTCATTTAATTTACTCTCTCTTCAGTACAAAAATATAACGTGACACACAAGCTACTTCCCAAAGTCACAAGGTGAAAGAAATTTTACTCCGTATGCTTCAATTGAAACATTGTCCTAGGAGATGTACTGAACCAATAAAATACGATAAAAATTCAATGCCGTTTCCAATATGCTTTGAACAGTTTTACTAGGAGAGTCCATATTGGAATTAAAGATGGGCCGATACCAAAATTTTTGCCGATACCGATACAAGTACTGATACATTTCCATTTATTGCCATATAAATAAAGTGTATCCACTGTAAAAACACATCCGTTATCGGTTTTGGTATTGGAGATGAAAATTTTCCGATATCAGCACCAATACTTCAAAAATCACCGATACCGATCTCCAATTGGAATACCAAACTTCCATTTGTAAAATAAATACCCTATTAAACCTGTCTATCAGTACAGTGATAATAAATAGAGCATTCATTGAAAACAGACATAAGTTGCATCAATTTAAAACTTTTAAACTGTTTATATTTTTGACAGTTGTAATATTTGACGAAATCACAAAAAGTGTTCAAAGGTTTGATCAACGGCAAACATCATGGACCAGAATTCAGGTTTCATATCATATTTATTGACTATACTTTATGTCGACCACAGAAGGGTGCCAGCTACTCCTGCTGATTACACCTCACTTCGATCCCATAGTTGAGGGTTTAAAATACTTTCAGGAAATGAGGCATTCCTATTGAGTTGAGTGGATGAATAAATTTTACTTAATGAGAACATAACTAAACACATGCAGGCTTATTATTCAATATCAGTGATTGATATAGCAGTTCGTTGGATAGTGATGAGATATATTTTACCGAGTTCAAAAGACCAAAATATGTACTTCAGCTAATTAAGCAATGAAAATTATATAAGAAATAATTCAAAATCTTCCACCATTTCTGTTTTCTGTTAGAAATTCGAAATTATGTCTTTTGAGCTAATTAGACAATGGAAAATGTGACTTAAAAATTGTTTATGACTAAAAAAATATAATTTATATTAAACATGATGGATTCACATTACAAAGTTTATTTTTTCTTTCTTTTTTTGAACAAAAATTCTTATTGTACGTAGGCCTATGTATCAAGAATTTAACTCTTCATGCTCTTCAAGCGAAATAAGATGATGGAAATGAATATTTTTACTGAAACATTTTTTTTCTTATCCAGGGCATGCCTCGCGGATCAGGAACTTATTTCTCTGCAGCAACTCTTGGTGACAACATCTATGTTTTCTTCATGAATCGTTCAGTTCATCGATTGAAATATACAGACAATGTATCTACATGGGAACAAATGCAGAATATGATATATGATCATGGCTCTTGCCCTCCTGTTGCTGTTTTGTCAGGTGAGTTGATGATACAAATACAGTTTGAAATAAAAACAGTGGCGTACTCAGAACCTTGAAAAGGGGAGGTAGAAATTTTTTTATTTTTTTCGAAGTTAAATAATGATGTCACCGTGCCACGTGATTGTTTTTATTAGAAATTACCACAAAATAAGCCCAAATTCGCGCTGATAATGCGAATTTTCCTTCAAAACTGCACGTATAGGCTTAAAGTGGTTTGCAAAATTGTATCATGTATTGCACGCAGAAGGCTTGCGAAAATTTTGAGATTTCTTATGTTTTAAACCCTATGAAGAGCCATTCTGTGTTTTTATCGGTCTGCGAGGGGGGTCAATTGCAACACGACCACCCACAAACCATAGTTGATATAATATTACAGACAACACAGCGTGTTTGTACAGAGATCTAAGAAATAAGCTGAACAATGAACAACATGTTTGATAGAAACTGATCCGAGAAGAAAATTATCGAGTGATGTTTGACCAAGTTTGGGAAACTGATGAGTTGCGCCGACGAGTTATGGTTTATCTATGGCCCAGACTTGCCAAAATGTTCAGAAAACAATATTTTGATCTAAATATTTTTGTTCAGTGTTATATGCTTCTTTGTTCTTATAATGCCAGTGCACTGAGCGTGGATCTTTTTCAGAGCGAAGTGGAGTGAGGGCTATATTATTATACTATATTGTGTTTTATCAAATAACAAGTTTAATTGAAATTCGCCATAAGCAAGGCGGAAGTAGTGTAGGAAACTACTACAAAATGTATTTGCTGTATCAGAAACTATAAGCATTCCAAAAATCTGACTGGCATAATAAAGTACAGCGAGTGGTATCTTTCATGAGCGATAGTAAAACCATGTAGTATATTTACTATCTTTTATGAAATTCATGTTAAATAATGTTTGTTGCAGGATATATTTACATTGTTGGACACTTTGATGATGACTCAAATACAGTTGAAAAGTTTGAACCAACAAACAATCAGTGGGAAAAAGTAAAGGACAAAAATCTTTCAAGTCCTTTTTCAGAAGCATTGGGTGCACAAGGTTGGTCGAACACTTATAAATATTTGAGAATTTGACATTAGTGAATGTCATGAACAAGGATGAGTAAACTGTAGGTATACGTCCAATATATGGATATGCTGGACCTCTCTTCTAGTTACAATTCCAAGTGCATTGGCAATTGCGATAAAGGTCTTAAAACAAAAGGTCAAATCCTCGTAAATACATAATATCAGGCAAATGTTTTCTTTTTGTCGAACATAAAACGTCGATGCATCCTTCGATAAGACGTGTGTATTGATAGACCGCGTGTTCCTGTGATTTTCAACGTGTGATCCCAATGTGATAACCACGACCAATGGTGACCACAAATAATGGCTTTCAAATTTCCATTCTATCCATGTCACATATTGGTGACAAAGCAGTAATGAACGTTTTAAGATGGGTTGGCCAATTTTTAAGAACTAGAAAAATTAGTTGCGATTAGCGGTTTATATATACACACCAAGGGTATAAACAAACCATATTTCAAGTGATGAAAGCTTATAAGCGGGGTTTTTGATGTGAAGAGTACTGTTCCATAGCAGGGTGGAGTTTCACCTTACGGGCGATTTATGCGATTTTCCTGCACGTATGATTGGTATAACCAAGCCATGAACAAGTTAGGATTCTAAGGAAAATATTAATTATTATTGAAAACGATATGATATGTTTCTCATCTTTTGTTGAAATATTGTCTTGTAGGAGACAAGCCTAAAATTTTTTAAATAATCGAGTTAAAGTAGAATTTCTTTACGAAGGAATTATTGTACTGGGAAAAGGAGAGATTCGTCAGAACTTGTGATTATGTCGTACGTCGACGGCCGGTGGGCTGCGTTGTTAAGACTCCGCTCGTTGGCACCGAGCATGCGTAGGTGTTGAAATAAGGGATTGTTTGTTTTGAAAGTTAAATAATTTACGGTATGTGTCGTAGTCACGTTAAAATTGGGATTTGGTGTGCATCAAGTGTGCAATGGACAAAGTGGTCGAATATGGCCTGGGTACACCCTTATCGTCATCAGCTGAGGGGGGAGGCTGTTCCAGGAAATGAACACTTTTATTACTCTCAAGATAATATCTCAACTTTACACTTCAATATATTCAATTGCATTCAGGTTGCATATACAGCATTGGAGGTCAGGTATCAGGCAATTGCACCAACAAAGTAGAAAGATTTGATCCAACAACATCAACTTGGTCATTTATTGCTCCGATGAATGAAGAGAAAGGAGTAGTTGCTGCTGTTGAACATGATGGAATGATATATGTGTTGGGAGGTGAATTTATTATTGTGGAGACCTTTGGCATAAACGAATAATTTATATTGAAACTTCCATAACTGATACTGAGGATTCATCACAATGCGTTTCAAACCAATATTTTACCATCTTTTATGGCACTAACAGATATTAGTTTTATTCTGGTCGAATGGATATTTTATAAAAATCTGGTGTTTTTAGAGAATATTCCAAACATTCGCACAATATTACCATCCAACATGTTGCTTGGATCACACAGTTATTCCGTCCCCAATCACTACCCTATCGATACAACTCTTGATGTTGTTCTCTTAGTAATTTCCAGATTATGGTGGTGACATTCCCAATTTGAACTTTTGTTTTGCCAAGCATGAGTCACAAAATGACCACACCTCGGCAGCTCGATCCAACAGTGACCCACGCTTAGCAAAACATGTTTGGTCAATATATTTCTGACTGAGTTGACGTTTTTCCATTAATATACAAAATCTTATTGTTTTATCTTACGTTGTGTAGCAAACGACAATACCATTTACTTTTACCGTTTTCTTTCAATCAGGATGGAACAACAGTCAAAACCTATCAACAGTTGAACGATACAACATTTCCACGAACACCTGGACAACAGTAGTTCCTATGTTGACTCGTCGTAGCTGGTTTCGAGCTTTTGTGATTGGTGGGAGTATTTATGCTGTTGGAAGGAGGAGCAGGTAGGATGATGAATATGAATTTTAACACATCACGAAATGCAGCAAGAATCACATTTTCTTTTCATTTCACCTAAATCTGTATAAAATCACCACAATTTATGAATCGCATGCATAAAATCAGTTTAGGTGTTATTTCGTAACATGATCTTGATATTCTGTTTAACATCGCCATCGATATATATCACCGCGCATTTGGAATCAGATATTGTGTTATTAAAAAACTGGTCAAAATTAGAAGAAAGTTGAAAAACTCTTAAAAAGATCCACCTATTATTTGCAATTAAGGATTTTCATGTTAGCACTTAAGACTGGTAATTATTATGAAATTCCGAATGCTACTGTACTTGGGTGCTCGATATCGCCCATATGATTCCTATCTATGCTGCCCATCACACTTGCTTAATTAATATAGATTGATCGTATTCTTCTGTTCAGTGAAACCCAGAGCATCGAGAAGTTTGATTTTGAGAAGAATAAATGGGAGATGATTGATATTGAGGAGATGGATATATATGAATCAGTGAAGATCAAATCATTTGATTGAATATGTTTGAGTGTATATTAAGTAGAATTATGTATGCTATATCTTCACTATTCCGCTGATTATTATGTAATATTATGTGCTCTATATCAAGGTGGTTCAAAAAAATTTTGAAAAACTCAGCTAAAACCCCTTTAAAAGGAGCGGTTGAGTAAAAAACAACACACGAAAAATTTTAGCTCATTCGAAAAATTTTCAGTTTCAAGCGAAATCTGGCAACAATAAAAAAATCTCAACTTTTGGTAAAAATAGGATGGGATATCATTTTCATCCTGTGGGAGAGGAAAGCCGAGATTACAGCTTAACCATATGGCGAACCACGACCTCTCGTGCAGATACCAGTTCTGAATCGGGTTGAAGGTTTCTGATTATCGATTTCCCAATTTTTCTCTGCATGGACCTGGTTGGTGGAGGAAGCCATAAGCGGCGCTTACGAGAACCACCGTACACCGGCAAGGTGTCTAACAGACTTCTCGCATATAATCATCATCACTCACAGGATTCGAACCTGCGTCCTGTTGATCAGAGATGCGTAGCTTGAAGCGTATTCCCAACGCTTTACTGATTTAGCTAATCGGGCACCCCGAAAAAATCACTAAATCATTTAAAATCCCTAACTTTTTTCATTACCATATTCGAGTAGCCTACAATAAGAAAGTCAGGCTTGTGCATTATGCTAACTAGTCTTGTAGATGCGGGCTTTGGAATTACCCCAGCGTATTTCCTGCCTGCTGTGGAAGATGACTAAAAGGATTGAAGGCGTAAAGCTACGTTAATATCTTATTTACTGGTAGATCACTCCCTGTTGAAACAATACGTTAAACACCTGTGGTTTGTTTTTCTATTGTTAACATATTTCTACAGCTCATATTTATGTCATAAAAATAACTTTTTTTATAACCCATTGAGTTTTCAAATTGGCAGGTAGTCTCGATCCAAAGATTTCATATTTACAATGGTTGGCAAACCCAAAGATACTCTATTTTCTCACTTGCGTTTTCCAATGGAAAGAGATGTGCCAATGAGTTATTTTCATACAGCGGAAGCTGCCACAAACAGTAAAGGATTTATATGTATAATATATATATATTATACAGTAAAGGAGATTGGTCAAAATTTTCTATGAAGCACACCGGGATACAAATGTAATATATCACTTATTGCAACAATTAAGAAACGAATAGAAACCCTTCTTAAGCCACATTAATTTGCCAATAATGCAATATCCCATTTAACTGACGGTAAAATGCAACGAAAAAAACAAAGTTTGATTCTGACATAGACAAACTACTTGGAATATATCCAAATCAACGTCTCCTATCAACTTTACTTGTTTGCTTTTCGAAGATTTTCCCAATTGCTCAAGTCGCCCTCCAAATGTAGCGATCCTAGGGCCTCATTGATCTTCCAAAAGCACCGTATTATGCTCGCCATGTCATGCATTGAAATATCTTGCACATCATTTTTTGCAATGTCAAATAATTTGCCAATGTCAGATTCAAATTTATTTTGTTTATGTTGCGGTCTACCTTCAGTTGGAAGGGGTGTCGCATTATTATTATTAATATAAAGGGGTTCTAAACTGTTAGATGGGATATTTGCAATATCTACAAATTTATGATTCTTAATTAAAAGGGGTTTCTATTCGTTTCTAAACCGTTATGACACATAACATTTGTTCCCTCGTGTGCTTCGATATGAAACTTTCGGCCAAATTTGTTCAATCTCCTTTGCTGTATCATTTATACTTGCTTGTCGCAGCTTTTGCTGTACTTTATAGTGATACCTCAGCAGATTTGTTCTTTGGAAGGTTTTGCCAACTATTGGAAATATGAAATGTTCATTAGAAAAGTTCAATGTTTCATAATGAATGGTGTTTTTATGAGATGATATAGGTAAATAAGATTTGTAACAGCATGTTAACGTTAGAAAAACAAAGCACACGAGTTTGTTTCAACGAGGAGTGTTGTTTCTACCTATAAATAATATATTGACTTAGCATCTATTACGTTTGATGAAATTAAAGCATGTGTTACAGTAAAGTAGTGTGGTGTCGTTATGTAAAACTTTCACATTTTAAAGCTTCATTTATTATGTAGAATTTGTAAAAAAAAAACGAGAAACTGGATCATCTACGATAAATAAATCTGTTCCATTACCCCTATCCCTAATCTATCCAGCTATACAAAACTGGAAAATTATTGGGTGTCTGCTAGATAGTGGCTTAGTTAATCAAATCAATCAATCAAATGAGTGCCTGTCAAACATTTCCAATGTTGTGGATTCTTTATCTCTATTCGTAGAGTGAAAATATTGTTAGTCTGCAAACAAGATTTTATATTTTTACGATTTGGGTTTGTATTTTTATGATTTGGCTACATTTTGTAGATTTTTAACCCACCTATTGCTATTCTGTTTGTGTATATTTTAATTTGGTTCACAGAACGTCATATCCAGAGTATACTTTCATGAAGCAAGGTCCAAGGATATTACGTGTATCCACATGTACTAATTTCCAATATTATTACTTGACGTATTATGTCATGATTTCGCTTCTAAATTATCCATAATAACTTTTTTGATTTGACGCTTTCATCGATTGAGCTGACCAGGCACCCCTTTCCACAGCCTATAATGTATACCTATATAGTGTGACCTCATAACCGAGTCTAAATGTACCAAGAGTGAATGTACAGGTCCTATCAGACATCCTAGAAGGTTCGGCGCGTTCTTATCCGTTTCGGTAATGACAGGAACCGAAGGGACAAAAAAAAAAGTAAATTGACGGTTATATTCGAAAGGAAATGCGCATCAACACTGCTATTGAACTGGGTGCTCAGCTCAATCGGTAAACCGTCTGGAATACATTATGACCCAGGTTTGAATCCCGTGAGGGATGATGCTTATATGCAATAGGTTTACTGGACGCCTCGCCGGTGCAAGATGGTTCACGTAAGCTCTACTCACATACTCCTCCACCAACCAGGTCCATGCACAGGAAAAATGAGAAATAAGATAATCCAAAAACCTTCACCTCAATTCGGAACTGGTATCTGCACGAGAGACCATGGTTCGCCATACGGCTAAGCTGTATTCTCGGCTTTCTCTTCCCGCAGGATAAAAATGATATCCTATACTATCAGCGAAAGATCTCTGACATTGGGGGGTCCGATTTGCCGGCGAAAAAAGCAAATTGACAGAAGTAATTGACGGACGAAGGAAATGTGCACGAACACTGCTATTTTATACCAGAATTTGAAACTTTTTTACAGTTTGCTAAACGTTCTTCTGATGGATCCAACTTTCTTTAGATGTCTGAGTAGCAGAGTAGCTGGAGTTCTATCAGTGTGGTGGCTGATATATCGAATACTGATAACGACTACAAATTCCAAAATTGATAAGATCTAATGAAAATCATGATTCAATCAATAAATATTTAAAATATGAAATCTAGAACATGCAATTATATCAAGTCTTCTTTAGTGAACTTATTCCACAATTTAATCGAATATTTTTTGCGAATCAGAGACTTGAATCATAGTATTATTCGGGCTTTGGAATAGTCTTTGAGAATAGTCCCTATTTCCTGAGTGTCGTAAAAACCGACTAAAAGCAAGCAAAGGAGATTGTTTTAGCATTGCCCAGGACAGATACCACTCACTGCACTTTACCATGCTGGTTCAGTTCCGTTTGGGATGTTTTCCGTTCAGAGTGCTGTTGGTGGTACTACATTCTTAGTAGCTCTTTGCTATTATGTGGCTGTTAGTTGGTTTCTTCTAGGCTTCCGGCCTTGCTCGGAGTGAATTGCAATGAAAAAAAATATACACATACAAACAGAGATGTATTTATAAAAAAAAGAAAAATACATACAATTTTGATACATTTTCTAAAATTTTATATACATTTTTGATTATGGTGATTTCAAAATTCCTAAAAAATTGAATTGAATAATTAGCGAATTCGTAAACCTCGAATTGACGTGATAGGTCTCCTACTAACAGCAATCTGGGATCTACAGTTCTCAAGTCAAATCTAAATTAAGCATGGCCTATTTACGGACAAAAATTTTATTTCGTGAACACGAGCCACAGATGGACCATGTGTGTTCGATTCATCAGTGACTCATACTTAACAAAACATGCTTGAGCAATTATTTCGATAGGGATATGACTAATTGTTGAATTCCTTCGCTACTCTACTAATTAGAACGAATGCAGAATTCTCGTCAACCAGTCCTCAGAATTATCCACTCGTACTTATGATTTTTTAATACATATATTTTCAAATTATTGAATCATTTTCTGACAAATCAGGCTATACCAGATTTCTGGATGCGATACGGCTAAATTTTAGGTTTCTCTGCTGATCAGTCCACAGAAGTATCCATTCGGGATCATGTTTTTTACATATTTTAAAACCATTCGATTAAATATTTAACATACAGACCCAATAAGAATTTTATTTTGTCAAGCACGAGCCACAGACGTACCGCGATCGATCAATGTCTCATACTTGACAAACAATGTTTTGACAACATATTTCTGACTGAGTAAATGTTTGTGCTTTTTTATCAGAGACAGTCAGTTATTTTACCAACTTACATTTTTCCAACAAAAATAATATTGGCAAACAAAATTTCATAAAATGGGCATTGCCGCTCACTGACCCGTGAACTGAACATTTCCCCCCAATTTTTTAAAAGGAGATTTTGGATATTATTTCAAAATTCAATAGCACATGCGTCTTTCATACTTTTTTGTTACAAAATAAATTAAGTACTTTTTTGGAAATTTTTTTACGTGCCATCGGCATTTGATCTCTTTTACGTAAATCAAATTTCAAGACCAATTTCAATTTTTACTTTTTTTATGCCCCAATATTCAAGAACCTTGTACCGTCTCCGCTTTAAGTTTTTAGGCATCCATACAGATTTTTACTGCCAGATAATGAAAAAATTCATCTTCTGACAAGCGATTCATATTGAATACAAATGGGCATTATTTTAGAGATATACCTCTTGCTAAAAGATACAAATGTCGCTTCTGAGTAGGGTAGTAGTCAAACTTTACAAAAAGATTCAAAATCATCAATACTGCTATGAAATGGGTCTGTACAGCAGATAATCTTCTAGTAAAGTTCAGTTAACAGCAAATAATTAGGAAGTTATGGAGAATTGGGAAAAACAATTTGTACTTTTATCAAATACATTGCATTAGTATTATAATATTTAGCAAATTTACTACATTGGTGAAGCATCAAGGATTGTGGGGGCGATGGCCAGATGGCTAACATGTATGCATCGCAGGTTAAAGATCTCGGGAGCAAGTTCCATCGAGTTTGGCTCATTAATCCATGCCCACCACTCAGCCGAGGGTGTAATAACTTGGGTAGGCTAAGCCGAACAGAAAAGACCATATCTTCCCAACAACATTAACCATGTCCATTTATAAGTGGCCGTTTTTCCTGTACATCGACATGGTTGGTGGAGGAAGCCATAATCATCGGTTACATGAACCACCATGCGCCGGCGAGTTGCCCAGCAATCCTTTCGCTTATAATCATCTCACCCAGGATTCGAACCCAGGACGTTAGGTCGAATAGAATAGATATACTGTTCATTTAAACTGGAATGAAGGTATGCACTACCCAATCAGAGATTTTAGTATGTCCAGCATGTTGAATCGTATGTTTTTGAATTGTATAGAAGCAATTTCACAAATAGCTGTGTATAACATGGTCCGACAGTCCTTTCTTAGGCAAGACAGAATCCAGAACGTCCTTCGACTTCTTTGGTCTCTCAGCATTTTAGAATTTTTCTTATTCCTGAAAAAAGCAAAAAAGTATGAATAGATGCGGGTTTTCAGGCTTGCAAATTGGCAGGATTACGGGTTTCTAGAATCTCGCACAGACTCTACTTATTTTGTGTGTAATCCAGTAGTAATTCCTTCTAATCTACTATATCACACTCCCTATGAGAATATGATGAAAGCTGGAATCTCGCAAATTCCAATAAATTTGCAAGCCTGGGTTTTAGAATTGCCTTAACATATACTTGCTTCATGTTGTATGCAGCTGTTTGAAAGAGTACAAATGTTGGTACGAAAAAATAACTAACACCGACATCAGGATGTTTAACTGATGAGATATTAGTTTTATCCTACAGCAGGACAGTATGGCAGAATGCCAGCTCTCTGCTACCTGGACCCCGAAGAAAATGGGTTCCATCAAAAGAAAATTAAATGAATGGGCAATATTGCATGATATATCTATGACTATAAGAGTTCAATGTCTCTTCTAGAGTGTCTGGAAAACTAAACTGTATGAAAAGGATCAAAATCATCAATGCCGTTATGAAATGGCTGTGTTGATCGTTTTGAGGTTTTTTTGTTCATCCGAAGGAAATGGCATGGACATTTCAGACGCCCGAACAAATCCAAGATTCTGCCACCTTGCAGCAGGGTAATAGTCGGCAATGTGGTTTAAGTCACCAGTACTAGAGCTCGACCGATATATCAGTGAACCGATACATTAACTGGCATATCGGCAGTTCACAGAAGCGGCCGATAATATCGACCAACTGAAATACACAATGTGCAATTCTTCTAAAATGACTAGTTTCTTATCGATTGCAAAAAAGCAATATCGGTCGGGCTCCAGCCAGTACCAACCTGGAGATGTGTGCATGATGGCATAGCGGTTAACACATTGGCATCACAGGTTGAATATCTCGAGTTCAAGTCCCTGCGAGTCCTGTCCGATAATCCATGACCATCACTCAACTCAGGGTGCAATAACTCGGTTAGACAGAAAGATCATATCTTCCCAAGAAATCTAACCCTGCCTGTCTATAAGTGGAATCTGGTAAAAGGACTTGGTCAGTGTGATCCACTCCAAGGAGTGGCTATAAAATTAACAATAGAAACACCTTTATATGTCATTGCTATGTGATGATTTTAATTCCTTTTACCTTCACAATGAAGCCAGTTGTCATGTTACGATATAGTTCGATACGTTAGTTCCGTCCACAGTGACTTGCAGTACGTTCCCAGTGAATGAAATATCAACCTGTTCTGTTGGAGTCGGTCCCGCTGGGAACCTGGAATAAATATATATTGTAAAACCAGGATGAAGGATTCTGTTGCAAATCCCTATTAATTTTGCCCTATAGGTGTGTGCAGTCTAAGAATTTACTGTACACACTGCACTTTACCACATTGGTTCAGTTCCGTTTAGGGTGGAGGAAAATCTAACAAGGTCACTAAAAAGTGACAGAATTTTTTTTTTTCAAGTTTCTAAAATGTTCATTTTCTTTGGATGAACAAAAAACTACAAAAGTATCACCACTGCTATTTCACAGTAGAATTGATGATTTTTTCTAGTTTGGTTGCCCCAAGCTCAAAGGGACCTTTTATTCCTCAAGCAATAAATCATGAAATTTTCCTGCCAATTTGCTAATTTTTTTCTGATGAAGCCAATTTTCTTCAGGTGTCTGAGTAGCTGACATTCTGCCAGTTTAGGTCAGTTATAGGGCGAACAAATACTTAAAAACTGGTAACTGCACTTTAGGCGGAGTATTTTGCCCTGGGTCTGTTATATATAACCATACCCTAAGCGCTTCAGCGCTTTTGTAAACTCCTGTATAGGTCCGGTGGCAGTAGAAAGCTCAGAGTTGCGACGAATTATAGGTGTCCCACCCGGGCTACGTTGCATTGTTGTCTTCCTTGTTTAATAGACCGATGGCCCTGTCGTTCTGCGAGATAAAAAGAACTGATACCTCATGGAGTGGATCACCCTGACCAAGGGCTTGTACTAGCAGCCACTATAGACGGACAGGGTTAAAGTTAAGGTTGTTTCCTGTTCGGCTCAGCCTACCCAATCTATTACACCATGGGTTGAGCGATGGGCATGGATAAAAGAGCTGGACTCTGACTTAGTACTTAGAGAGTGTTTTTGTATTCTTAAAAATTCACATTTGTTAAGCACATGCAGACAGTCTCGAACGCCATAAAAGTCCGATGGCACTTGCGATCACGAGGACGTAGCCGGCCACAGAAATAACTTGATCACAGCCCACGTACAAGGACAACATATTAATTGCACCAATGGCGTATGTTTGACATTATACACCGCTGAGTGAGGAAACCTGATCCCAAATCTTTTGATAGTCTGTTTGACGTAACATCAAAGATGGTGGAATTTGGAATTACATTTGGGAATAAAATTTGATATTCTGGATTCGATTCAACTATTCTGGACAAACTCTGGAACAGTAAATCATTCTGAATTGCCCATCCCCTACCCATCATATTACTTACCCTTTTCAATTCTTGTCGTAAAAGAAATCAAAGGAGCGGTGGATGGTTTCACAATTGCCCAGGGAAGATACCACTCACTACACTTTACCATCAGTTCCTTTTGGGATGTTTTCAGTTTTTTTTTTTTTTGATAGCCACTTTTTAAAGTGGATCGTCCCGTCCGAGGCCCTGTATCAACGGCCACTCATAGATGAACAGGGTTACAATTGCTGGAAAGATATGATCTGCTCCTGTTCGGCTCAGCCTACCCAAGTTATTACGGCCCGAGTTGAGCGGTGGGCATGGACAAGCGAGCTGGCCTCGCCAGGACTCAAACCTGAGATCTTCAACCTGTGATGCCAACATGTTTAACCACTAGGCCATTGCGCCCACATAAAAGTTTAGAGTGCAGTTGCTGGTACTACATCTTTCAGTAGCTCTCTGCTATTGAGTGGTCGTTGGTTGGTTTGTTTGATAAACCCAAATAATGCGTGTCTACATTGTAGAAAATGATATAACGATAAATAACCAATTGGGTCAACTCTAAACTGAGTGCATGTAACAGCAGGTGGCAAATAAAAATAACTTATATACCTCGTTTTCTTTGTCTACATTGTCTTCATACGAGTCTTTTTCAGTTTCACATTGCGAATATCGTCAATCGTAACACGTAGAGATTGCTGAAAAACAATACAAACATAGTAAAATGATAAAAGTCTTCATTCTTGATCAATTGTCATAGGCATATTGACAGCTCAAATAGAAATTTTATTTGGCCAAGCAATTTAGCTAATTTATTACACCATTGGTTGAGTGGTAGGCGAGGATTAAAGAGCCAGACACGCCAGGACTCAAACCTGAGATATTCTACTATTCCGGAGCAGTAAAGCATTCTAAATTGCCCATCCCCTACCCATCATTTTACTCACCCTTTTCAATAAAACAGACTTTGGCGTTGTCATGTTACTCTGTTCAATATCACCCAACTTTTGCAAAGATATCGATGTAATATCAGCTAGTGTGATGCGAGGCCTGTCCTGCTGGCTGGGATCTGTAAGATAAAATTTTATGTTCGATTATTTTGAAAAAATTCATTTCGCAAAAAAATCTTAAACCTTACACAGTCCACATATGCGACTGAAGTCCAAGGCCCTGTAACAGCGCCACTTATAGATGGACAGGGTTACAATTACTGGAAAGATATACTCTTCTCAGGTTCGGCTTAGCCTAATCAAGTTATTACACCCTGGATTGAGTGGTGGTCTTGGATGAGCGAGCCGGACTCGCCGGGGCTCGAACCCGAGATCATCAACCTGCGATGCCAACATATTTAACCACTAGGCCACGAAAGATTTTTCTGCCTTCACAGACTCGCAAAAACAATAATTTTGCTCATTGACAAAGACGTTCAAGAGTCTTTCTACATCGTACATACACAAATCAATTTCTGTGATGCGTCTTCTGACCAACTTTCACAGACAATCATTTTAAACAATGAATTTCTGTGATGCGTCTTCTGACCAACTTTCACAGACAATCATTTTAAACAATGAATTTTTGTGATGCGTCTTCTGACCAACTTTCAAAGACAATCATTTTAAACAATGAATTTCTGTGATGCGTCTTCTGACCAACTTTCACAGACAATCATTTTAAACAATGAATTTCTGTGATGCGTCTTCTGACCAACTTTCACAGACAATCATTTTAAACAATGAATTTCTGTGATGCGTCTTCTGACCAACTTTCACAGACAATCATTTTAAACAATGAATTTTTGTGATGCGTCTTCTGACCAACTTTCAAAGACAATCATTTTAAACAATGAATTTCTGTGATGCGTCTTCTGACCAACTTTCACAGACAATCATTTTAAACAATGAATTTCTGTGATGCGTCTTCTGACCAACTTTCACAGACAATCATTTTAAACAATGAATTTCTGTGATGCATCTTCTGACCAACTTTCACAGACAATCATTTTAAACAATGAATTTCTGTGATGCGTCTTCTGACAACTTTCACAGACAATCATTTTAAACAATGAATTTCTGTGATGCATCTTCTGACCAACTTTCACAGACAATCATTTTAAACACTGAATTTCTGTGATGCATCTTCTGACCAACTTTCACAGACAATCATTTTAAACAATGAATTTCTGTGATGCGTCTTCTGACCAACTTTCACAGACAATCATTTTAAACAATGAATTTCAACACTACACGATGACGGTTCAGTTCTGTTTGGGATGTTTTCCATTTAGAGTGCAGTTGATGGCACTACATCTTGTAGTAGCTCTTTGTTATCAAGTGGCCGTTAATTGGTTCCTTTCAGGCACTGCTTCCGGCCTTGCTTAGGGTGAATTTCAATAAAAAAATGTTTTTTGGTTTATTATAATATAACAACTTTAAACAAACATATTCTCAAAAATTATGAAATCGGAAAATTTGATCAAAGCATCCATTATTTAATATGTGTTACTGAAGCGTCGATAAGACAAGGTTATCTGTGGCGCGTATTAGAAAAAAATAATTTGTGATTGGGTGTGCAGTCTGATTCTATACTAAGAGCCCTGTAGGTACGGGCTTTAGAATAATCCTAATGTATTTCCCGCGTGTCAGAAAATCCGATTAAAAAGAAGCAAAGAAGTGGTTGATGGTTTTACCATCACCCAGGGCAGACACTACTCACTGCATTTTACCATGGCGGCCCAGTTCCATTGCTGACCCTACATCTTGTAGTTAGCTCAATTGGTAGAGCGTTGGGAATATGCTTCGAGCTACGATTCCCTAATCGTCAAGACGCAAGTTAGAATCTCGCGGGGATGATGAGAAATATGATAAGCCAAAATATTTCACCCCGATTCGTAACTGTTATCTGTATGAAAACCCGAGGTTCGCCATATGATTAGATTGTATTCTCGACTCCCCTCTCCCGAAGGATAAAAATGAAATCCTATCTTATCTTATTAACTCTTTGCTATTAAGTGGCTGTAAGTTAGTTCCTTTTAAGCACTGCTTCTGGGTTAATTCAGAGTGAATTTCAAAAAAAGAATGAGAAAAACTGAATGAGTTTGGCCCCTACTTCCATCAGGCATAGTGTCCACTACTCTGTTATTAAGACGCAAGAGATCTTATGATAAAACCTGTGCCTGCTAAATTTTTAATTCCTTATTTTTTTCAGGCTCAGGTTTGCTTAAAAATAAATCAAAAGTAAGCAGTTTACCTTTTTCTCTTCCGCTGATTTCTTCTACAGATATTTCTTCCAGGTCTTCCATAGCATCGGGACGGCATTGTTATTGCACATTACAATCAGACAAACAAACAAAATCGGAAGTCCGCCACGTAAAACCAGCAAAGACAACAACGCAGTCAAAGTTCTTGAGTGAAATTTCAATTTTCGTGTTGCCAGCCACTGTGTTGACCGGAGTCTAAATATTATTACCAATCTGATTAAGCAAACCGATTACCGATTAAGTAAACCGGACATGACTTGTGATTGTATTTAAAAAGAAAAATGAAAGTGAAACTTCATCTCCTCAATTTTGCCTTTCTATCTTATGTTACTAATCTACCATTGTTTATTTCAAGTTGAGCTTATTTCACCAAATTTAACATGATAGGTTGATACGTATGAAGATTTGGAGTTGCAAACGACGCAAACGTTATAGAACCAGCAACGTCCAAATGGTGGAACATTCTCACAATTACGTAGCTAATAAACAATGTAGTTGAGAAAGAAAGAATTTCGTAAAAGAGGAACAAAACACCAAAATGATTCTTATGAGACAGTCTGATAAAGTCGCAGAATGTGAAGCGGAATAGCAATGAGCATTTCATTCAATCCAGGTCAGCAAAGGATTTTTCTAGGCGATACGGTCAAACGATGCCAAAAGACTTTTGCGGGAAAACTGTCTGCAACCTTTCAGATTTTTCTCGTCGTCTTGCTACTGGTGTTCAGAGACACGCTGTCATCTGCCAAGCTTCCAAGCAAAATTGAAAGTATATGAAAGACCCGATTTTAGCAAATAATTCGGGGGAAGACACGACTCGCCAGACGACATTAATAAGCAAGTTTTCTGAGAGAGGGAATCGCAGACATTCATATTTTATAAGAACAAATTTTACAATGTACTTGAGATTATTATAGTTCACTCAGCTTTACTACAAAACTTTGCTTACACACTATGTCTTGTTCACATATAGTAGTGTTTGTTTATAGAAATGTATATTCTTCATTTTCGTTTCACCATTCAGTGCTCTATGGTTATTAACATTGTCATATTCCGATCATTCTGAAATACTGTTTCGATTTAGCATTTTTGACAAAATTTCTTTATTTTTTCCCATCTATATCCGTCTAGAATTTCTCTTGTGCCATGACGGATTGGTCCATTTTAGTGAGAGAATTCGTATCAACATGACTTTGATATACGTTGTATTTATTCGCTGTTAAGGCATTTTAGCCTAACATTTTATTCATAGTTAGCCCCCGCCATTGCCGTCATTGTTTTGTGTGTCTACTACCTCTGATGTCTAACGCCCATTAATGACATGCGCACGATTGTGTGGTCGTAATAATAATATCATAATGTTTGTGGAAAAATACAGATCGCGGACGACGAACATATAGACTACAAGCAAAACATCTATTTTATTTTATTTTTGCCGAATGAAATTCCAGTGCCAATCGGAATTTATATACGCCGAATATATATCTATGAAATTGAAGGAGGTTAATCCGATGCAATATTATTTAGAAATAAGGTTACCATTATGAATATGAATACAACACAGGATATGTATCATAACATACATTCCACGCACGAAAAGAAAAAAATAACCAGAAGGGGGCGTCTAAGAGGAGTTTACATTGTCACGGTAACAACGTAGATGGACTGTAGATGAGTTAGCTACTGGTATGGAGAGTGATCTACCAGCAGAATTATCGCACAAACAGTCTGATGAAGCAGATCTAAAATCAAAGTTAGCAATATACAATTACAGATATATGTAAATCATGTTGACGCCTCATAATTAATACCTCTAGCCATTCAAAAAAGGCACAGGCTACTACCGGTACTAACTTATCCAAACAGATTTAATTTGCAAAGAAACTAAGGGTCTCATGAAGTTTAGTACCATATGTCCGATTATCATAAAAATTTCCCATGTTGCAAGCGACTCATCCTAACCCGGGAGACAATGCCAGATGCTTGCAGCATTGCCCCTCCCCTAGTTAGGATGAGAATATTCTGCTAGTTGTTATTTTAATGACATTCGGGAATATGGTACTAAACTTCACTAGACCCGAAACTAATTATAGCCTAATTCTGAATTGTAAGAATGTCATTTTTTCCGAAGCGTCCAAAAGTTTGACCGCAGATTAATATTTTTCAGATAAAGCGCAAGTTCCGAAAACAACCAAACAATTGTGCTATTGCTCCGCTGGTTCGCAATTTTCAGGTCCTTATTGGGCCTAATACCGGTATCTGATATCAGTCAGTCAGCGACCAGAAATGATTTTCGCAGGCGGTCAAGTGATGTATTTTGAAAGGTTATCTTTATATTTATTTATTTTTAATTTTTTTCTGATGACAGCTTTTGAATGGCGTTATATCTCATGTCTGGATAATTGCCAGGGTGGCCAAATATCGACTGCAGATTAGGATGTGGAAAATTTATTAGATGAGATTTATTTACAGATTACAGATGCTGCTGGCATTGCGTATAAGTACAGTATGTGCTGGTGTTATATACACTGAACCGAAAAATGAAGTCAACTTGCCATAGGTTTCTTGTTTTCTTGATTGTGAGATTTACCATAGGATAGGGAGTGGAAAGTCGAAAATATGGCGAACCACGACGTCTGGCGCAGATATCAATTTCGAATTAGGTGGAGTTTTATCATATATCTCATTTTGTCCATGTACAGACCAGATTGGTTGAGGAAGCTGTGAGCAGTGGTTACGTGAACCACTGTGCACCGGTGACGTGTCCAGCAGACCTTTCTCATATAACGTATTTCCTGGCCGATAAGTCGCTACTTTTTTCCAAAACTTTCCTTTCTGAGACTTATACGTTGCTTCGACCTATGTATTGTTTTTTCCTCGATCCACAGCGAATTGTGAAGCGTTTTATAGTACGGTATGTAAAAGTTATATATAGATGACGCGGCGAGCGCATGTACTTTCAAGATACTTACAATTTAATTCAAATCTCTCTACAATTTGACGTATCTTGAAAGTACATGCCTGCACCCAAATTTACCGTGTGATTAGCACATGCTCGATTTTTTTGCTTGCCAACATTAGTGAATTTTTATTGGTACCCGTCATACATGCGTTTTAATTTGATGACGATCCGATCATGTGTGATCATCAATCGGAACGGCCAGTATTATATCATTCAATGGAAAACGGCGCAATAGGGAATCTACGTAGTTTGCAATCGACGCCATCCTATAAATTAACGAAACAAGGAATTTAAACTTAGCAAGTTCGACGGGAATAAAAATGTCTCTTTTGGAATGTCTGGTAGCAGTCAAACTGTATAATAAGGTTATTTTTTTGTTCGCGCATTTTTGGACACCCGAAGAATAACAAGATTATGTCACCCTGATATAGTTCTCCACTAGACCTGCAGAATTTTGCAATCAATGCCAAATATACATTGCGTGTAACGCCACTGTTATCAGGCCACCTCCATATTGTATTATTTTGTATAAATCATGGTCATAATGAATAAGCGGTATCACCCAGGGCAGATATCAGATACCAATAAACCTACCAACCTATTTTATAATAATATCAATTGCTATAAGATGAAAATGCCTATTTTTTGTCAATAAAATTATTTCCATTCCCATATGAGGAGTATATTTCTATTTTCCAGTGTCTATTTTGAACTTTCTCATAGTAATCAATTTGTAAATGGTTTAAAATCATCAATATTACTGAGAAATAGCAGTGTTGATTGTTTTGAAGCTTTTTTGTCCATCTGAAGAAACATGTACATTGACAACACCCAAGGAAAAGCAAAATTTTAATGGGCACGATGGCCTAGTGGCTAAACATGTTGGCATCGCAGGTTGAAGATCTTTGGTTCGAGTCCGACCTGTTAATCCATGCCCACCACTCATCCCAGGGTATAATAACTTGAGTAGGCTAAGCCGAACAGGAAAAGATCATATCTTTTCAGTAATTCTAACCCTGCCCATCTATAGGTGGCTGCTGGTACTGGGCCTCCAAGAAACGACTGTAAAAAATGAGAATAAAAAGATTCTGTCACCATGTCACCATTAAATTTTATATTGAATATTACGAGGCGAATAAACATACATACATACGTGTCTTGTGCAACAAAGTATCATATTTACATCTCATAAACGTACGGTAGATCATTTTAGGAACCATGAGCCATTAAACAATCAATCACTCGGTAAACATGGCACAAAATACACAACACTACATGTACAGACTGGTAGAATGTCAGAAACTCTTTGTTTAAACAAATACTCACTCGGTAAACACAGCACAAAATACACAACACTAAATTTACAGAATGTCAGCAACTTTTTGTTTAAACAATCACTCACTCGGTAAACACGGCACAAAATAAACAACACTACATGTACAGAATGTCAGCTGCTCTGATACTCAATACACCCGTAGCCAATGGCTGCCATCAGAAAAAAGTTACCAGATGGGCAATATTTTGTGATAAAGATTGAAAAGTCTACCTGCAGGATTTTGCAAGCAAAGCCAAATATACATGTAAGGCAACTGTTATAAAGCCACCTCAATATTGTATTATTTTGTATAAATCATAATTTTTTCTGCATAATAAGCAGTAATGAAACAATAATTTAAAGAAATCTTGGGTTGTACAGAAGCAGTTTTGTCAAGAGTCAATAATTTACCTAACTCTGGTTCATTTACCAAGTAGCATTTTCTGTGTCATAAAATTTGCCTAAAGAGAGCAATGTTTAATATTTACTAATAGTCCAGGACAGATATTAGTAACTTCACTTGAGTTCACTTATGTAACATTTTCCACTCGAAGTCCGGTTGCTGGTGTTACAATTTATTAAGCCCTTTCAAATATTAGTGTCATTAGTGGTTGATTATAGATAGTGGTACTGCTTTGCCTTCCCCAATTTCCATGAGAATAAAAATGTGTGTTGTTATTAATTTGTTATTTTGTTTGTTTCATGTTATAGCTTCTAGTTTAATATAAAGTAGATTTTGTCATCTGATATTCGAAATGTCTCTAAAGATTGAAATAAATGATAGGGAACATGCAAATGGAATTCTACAAGAACTTAACAGGTGAGTGCCTTTGGATTCGACTGATGTTGAATTTTGGTTGATTATGAGAATGATTTGAAATATTGTAATTATGTTTCGGTTTTTATATGTACTCGATCAATTGGTCATTGTAACGTTCAAGGGTTCAAACATACGTAGGCGCACACATACGTGGGGGCAACAACAACAAGGGCATAAGTATGTGGATAAAAAAGGCCTGAAACATATTTAATAAAGTTCTCGGTATTGTAATATAAATTACGAAGGTGGTATCGGTATCGGCGAAATTTTTGGCATCTGCCCATCTCTAATTTCCGGTATCCCTGACCGTTAGTAGGCACACCGGGTAATTCAGCGCATTTTATCATCTGTGGTGTAATTTTTCTTTATTTCCGCATTCATTTTATGGTCATTTTTACCGCAATTGAAGAAAGAGTTTTGGGTCGATAATAGGAAAATGAAAATTGTTTTTGAAGCTAAGCATATCACGTACCCTATCAAACTTATATGTTGAGATAAATCATAATAGATATATTATATCTATATTTGAAATAGTCCCAAGTATTTTCTATGTGTCGTAAAAAGTGGAAGATTGTCTTATTATCTATCGTCCAGCGCACACAACATTTGTTGCACTTTACCACAGTATTTCAGTTCTGTTTGATTTATTTTTTCACTCAAAGTTAGAGCTGGGCGACATACCGATAGGACGGTGTACACTGGCATCTTACTTTCTAAAATATCGTATATATTTATCTGTCTACCTGTCTCGTCTTGAAGCCTTTTGTGACGAAACAACAACCCCATAGACACAGCTGCCTCGTCCTATCGGTGACAGTGAAGAGTGAAAGCACAATATCTCGTTTAATACACTTACGGGTCACAGCAGACATCGGTGATCACCGGCACCAAGTGAGATATTGGTTGGTGTATACTGAGACCCGTAAGTTTATTAAAAAATCTAATATAGCTCAAGACTAACGGTTCAAGACTAGCTTTTTAATTAGAACATAATGCCTTAATATACCGGCAATTCCAGCATTTTTACGACGGTGTGCCAGTACAAAAAATATACCATGCAGCCCAGCTCTAAGTGCAGATGCTAGTACTACATTTTGTAGTATCTATGTCATCTGCAATTTAAGTGGTCGTTAGACGGCTTCTTTTGGGTGCTGCTTTCGGCTTCATGTACCGCTGGAAGCATTGCTTTATTCTAACCAACTCATGGCCATTTTTATAGCACAGACCCGACTTCAAAATGCGGTAGTAGCAACTGCACTTCAAGTGGACAACATCCCCAAAAGTATTGAACTACTATAACAAACGGCAGCAAGTGGTATCTGCCCTGGCGATGGTAAAACAATTTATCACCCTTCGTTTCCTTTTGGTCGTCTCTTAGCTTTCACCGTGAGGATCGTCAAATCCCCGATATTATTGCAACATTATGTATGCCTGTTGGTAATCCAGACAGTGTTGGGAATGAGCCACCTCACTACGAGTCCCAAGTAGAATCTTAAAACACGCAAGTTAGCAGGCAAGGCTGTTAGTACGGTACGGATCGGTGCGATACATTTTTTGAATTTTCGTACTCGTTATGGTACGGTACAAAGTTTGATATTTATTTCGTACCGTGCCGTACTCTTTTTTGTACCTTCGCCTTACACCATGTTCTTCTCAAATGATTTCCGAAAAAAACATTTCATTTAACATCTTGCCGTTTCATAACAGGGTAGATAATATGGTTTGTGTTTATCAAAGAATATTTTAAACTAAAGACAATTTCAGAATGATTTAAAGCGTCGCAGGTAGGGCAATAAAAAATGCAACTGATTTACTAAAGCGGATCTAAAATGATCCTTAGTTGCAAGCCGAGTCCCAAGTCTTACCAAAATTTAAATTTTGAGTCTTGAAACAAGTCACCGTACTTCCAAGTCACAAGTCAAATCGAGTCATGCATTAACGAGTCGCGAGTTGAGTCACAAGTTGAATTCTAAATCTTTTCAGCAGCAATGACAGATTAATTTGTCACTTCTCACTCTATAAGTTGTTCTTCATTTCTGTTTCTTTTTGTTTTGTGATTTATATTGTTATGAGCAGCTATGACCATTATAAAAAGGCTATGCCCATCATAAAAAATCTATCCATATCTCTTACGAAAAAAACCTAAGTCAGTTATAAAAAGGCGATGTCCCTTATCAACACTATGTGTATATATGAACTAGGGAAATCACGTAAAAAACAAAAGGCCAGGAGATTGACACCGACTTCGACTTCCAAACGACCACAATCCAAAACGTATTGCTCACGCGTACATTTACGTAATTTTCACTAAACATAAAACAAAAAACCCTCAATTGTATAATAGAAAGGCTATGCCCGTCGTCAATTACTGGTGATGAAAGAGGTACAGACATAAATAAGGCTTCTTTAGAATATGTTTGCTAATCCGGCACTTATTTCAAATTCGGCAAATTTCATTCCTCTGCTATGCAGAATTATTGAACTTTTACTTTTAACCATGCTAAGATGAGTTTGTTTTATTGCATCAAACAATAATATTAAGCAAAATTTATCAGTGATCCTAACTGTTGGTAAAAAAGTTATGTTTTTTTTTTATAAAGATTCTAAATACGTAGGCCGAGCTGGTAATCTTACTAAGATTTCTAATTTTTGCTATTAAATTTTATTTTTCTGTCGGAGAAGTGCAAAACTTTTTCAAAGTGGTAGATTGTTTTTTCAAAACAACAAAAATAATGTTTTTCTGGAATCACATGAATCAAACTTTCAACCTTTTAATCTTTTTCAGTTCAAGAAAAGAAGACGGTGGTTTACATTGTGACTTCACTATCATAGCTGGTTCGGAAGAAATCTCTGTTCATAAGAATATTATATCGGCAGGATCTGAATATTTCAAAGTAATGCTGGCTTATAATGTAAGTTGTCAGTTATTATATCGACAGGATCTGATTGTTTCAAAGCAATGCTGGCTCATAATGTAAGTTGTTAGTTATTATATCGGTGGGATATGATTATTTCAAAGCAATGCTGGTTCGTAATGTAAGTTGTCAGTTATTATATCGACAGGAGCTGATTTTTTCAAAGCAATGCTGGCTCGTAGTGTAAGTTATTAGTCATGATCTTTCAAACATATTCTCGACACATTATATCTCACCATTTGGCGTCAGAATAAAAGGTTCTTTTAAACTTTTCCTAAATATTCACAGTATTTTTCATACACAAAACTCCAATCAGCGCATATAATCTCTTATATTCATTCCCATAGGAAGTCAAGACAAAATATATTTTTGTGTCACTGCATGTTGACTACATGTGAGGAGGAAATGTGCGACATCTGAAATCTGATACAAACTGCTCAATATAGCATTCGTCATGCGAATACAATTGCTTGTTAGATATTCTATAAATCAGCTCGGCTTGTTGTTATTGTTGGTTAGAATTTAAGTTTGAAACTTGAACTTTTGAACTTCTATTGCAGACTGTCGAGACAAAGTCTGGTCGAGTTGAAATGAAAGGTGTGGACCCAACTTGTTTGAAACAATCTATAGAATATATTTACACTGGTCAAATATCAACTACTGATGAATATGCTGAAGCATTGATGCATGTAGCTCAATTACTACAGTTGAAAAGTAAGTTCAAATTTATTAGGTTTAAGTTGTTATGAAGATTTGTCACTTATCTACTGCAGTAAATGACCAAATGTATTTATAAATCGAACACACTTGGTCTATACGTATAGCAAAAGTATTACAATATTATGCATTAAGATACACAGAGACAACCTACAGTCGATTCAGGCAACTCGATTGACGATGCAGCCTGATACAATATATGAATGTATTTGTTGTTTTTAGAACCATAACGTACAACCGCCAAAACCTCGCGAAATGAACGTAGTACCGTCAAAAAGCAGCGCCGATTATACTTCACTATTGCGAAAATGCGCTTTTCGCTCTGCAAGGATTGTTATGACCTAGGTGCCCAAACCTCACATTCAGAAACAAGTGACAATGTTAGACTTTATTTCTGGTTCTCCAAATCTGCTTGCAAATTTGAGAAGATTTTTGGGGAAAACATGTCGCCTGACTTTCCTTCTCTCCTTCGAAAAATTAGGGTCACAAGTGGTTCTTCTTCAAAACCCGTCCATGATCTCTTATAAGTGTTCCCATTACAAAGTCGATGAGTGTTCCCTCCTTCCACTATCCTGTCAGTGTTTCCTTGCTCCAGCCCGCCAGTGTTTCCTCCTCCCATTGCATTAGTATTCCGTCACCTCACCCTTTCAATGGTTCCCACTTTTTTTAATGTCAACTCCTACACAAATGATCTCTCTTCACACTATGTTCTTTCACTCCCGCGTTGTCAGCCTTCCATACTCCACACCATCACTTCCTCTGCCCATCTACCCAGTGCTTCTATTTTTTTCCAATTTCTTTCAATTTCTATACCGTCGATATTCCCATTTCCACCTAATGATTTTTCCTTCTCCTATTCAATTATTGTCTTCTATTCCCGTCACCGTTCCCTTCTCCCAACATCAGCAATTTTTCAATCATTTTAACCTGTGATCAATCATTGTAATTACAGAAATATCAGACGGAATCATTGATTCACTTGAACAGAATCTTTGTCCAACATCTTACTTTGTGACAAAAAGAATCGCAAGCCTGTTCAGTTACAAAGATTTGCAAGAAAAATGTGAGAAGTTCGCGATGGTAAGATTTGAGGAAATTTCACTTCTAGATGAGTTTTCTCAACTTGAGGAAAAGGAAATGTTCGGATTGATCAAAGGAGAAAGAAACAAGGTAACATAGGAGTTTTTGTAAAATAAGGCAATATTTTGTTTTCATCATGTGGCTGAAAACCATAGAAAATTCGGCGCACGATCCGAAAAGTTCATGGCAAGCCACGACCTCTCGTTCGATCACATCTTCAAGTTAGATATGGAGCTTTTTGCTTAACCAGTTCTCAATTTACGATGGACAAATACGATCGGTATAGGATGCATGATAGGATCTTGGTGAAAATAAAATTTTCAAATATCAATTTCAACTAAATCTTAGAAAAATATGAACCTTTTCTGCAGTCCATATTCCCTCATGCTATCCAATCAGTGTTCCTTCTTTCCATCTTGTCATTGTTGCCTCCCATCTTGTCAACGTCCTCTAGCCGTTCCTTCTTTTCACCCAGTAAGGGTTCCTCATTGTACCTACTATGAGTTTCCTCTTTGCTTTCTTTTTCTGCTCTCAGTAATGGGATCCCTCTTTGCACCCAGTAATTTTCCCATCTTCAACCTGCAAGTATTCCATTTTTGTTTAACCTTTTAAAGTCACTTCTTGTTGCGGCCACTTACAGACGGACAGGGTTAGAGTTGTTGGAAAGATATAATATTTTGGGTTCGGCTTAGCCCACCCAAGTTATTACACTCTGGGTTGAATGGTGGGTTTGTATTTTGTTGACGTCTAGTTGGCTGGTTCAGATGCGGCTTCAAAACTTCATCACTATAAAACTAAGTAAGAAAAAGATTCAATTCTGATTGGAAAATTTATTAATTCGGTATTCGGGTATGTTATTGTCGATGTTTTATTCACGTTTTCTCCTAGATCTACAAAAAATCTTTTATTTCAGGCATCAGACGGGATCAAGTTGAAAGCCATGATATCTTGGATAAAATGTGACAAGAAGAATCGCAGAAAGTTTCTGAAGAAACTCAATACATATGTTAATTTGAAGAATGTTCCTGCGACTTATCGGAGATTCCTAGTTGAAAATGAGGTTGGTGGTTTTGTACTTATAGAAGTTGTTGGCTGAGTATTCGTAGAGAAAGAAAAACTACTCTGCAAATATCAGCATAATCCGAGGGTGCCTACAAATTCAGATCTTCGTCACACTTGGGTTTTTGTGACTTTTTTAAAAACTTTTAACCTCCCCAATATATATTTTTTTTAAATTGAAAAACTTTCTTTACAAAAAAATTAAATTTGTAATTCTTTTTCAGCCAATAGTGGAATCCTGTCCTGAATTTTCTCGAGCTCTGCTTTTATCTGTGATGGACAGTTGGAATGTTGGTGCTTCAGATATTGCTGGTTCTGAGAATGTAAATGAATCAAGTGAGTATTATCGGTTTATGCAATAAAGAATGTATATCAGTCGTTGGCTTATAACTGCAACTATAAATCATAATACGTCAATACCAGGCTTGCGTAGGCTTAAACGAACAGAAAAGCTTTGTGCAATGTTTCGTTATTAACCTCTCGATTGACTATAACAGGAAAGATATCAGTTCATTTTCTCAGTATCCAATGCAATATTAGTGATTAGAGGTAAAAAAGAATTATGTTGGTAAATATTTCTGGACATGAACTGTAATTTAAGAAAACTATAAAATCTCGACACAAGTTGATTTTGACTCGAATGGAACTAATGTTATTCAATATCCAGTAGATATTTATATATTGTATATTCCTCATGATATGTTTTACAGTTGTGGTGTTTGATCAAGAATCAATGGCTCTACAGACTTTGAATCTGGAGAGGAAAACATGGAAGAAGCTTCAGGTTAGTTGTCAAAACCTGAATTGTTTGATGCTTATCGTGATTTCCGATCAGAATCATTATTTCTTGAAGAACATGCCTTGTGATACTTCATGCAAAATATGAAATTATTTTTTAGAGTTCAGTATTAATCAACCTTCGTTTTCAGTTGACTACTACTCAAACCAATTTTCATGATTTTTTGATCAAAATGTTATGTGACAGTTGAACTTGAATTTTGTTCCAAAATGCGCACACACACACACATATGTTTAATGCGATGATCATTCCCACCTAATTACTGGTGAATCTTCCAAACTGCGTGAGCGCCAAGTCTTATGATCCAACAGCTGACGGAAAGATATCACTTTGTGGCATTCACTTTTGAAACTCTAGTGTTTTTGGCAATGATGCAAGCTAAACATCCAAAATTCAGCCTTCTCCAACAGATCAATCACACCGTTTGTTCATCACTATTGATTACATTATGGCTGTAACCATATTTGTTATGCGGTTTTATTTCAGGAATGTTGAACAAAATAGTTCAGGCACCGTCCATTCATTCAAAAAACTTTTCAGATCTGGTGCCTCCAGATCGTAAATTTTATTAGATATGAGTTGCAAATGGTTCGTTCCAACGTGGTACTCATATCATGCTCATTCTGACTTGGTCGCCCTGGGCAAGTCTTGATGGCCAGTAGGGTGCATTAAAAACACCCAAGGTTCTAGCTAGGCTCATTTTGTGCCGTTTCGCAATCTTTGAACTCGGATTAAAAAGAAAACAAACGCGGCCATCAGCCAATGATTAGTTATTGTTAGACAAATGCGAGCTAAATCTATTTTTTAAAAATAGTGGTGTTTTTGATGCACCCTAATGACCAGCTGAATACACATGCAGGCTTATTATTCAATATCACTGATTGATATAGCAGTTCGTTGGATGGTGATGCGATATATTTTACCGAGTTCAAAAGGTCAAAATATGTACTTAGCTAATTAAGCAATAAAAATTATATAAATTCGAAATTACGTGTTTTGTGCTAATTAAACAATGAAAAATATAACTTTTAAAAAATGTTATGACTAAAGAAATATAATTTTCATTAAACATGATGCATTCACATTACAAAGTTCATTTTTTCTTTCTGCAACTTTTTTGAACAAAAATTGGCCAAATGCTTTTGCTTATATTTTAATAATTCTTATCGTGCCTTCAACACCTCATACTGTTCAGAGAAATAAGATAATGAAAATGAATAATTTTACTGCAGCATTTTTCTTGTTATCCAGGACATTCCTCATGCATCAGGAATTTATTTCTCTGCAGCAACTCTTGGTGACAACATCTATGTTTTCTTTGAGAATCGTTCAGTTCATCGATTGAAATATACAGACAATGTATCTAAATGGGAACAAATGCAGAATATGATATATGATCACGGTCATCACCCTCCTGTTGCTGTTTTGTCAGGTGAGTTGATGATACAAATACGGTTTGAAATATAATTAGTGCCGTATTCAAAACCTTGAAAAGGGGGAGGGGATGATTAAATGATGATGTTACCGTGCTGCTGGACTGGTTTTATTGTAAATAAACACAAAATAAGTCCAAATTCCCACTGAAGGCACAAATTTTCCTTCAAAACTGGGCATAGGGTTTTAAATGTGGTTTACAGGAGTATACAATGTATTGCACGCTGAAGGCGTGCAAAAATCTTAATCTTGAGGTTTTTATGTTTCACACCCCTTGAAAAGCCATCCTGCGGAGAGGGGACATTGCAACATGCTCCCCCCCCCCAAAAAAACCATAATTGATATAATATTACAGACACCACAGTGAATTTGTACAGAAATCTAAGAAATAAGCTTAACAGCATGTTTGATAGAAACTGATCCGAAAAGAACATTATCGAGTGATGTTTGACCAAGTTTGGGAAACTGATGAGCTGCGCCGACGAGCTATGGTTTATCTATGGCACACACTTGCCAAAATGTTCAGGAAACAATATTTTGATCTAAATATTTTTGTTCAGTGTTATATGCTTTTTTGTTCTTATAATGCCAGTGCACTGAGCGTGGATCTTTTTCAGAGCGAAGCGACATGAGATCTTACTATATTCGATGTGTTTTATCAAATAATAAGTTTAATTGAAATTCGCCATAAGTAAGGCGGAAGTAGTGTAGGAAACTACTACAAAATGTATTTGCTGTATCAGAAACTATAAGCATTCCAAAAATCTGACTGGCATAATAAAGTACAGCGAGTGGTATCTTTCATGAGCGATAGTAAAACCATGTAGTATATTTACTATCTTTTATGAAATTCATGTTAAATACTGTTTGTTGCAGGATATATTTACATTGTTGGAGGCTTTAACAAATACTCAAATACCGTTGAAAAGTTTGAACCAACAAACAATCAGTGGGAAAAAGTAAAGGTCAAAAATCTTTTAAGTCGTTGGTCAGAAGCATTGGGTGCACAAGGTTGGTCAAACACTTATATATATTTGAGAATTTGACATTAGTGAATGTCATGAACAAGGATGAGTAAACTGTAGGTATACGTCCAAGGATATGCTCGACCTCTCTTCTAGTTACAATTTTTAATCAGGCAAGGCATTTTCCAAGTGCATTAATAATTAACACAAAAGTCAAGTCAAATCCTAGTAAATACATAATATCAGGCAAATGTTTTCCTTTTGTCAAACATAAAACGTCGATGCATCATGTAGGAAAGAGTCATCTGCGAACATTCGATAAGACCACACGATCAAGGTTAGCGAAAAGACGTATGTACGTTCCTGTTCCACGACCAATGTTGACCACAAAAATGGGCTTTTGAACTTCCACTCTAGACATGTCACGTCATTGGTAACAGCAATTGCGGTATCATGGGTCCATGTGAATTGTGGAATATCCCGGGAGAGATGGTATCCAAACAGTAGTGAACACATCAAAAATAGTTGGACAATTAGTCGCGGTTGGAAATTTATATATACACACCAAGGGTATAAAAATATCATATTTCAAGTGATGAAAGCTTATTCACAGGGTTTTCGATATGGAGGGTACCGTTTTATAGTAGGGAGGAGCTCCACCTTACTGGCCATTTATGTGATTCCCCTGCACGTATGATTGGCATAACCAAGCCATGAACAAGTTAGGATTTTAAGGGGAATATTAATTATTATTGCAAACGATATAATATGTTTCTCATCTTTTGTTGAAATATTGTCTTGTAAGAGACGAGGCTGAAATTTCGTTATTAAACGAGTTAACGTAGAATTTCTTTATGTAGAAATTATTGTACTGGGAAAAGTCAAGGTTTGCTAGAACTTGTGATTATGTCGTACGTCGATGGCCGGTGGGCTGTGTTGTTAAGACTCCGCTCGTTGGCACCGAGCACGCGTAGCTGTTGAAATAGGGGAATGTTTGTTTTGAAAGTTAAATAATTTACGGTATGTGTCATAGTTACGTTAAAATTGGGATTTGGTGTGCATCAGGTGTGTAATGGACAAAGTGGTCGAATATGGCCTGGATACACCTTTATCGTCATCAGCTGAGAGTGAGGGGATGCCAGAAAATGTTTTACCCGTTTCTGATGCTTTCGTCAGGGGTTTATCACCATATTAAGTACAAAATTGACACCTGTTTAAACAGGCGTTCGTCATCATAACGAGTCGCAGTTAGACTCACAGGTACTTAAAGACTACTGTTATTCTACTTCCATTGAGACCTTTCATAGATACCATGGTTGTCTGACAGTTATTGGCATCAGCAATTGCAGTCGATCATTTGAATTCAAAAGTAAAAATATTAAAACCAACTTGCTGCTCTTGTATGAATTAAAAATAAATAATTCCAAGATAATATCTCAACTTCACACTTCAATTGCATTCAGGTTGCATATACAGCATTGGAGGTTGGGTAGGCGATTGCACCAACAACGTAGAAAGATTTGATCCAACAACATCAACTTGGTCATTTATTGCTCCGATGAATGAAGCGAAAGGATATGTTGCTGCCGTTGAACATGATGGAATGATATATGTGTTGGGAGGTGAATTTATTATTGTGGAGACATTTTGCACGAACGAATAATTCATATTGAAACTTCCATAACTGATACTGAGGCTTCATCACAATGCGTTTCAAACCAATATTTTACCATCTTTTATGGCACTAACAGATATTAGTTTTATTCTGGTCGAATGGATATTTTATAAAAATCTGGTGTTTTTAGAGAATATTCCAAACATTCGCACAATATTACTATCCTACATGTTGCTTGGATCACACAGTATTTCCGTCCCCAATCACTACCCTATCGATACAACTCTTGATGTTGTTCTCTTAGTAATTTCCAGATTATGGTGGTGACATTCCCAATTTGAAATTTTGTTTTACCAAGCATGAGTCACAAATGGACTACACCCCGGCGGTGCGATCCATCAGTGACCCACGCTTAGCAAAACCTGTTTGGTCAATATATTTCTAACTGAGTTGATGTTTTTACATTAATACACAAAATCTTATTGTTTTATCATACGTTGTGTAGCAAACGACAATACCATTTACTTTGCATCGTTATCTTTCAATCAGGATTTAATTATCAACACCTATCAACAGTTGAACAATACAATATTTCCACGAACACCTGGACAACAGTAGTTCCTATGTTGACTCCTCGTAGCGGGTTTCGAGCTTTTGTGATTGGTGGGAATATTTATGCTGTTGGAGGGAGGGAGAGGTAGGATGATGAATTTTAATACATCACGAAATGCAGCAAGATTCACATTTTCTTTTCATTTCTCCTAAATCTGTATAAAATCACCACAATTTATGAATCGCATGCATAAAAAATTTTTAGATGTAATTTCCCTATATGATCTTGAGATTTTCTATGTTTCAAAACATTGAAGAACCGTTTTACCATACTTTAGTCGACAAATGCGGTTCGATGTCATCTCAACACTTAGACCGAGTCTGCCTTAGCGATGCCATTTAGCAAAACGAGAGTGTGAAAACGGTATTCCTGTTCCTGTAGGAAACTTTATATATTATTTCTGACATGCTTTAACTTGAAATATTGTTCTATAACGGGAAATACAAACAATTGAATCTTGTATTACGAGAAATTTATGTTTGTAATGTTTAACATCACCATCAATATAGATCTCTGCATATTTAGAATCAGATATTGTGTTACTGAAAAATGGGTCAAAATTAAGAAAAAATTGGTGTTTAAATTGAATAAAAAAGCGAAACATATTATTCGCAATTAACGATTTTCGTGTTAGCAGTTACTTAAGACGGGAGACGGGTATGTCTGCGGTCTGAGAAATTGATTTTGAACTGAGTTTGGGAGAATTGAATTGTGAATTTTTTAATTGATATGCATTCTAAACAAGGTTGAAAGCAAAACCAAAGAAGGGAACAAATAACTATAAATAACACGACAAAAAGGTTCTCCATAAAATTTAAAACCAGCAACGTCACCCTGTGTAGAAAACATTCCATAGAACTTCTACTGTACAACGCACTTTTACATAAATTTCTGAATATAAGTTGAAGTCATTGCCTGGATAATTATTTTTAAATACCGAATGCTACTGTACTTGGGTACTCGATATCGCCCATATGATTCCTATCTATGCCATCACACTTGCTTAATTAATATAGATTGATTGTATTCTTCTGTTCAGTTCAACCTACAGCATCGAGAAGTTTGATTTTGAGAAGAATAAATGGGAGATGATTGATATTGAGGAGATGATTATATTAGAATCAGTGAAGATCAAATCATCTGATTGAATATGTTTGAGTGTATATTAAGTAGAATTATGTATGCTATATCTTCACTATTCCACTGATTATTATGTAATATTACGTGCTCTATATCAGGGTGGTTCAAAAAAATTTTGAAAAACTCAGCTAAAACCCCCTTAAAAGGAGCGGTTGAGTTAAAAACAACACATGAAAAATCTCAATTTTTGATAAAAATAGGATGGGATATCATTTTCATCCTGTGAGAGAGGAAAGCCAAGATTACAACTTAACCATATGGCGAACCACGACCTCTCGTGCAAGGTACCTGTTCCAAATTGGGGTGAAGGTTTTTGATTATCGTATTTCTCATTTTTTCCTGTGCGTGGACCTGGTTGGTGGAGGAAGCCGTAAGCGGCGCCTCTGTGAACCATCGTGCACCGGCGAGGCGTCCAGCGGACCTCTCGCATATAATCATCAACCCTCACGGGATTCGAACCTTCGTTCTGACGATCATGCGTAGCTCGAATGCTAACTAGTCGATGCTAACTAGTCTCGTAGATGCGGGCTTTAGAATTACCCCAGCATATATCCTGCTTGCTGTGAAAGGTGACTAAAGGGATTGAAGACGTAATAGCTAAGTCAATGTCGAAACAATACGTGCAACATGAGTGGTTTGTTTATATATAGTTCACATATTTTTACAGCTCATATTTATGTCATAAAAATAACATTTTTATAAACCATTGGGTTTTCAAATTGGCAGGTAGTCTCGATCCAAAGATTTCATATTTACAATGGTTGGCAAACCAAAAGATACTCTATTTTCTCACTTGCGTTTTCCAACGAAACGAGATGTGCTACTGAGTTATTTTCCAACAAGTATAATAAACAAGTACAAACAAGTATAATTGATACAGTAAAGGAGATTGAAGCATTTTGGCGGAATTTTTCCTATGGAAGCACACCGGGATACGAATGTAAGGTGTCACTCATTACAACAATAAAGATTTAATAGAAACCCTTCAAGCAACATAAATTTGCCAATAATGCAACATCTCATCTATCTGAAGGTAAAATGCAACAAAAACAAGATTTGAATTGACATTGACAAACTACCACTCTCATATCAAATTTACTTGTTTGCTTTTCAAAGATTCTCCCAATTGTTCAATTCGCCCTCCAAATGTAGCGACCCTAGGGCCTCATTGATCTTCCAAAAACATCATATTATTCCCGGATGTCATGCATTGAATTATCTTGCACATCGTTTTATGCGATGTCAAATAATTTGCCAATGTCAGATTCAAAATTTAATCAGGTTGCGGTCTACCTTCAGTTTGATGGGATATTTTAAATATTGACAAATTTATGTTGCTTAAATAAAAGGGGTTTCTATTCGTTTCTAAACTGTTGTGACACATAACATTTGTTCCCTCGTGTGCTTCGATATGAAACTTTCTGCCAAATTTGTTCAATCTCCTTTGCTGTATCATTTATACTTGCTTGTCCCAGCTTTTGC
This sequence comes from Styela plicata, assembly GCA_963675895.2. Taxonomy (NCBI): domain Eukaryota; kingdom Metazoa; phylum Chordata; class Ascidiacea; order Stolidobranchia; family Styelidae; genus Styela; species Styela plicata. The sequence continues at coordinate 21,918,127 of OZ023148.1, forward strand.
TGTACTTTATAGTGATAGAGAAACAAACCACACGAGTTTGGTCTACCAATAAATAATATATTGACTTAGAAGCATCTATCGTGTCTTTTATTCCTTTTAGTTGCCTCTCACGACAGGCAGAAAATGTGCTAGAGTAATTCCTTAGTCCGCACTGACAGGACTACTTAGCATAATGCACAAGCCTGACTTTCTTATAGTACGGTACTTAACTATGGTAATGAAAAAACTGCAAAAATTGGGATTTGAAATTTAGTCATTGTAGGCTGGGACTTTTAAATAGGCGACTAAAAAGAAGCAAAGAAGTGGTGGATGGTCTTACCATCGCCCAGGGCAGATACCACTCACTGCACCTTACCATTTCGAATCAGCTTCGTTGGGGATGTTTTCAGTTAAAAGTGCAGTCTCCGGTACTACTCTTTGCTATTGAGTGGCCATTGGGTGGTTCCCTTTAGGAGCTGCTTCCGGCCTTGCTTAGAGTGAATTACAATAAAAAAAAAATTTATTTATTTTTTTTATCAAAAATTGAGGTTTTTCACAAATTCTACCATATTATATATCCTGAAAAAATCCAAGTATTGTGCTGAAACGTTGGTTTTTATTTTTTTTGCGTGTAATTGTATTTATTGTACAAATAAGTGAAAAATAATTGAAAATGACTTTTACCGTTTTGAAATGATTTTTACTGTTGCCAGATTTCGCTTGAAACTCAAAATGCCGACTCCATTTCAAATGAGCTAAAAAAAAAATTTCTGTGTTGTTTTGTCACTCAACCGCTCCTTTTAAAGGGGTTGTAGCTATCTTTGGAAAAATTTCATTTTATCGAGCCACCCTAATGCTACATTTTTCTAATTCCACTGATTATTATGTGATATTATGTGTGCTACATCTTCACTATTCCACTGATTATTATGTGATATTATGTGTGCTACATCTTAACTATTCCACTAATTATTATGTGATATTATGTGTGCTACATCTTCACTATTCCAGTGAATCCTATAATCATGCAATTATACTTGAAATTAGAGCATGTGTTCTAGTAAAGTAGTGTGCTGTCGTTATGTGAAACTTTCACATGTTTAGAGCTTCATTTATTCTGTAGAATTTGTAAAAAAATACGAGAAACTGGATCAACTACGATTAATAAAGGTTTTTTATCAGGATAAGTAGTTTTGAATTTGTTGTGTATTTATAAGATCTTGGTAGCAACACTAGCTTATAAATCTGTTCCATTACTCCTATCCCTAATCTACCAAGCTATACAAAAATGGAAAATTATTGGGTGTCTGCTAGATAGTGGCATAGCTAAAAACATCAGAATGATCCAATCAAATGAGTTTCTGTCAAACATTATTTCCAATGTTGTGGATTCTTTATCTCTATTCAATAAAAGTTTTTTTATTCGTAGAGTGAAAATATTGTTAGTCTGCAAACAAGATTTTATATTTTTACGATTTGGTTTTGTATATTTATGATTTGTCTACATTTTTTAGATTTTTAACCCACCTATTGCTATTCTGTTGGTGTATATTTTGATTTGGTCTACAGAAGGTCACATCCAGATTATACTTTCATGAAGCATGGTCCAAGGATATTCTGTGAATCCACATGTACTAATTTCCAATATTGTTACTTGACGTATTATGTCATGATTTCGCTTCTAAATTATCCATAATAACTTTGTTTAATTTGATTTGCTAATAATGATATTCATTACTTCCTTTTCTTGTGTGTGAAATAAATGATAACGAACATGCAAATGGCGTTTTACGAGAACTTAACAGCTGAGTACATTTGGCTTCGACTGATGTTGGAAAATTTTGGTTGATTGTGAGAATGTTTTGAAATATCATAATTATTTTGCTTTGGAATGCTGCATCTGTATTCATATGTACTTGACGAATTGCTCATTGCATTATTTGTCTTTTCATATATACTTACCCATGCTAAGGTGGTTGGTTGTTATTTAAAGAATGACAAGTACAAACTTTTCTATGCTATATATATCTGCACTTGAACATTAGGACTGTGGCAGTTGGTAAGAAATACTTGGGATGGTTTCTATGCCTCCTTTCCACCAGACCATCTTAGGGCAACATTGCTAAGGTGTTTAAACGCTTCGGTTTAAACAGCGAAATGTTATTTCAAAGCAATATAATAATCGGTTTGAACAATTATAAATTTCACATATTAAGCTTCATTAAATAACGCCTTCAACCTTCAATATTTTACATTGGGGCTTCGTTATCATCGCTGGTTCGGAAGAAATCGGCAGGATCCGCTCATTTCAAAATATTGCCGGCGCATGGCAAACTACGACCGCTGGTGCAGATGCCGGATCATGTTGGTGGATGTAGAATTCGAGTCTCTACGATTCCTATTCTGATTGAAGGGTAGCTGCCAATCTACTTAGTAGCTAATTGACACAGTAGCAACTCCACACATTTACACACAAACTTCGAAATATGAAATCTTGTAATGCAGAAGGAAATATTATACACAGGTCACAGTCCGATATAAAATTCCACGTCCAGGTAATTCCACAAATAGATAAATATTCAAGACTTATTTCTTCACAGTGAGAAGTGAGGTAAGTTGAAATGAGGGTTGCAATATAATTGCGTCTCACACCCAACAAACAGTACTTAAATCAGCTGAGAAGTCACAAAAACATTGCATCAATTATCAAACTTACTGCTTCAAGATTAAACAGGCATTATTAACCCGAATCTAGATTATCCTAACTAATAAAAACACTTGAAGTCCTAAAAATATTCTAATTACATCACAGTCTTATAAAGCAGATCCTTCACTGGGATGTCAATAGACAGGTAAACTACTAAACTAAGCACAGTATAGCAGGTTGCATCAACAAAGAACTAGTGATTGCACCACTTTGAGAAATACTGCAAAACAACAAATAATCACCATACGGTGGCAGTATGGAGTAATAATAGCAATTTCGCACCATGCTTGATACATACATGGAAAAATGTTAAAACACAAAATATAACTCATTACACCCAAATTTCTAATTAAATTTAGCCAGTTAAAATTTTTGACTGTAACAGTGGAGGAGAGTGGCGCTCAGTTTGTTCCCTTCGTAAGTCAATTCAAATGAGTATAAAACTCTATTAAGAGCGATTGGTCAATTCTTATCTGACAAAATCTCCAATGGACAATTTGTATGCTTGCCGAATGTTCGCGGGAACTCACCTGTTGCTCAAAGTAAAATTCGGGGAAATGGTCATCATAAACGCTGTCTTCATTCCATTGTTAATAGGCACGTGAAATCTGGTCCTTCAATTTGAACTAAAAAGCCTGCTTCTATGGGATACAATTTGATTTTATCTTATGAAATAAATCAACCATCCCCGATTTTCCACAGTAAATCTATTACAAATTTTATCAGGGTATGAATGGGTACCTGTAACGACCGAAACAAACAGAGGGGGCTTGTTTCATTCAGAAACGGACTCACTGGGATGTCTTTATAGGACCTATATCCCCTTTTAAACATTTAGATGAGGCAATTTTTAGATTTTGTGACGTTTATTGTAACATATGTGGAGTGACACTACCACGATAGCTAACATGATTGGGCCTGGTCTGCTAGATGGCATAGAAGATCTTTTGCAGAATATATTCAGCAACTCCCTAATCCCAATATTTTTAGTGAAATAGTGCAATCCAGAGGCGTCGTCATATTATTTGTCAATTTATATTATAATGGATGAAAGCATCACATCTGATCCAATGATAGGATATCATTTTTATCCTGCGGAAGAGAAAAGCGGAGAATACAGCTTAACAACATGGCGAACCACGTCCTTTCCTACAGATACCAGTTCCGAATCGGGGTGAAGGTTTGGGATTATAGTAATTCTCAATTTTCCTGTGCATGGACCTGGTTGACGGAGGAAGCCGTAGGCGGTGCTTATGTCAACCACCGTACACCGGTGGACGCCCAGCAGATCTCTAGCATATAATCATCTTTCCTCACGGGATTCGAGACTGCGTCATGACGACCGGAGATACGTAGCTGGAATCGCATTCCCAACGCTTTTACCGATTGAGCTAACCGGGCACCCCTTTCCGCAGTCTATAATGTATACCTGTGTAGCGTGACCTCATAACCGAGTCTAAATGTACCAGAGTGACTGTGCATGTCCTTTCAGACATCCTAGACGGTTCGTTTCTGTAGAAAACAATCCACGTTCCTGTTCTTTGCGGCCCGTTCTTATCCGCCTCGGAACCAGAGGGGCAGTCCTTCTCAGCGGCAGCGAAGATCTCTGACAATGGGGGGGGGGGGGCTGACTTGCCAATGAGAAAACTAATTTGACAATTATATTCAAAAGGAAATGTGCTGGGAGCTACACACCTCTGATCGTCATGATGCAGGTTCGAATCCTGTGAGAGATGATGATTATGAGAGAGGTTTGTTGGCCGCATCGCCGGTGCACCACCAACCAGGTCCATGCACAGGATGAATGGGAAATAAGATAATCCAAAAACCTTCACCCCTATTCGGAACTGGTATCTGCATGAGAGTTTGTGGCCCGCCACATGGTTGGGCTGTATTCTCGGTTTTCCTCTGCCACAGGATAAAAATGATATCCTATCTTTTTCACAGCTTGCTAAATGTTCTCTTGGTGGATCCAACTTTGAGTAGCTGGAGTTCTATCAGTGTGATGGCCGATATATATCGAATACTGATAACAACCACAAATTCCAATGAAAATAATGATTCAATCAATAAATATGAATATTTAAAAAATGAAATCTAGAATATGCAATTATATCAAGTCTTCTTTAATGACTTTTTATTTCACAATTTAATCGAATAATTTTTGCGGATCAAAGACTTGAATCATAGTATTATTCGGGGTTTAGAATAGTCTTTGAGAATTTTATTTCTCGCGTGTCGTAAGAGACGAATAAAAGAAATCAAAGAAGTGGTAGATTATTTTACCATTGCCTAGGGCAGATACCACTCACTGCACTTTAACATGCCGGTTCAGTTCCGTTTAGGATGTTTTCCGTTCAGAGTGATGTTGGTGGTACTATATCTTTTAGTAGCTCTTTGCTATAAAGTGGCCGTTAGTTAGTTTCTTTTGGGCTTCCGGCGGAATTTCAATGAAAAAATATATACACATACAAACAGAGATGTATTTATAGAAAAAAGAAAAACACGTCCAATTTTGATATATTTTCCGGAATTTTATATACATTTTTGATTACGCGGATTTCAAAACTGCTAAAAAAAATTGAATTCAATAATTAGCGAATTCTTAAACCTCGAATTGACGAGATAGATCTCCTACTAACAGCAATCTGGGATCTACAGTCTTCAAGTCAAATATAAATTAAGTGTGGCCTATTTACGGACCAAAAATAATATTTCGTGAACACAAGCCACAGACGGACCATGTCTGTTCAATCCATGCGATATCGATATGAGTAATTTTTTAGTTCCTCTACTGATCAGTCCACAGAATTATCCATTCAGGATCATGTTTTTTTACATATTTTCAAATCATTCGATTAAAAATTTAACATACAGATCCAATAGGAATTTTATTTTGTCAAGCACGAGCCACAGACGTAACGTGTCTGCTATGAAATGGGTCTGTACAGCAGATAATCTTCTAGTAAAGTTCAGTTAACAGCAAATAATTAGGAAGTTATGGAGAATTGAGAAAAACAATTAGTACTTTTATCAAATAAATTGCATTATTATTATAATATTTAGCAAATTTACTACATTGGTAAAGCATCAAGGATTGTGGGGGCGATGGCCAGATGGCTAACATGTATGCATCGCAGGTTGAAGATCTCGGGTGCAAGTTCCATCGAGTTTGGCTCGTTAATCCATGCCCACCACGCAACCGAGAGTGTAATAACTTGGGTAGGCTAAGCCGAACAGAAAAGACCATATCTTCCCAACAACACTAACCCCGTCCATTTATGAGTGGCCGTTTTTCCTGTACATAATCATCGGCTACGTGAATCACCGTGCCCGGTGAGTTACCCAGCAATAATTTTGCATATAATCATCTCCCACAGGATTCGAACCCCAGACGTTAGGTCGAATAGAATAGATATACTGTTCATTCAAACTGGAATGCAGGTATGCACTACCCAATCAGAGATTTTAGTATGTCCAGCATGTTGAATCGTATGTTTTTGAATTGTATAGAAGCAATTTCACAAATAGCTGTGTATAACATGGTCCGACAATCTTTTTTTAGGCAGGACAGAATCCAGAACGTTCAACGACTTTCTTTGGTCTTCTCAGCATTTTAGAATTTTTCTAATTCCTAAAAAAGGAAAAAAATATGAGAAGATCCGGGTTTTCAGGCTTGCAAATTCGCAGGATTACGGGTTCCTGGAATCTCGCACAGACTTCCGTAAAACTCTCGTGGAGTCAAGATATAAGTTTAAAATATTCATTTTAAGAATGAGAAATAGATTCCTTGAGGTTCTTTTCACTTATTTTGTGTTTAATCCAGTAGTAATTGATTCTAATCTACTATATTACACTCCCTATGAGAAGTGTCTGGGAAACCAAACTGTATAAAAAGGTTGAAAATCATCAATGCTGATAGGAAATAGCAGTGATGATGGTTTTGAAATTTTTTGTTCATCCGAAATAAATGGCATGGACAATTCAGACACCCGAACAAATTCAAGATTCTGCCACCTTGCAGCAGGGTGATAGTCGGCAATGTGGTTTAAGTGACCCGTACTAGAGCCCGACCGATACGTAAACTGGCATATCGACAGTTCGCAAAAGCAGTCGATAATATCGGTCGACGGAAATACACATACGGGGCCGATGTGCAATTGTCCTAAAACGACTCGTTTTTTGTTCAAATGATGTGAAATTGCACAAGATTTCACGCTTTTGTCTGGGCATAAGTTATTTGTGTAAGATGAAATTTTATTCCTCCCTCCCTCCACAAAAATTGCATAGTAAAATATGGAAAAATTGGTATCGTTAATGGTCGAGCTCCAGTCAGTACCAACCTTGAGATGTGGGCATGATGGTCTAGTGGTTAACATATTGGCATCACAGGTTGAATATCTAGGGTTCAAGTCCCGGCGAGTCCGGTCCGTTAATCCATGCCGACTACTCAACCCGGGGTGTAATTACTTGGGTAGGATGAGTTGAACAGGAAAGAAAAACTCTAACACTGTCTGTCTATAAGTGTCCTTTGGTAGAAGGACTCGGTCAGGGTGATCCACTCCAAGAAGTGGAAAGAAGTTTGATTAGTAACCATTAGTTAGCTCCTTTGAAGCACTGATTTTAGCTTGCTTAGGGCGTTCTTCAATAATAAAACAAATTAATATACTATTCTTTTCTACATGTGTAATTTCACATCAATCCTCACCCATTTTATCAATAAAGAACAATTCTAGTTTTCTTTTTTAGATTCTTCCGTTGAGGTGTTCATTCGCATCAGACATTGTATTGATTCGACGTTACATAATTCACATTTGAAGGAAGTATGTGTTTTCTCCACCACTGCTGAAGCTTCTGTGGGAGGTGATGGTTCTGAAAAAATATAAAAACAATTAAAATGAGAGATAAACACAGAAGCTTGATTTCTGATTGGTCAGGCTAACATAGACTAACTATTTATCCTTCTTCTGCGCCTTTGTGATAGCGGATTCGTAACATGAGGATACAGTAGCAAGATTAACAGTTACTAAATAGACAAATTCAGAGTTATGCTTCACTTCACACATAGACTTTACTAAACGCTAAGGTCTGAATTATTTGGTTTTATGATGTTTGAGATTCAGTGAAGTTGATAAAAATATGTTTAAGCTTTAAACGAGGGACAAGAGATGGCCACTACTTGGAGTGGATCACCCTGCCCAAGGCCCTGTACTAGCAGCCACTTATACACATCAGGGTTAGAATTGTCGGAAAGACATGATCTTTTCCTGTTCAGCTTAGCCTACCCAAGTTATTACACCCTGGGTTGAGTGGTGGGCATGGAATAACGAGCCGGACTCGCTGGGACTCGAACCCGAGATCTTCAACCTGCGATGCCATCATGTTTAACCACTAGGCCATCGCGCCCACTTAACTGCTTTTTAAGTTAAGTTGGTCTGAGGCTGTTGAAATGGTCAATTTCATTCAGGAATCCTCAAACAGCGAACACGAATTATTCGATCAACGAATATAAATCAACACAATAAAGACATTGAGACGTAAGATAAATCTCGTAACCTGATTAAGGTATAAACGTTGTTAATGGGATACCGTAAAGTTCATACTGGGAAATTGGGTCTATTAAACCATGTTTGAAGTAGGTGCCATATATACTGAATGCCATCAGATTGAAACTGGCAGAATATTATAATCCTGATCAGATGGCACCAATGCCGTAAGCTGCGAGAGGTCTGCTGGACGTTTGACCGGCAAACGATGGTTCCATTAACCGGTGGTCAATCTGCAAACTGTCTGACAAAAACCTCATCCCAGACTTGGAACTGGAATCTGAACAAGATGTTGTGGTTTCACCATAGGGTTAAAGCGTATTCTCGGCTTTCCTCTCCCGCACAATAAAAATTAAATTCTATCCCAAATAGGATGGAATGGAAGAATAGGATTTCGTTTTTATTCCGTGGGAGAGAAAACCGTGGATACAGCTTAATCATACGATGAATCACGCCTCTCATGCAGACACCAGTTCGGGTTTTTTGGTTTATCTTATTTTTCATTCTTTCTGTACGTGGAAATGGTTTGTGGAGGAATCAGTGCTTACGTAAACCACCATGCACCAGCGAGGCATCGTTATCCCTATGGTGGACAAGTTCAAACTTGTCTCTTGCCCAGGTAAATTAGAGGTGTGTATCGAAAAGCTACACAAATGAGCTAAACATTATAACAGGATAAATAGCACAAAACATATTGGACATAATTGGTTAACCACTTGGGGTGGGTTAACATATTGGCAACGCAGGTTGAATATCTCGGGGTGTAATAACTTAGGTAGGATAAGTTGAACAGCAAAAATCATACCTTCTCAACAACTCTAACCCTGCCCATCTATAAGTGGCCTCTGGTAAAAGGACTTGGTCAGTGTGATCCACTCCAAGAAGTGGCTATAAAAAAGAATAATAGAAACACCTTTATATGTCATTTCTATATGCTGATTTTAATTCCTTTTACCTTCACAACGAAGCCAGTTGTCATGTTACGATATAGTTCGATACATTAGTTCCGTCCACAGTGACTTGCAGTACGTTCCCAGTGAATGAAATATCAATCTGTTCTGCTGGAGTCGATCCCGCTGGGAACCTGGAATAAATATATATTGTGAAACAATAGGGATTCTATAGCAAAATTACAGTAATTTGGTCCTGTAGGTGTGTGCTGGCCTAGAATTAGTGCGATTGCCCAGTGGCTGTAATCATAGGTTGAAGGTCTCTGGTTCAAGTCCCAACTAGTCCGGCTCATTAATCCATGTCCACCTTTCAACTCAGGGTGTAGAACCTGAACTAATCCTGTTCGTCTATAAGTGGCCACTGATCTGGGCCTTGGTCAGGGTAGTCCACCGGAAAAGAGCGGCAATAAATAAAAAAAAATTTCTGTGCGTCATTAGTAGGTGACTGAATGTAAACAGAAAAGAATTCGATAGTTTTCCTAAGGCCCAGGGCAGATCCAAATCACTGCATTTTATTAGAGGTTCATTTAGCCGACCACTTCTTTTTTGACTCTACTCTCTTGTGACAGATTTGAATCACAGATAAATAATGCATTGGCTGAGCTGGCAGAATGTCATCTACACTGTCACACCCAAAGAAATGGACATCATTAGTAAAAAACTAATTTTTGCCACTTACCACGGCCCATTGGTCCTATTCTGGATCCCCGTTGGCGAATCCCCAAGATCCAGACATCCATCTACCCTCACCTTGTGGGTAGTATTGGGTTGGCCAGGGATTCGGTGTGGACGTGCTGCAACGATCTTTGCCGCATGCTCGATTCTGTTGCAGTGCTCGTATAATTGCGTCACGGAATCAAAACTGATACCACAATATGTGCATTTGTCTGTTCTGGCTGTAATAAAGAAAAATAAAATTGAAAAATGTGAGAGTCAGGGATGTCCAGAATGTAACATATTCAATTAAATTTGAGAATGAAGAAATTCAAGTTCATATCAGGTGGACAAAGAAGCTTCAAAACCATCAACACCGCTATTATTTTGCACCTTTTTTCTAATTTTGTTGCCACCAAACAGTCATAAAAAGACATTTTGATCTTCTAGCAACAGATTTATCACAAAATAATGCTTATCAGCTGAAATATCTTCTGCTTACAACTACTTTCTTCCGACGTGCGAGTAGCCGCTACTTTGTGACGAAGGATTAATACCTTATTCCCAAATTTAATGAAAACTCCTTTTGGTAAGATGGAAATCTTTTCTTTTTGATCATGTTATGGTTATGCCTGGTGACCTCAATCAGTCAAGCGTCAGGAGTTCAGAGGTATGTACTTTAATTGTCTTCTGTGCGAGATGAGAGTTCTGTATTCAATTTTTAGTAGCTCTTTGTTTATTAATTTGCCGTTAGTTGGTTCTTTTTAGGTACTACTCCCGTGCTCGCTCAGAGTGACTTTCAATAAAAAAATTACCATGAGGGGGAAAATTATTATACGAAGATTACTAGACACTCAAACCCTAGATGCACTGTGGTTACCGACCCCCCCCCACCAACCATGTTCATGCATAGAAAATATAGGTACATTGTCCATGTCTTGAAACTACTGGCAACTGAACAAGAAAGTATGCCACTCAGATAAGACATATATTTTCAGTAATCTTCCCAGCAGAATCATCACCACAGCACTTTACCATCGTGGTTTAGTTCTCTGAAAAGTTTTCCGAGAGTGCAGTTACTGGCACTTCATCTTGTAGATGCCATTTGAATAGTTTGATTAGTAACCGTTAGCTAGCTCCTGCTGTTAGTTAGTAAGCGCTGCTGTTGGCCTTGCTTAAGAGTGTAATTTCACCTCAATCCTCACCCATTTTATCAATAAAGAACAATTCTAGTTTTCTTTTATGGATTCTTCCGTTGATGTGTTCATTCGCATCAGACATTGTATTGATTCGTACGTTACATAATTCACATTTGAAGGAAGTATGTGTTTTCTCCACCACTGCTGAAGCTTCTGTGGAAGGTTTTGGTTCTGAAAAAATATAAAATGAGGAATAAAGACAGAAGCTTGATTTTATGACTGGTCAGGGTAACGCAGACTAACTACTTATTTGTGATAGCGGATTCGTAACGCAAGGATACAGTAGCAAGATTAACAGTTACTAAATAGACAAATTCAGAGTTATGCTTAACTTAACACATAGACTTTACTAAACGTTACTTGTAAAGCAAAGGACTGAATTAGTTTATTTTATGATATTTGAAATTCAGTGAACTTGATAAAAATATGTTTAAGCTTGGGTTGACCGAACCACAAAGTTCAAATCTTCCCAACAACACTAATCCCACTCGTCTATAAGTGACTATAACTATATATAAGTGACTAGAGGACTCTATAAGTGACTAGAGGATGGGTCGATACAAAAATTTTCGCTGATGCCAATACAAGTACCAATACCACGTTCATAATTTAAATTCCGATACAGAGTACTTTATTAAATTCGTTTAAGGCCTTTTTTATCCACATACTTATGTCCCTGGTATAATTGTGCCCAGGGCTGATACCACACACTGCACTTTACCACATCGGTTCAGTTCCGTTTAGGGTGGAGGAAAATCCAACAAGGTCACTACACAGTGACAAATTTTTTTTTCAAGTTTATAAAATGTTCATTTTCTTTGGATGAACAAAAAACTACAAAACTATCACTGCTATTTCACAGCAGTATTGATGATTTTGAACCTTTTTCTAATTTGGTTGCCCAAAGCTCAAAGGGACCTTTTATTTCTCTAGCAAGAAATCATGAAATTTTCCTGCCAATTTGCTAACATTTTTTTCTGATGAAACTAATTTTCTTCAGGTGTCTGAATAGCTGACATTCTACCAGTTTAGGTCAGTTATAGGGCGAACAAATACTTAAAAACTGGTAACTGCACTTTAGGCAGAGAATATCCCAAATTGAACTAAAACACTTTTAATAAAGTGCAGCGTGTGGTATTTGCCCTGGGTCTGTTATATATAATCGTACCCTAAATTTTCTTCTCAGTGCTCTTGCAAACTCTGGTGTAGGTCCAGTGGCAGTAGAAAGCTCAAGGTTGCGATGAATTATAGGTGTCCCACCGGGGCTGCATTGCAAAGTTGTCTTCCGTTAGGTCTGTAATAGAAACAACAAGATTGTCTTCCTTGTTTAATAGACCGATGGCCCTGTCGTTCTGCGAGATAAAAATAACTTCCAAGAACTGATACCTCATTGAGTGGATCACCCTGACCAAGGGCTTGTACTAGCAGCCACTATAGACGGACAGGGTTAAGGTTGTTTGAAAGATAAGATCTTTCCTGTTCAGCTTAGCCTACCCAATTTATTACACCATGGGTTGAGTGATGGGCATGGATAAAAGAGCTGGACTCTGACTTATTACTTAGTCAGTGTTTTTGATTCCTAAAATTCACATTTGCTAAGCACATGCAGACAGTCTCGAATGCCATAAAAGTCCGAGGGCACATGCGATCACATAGCCGGCCACAGAAATAACTTGATTACGGCCCACGAACAAGGACAACAAATTAATTGCACTAATGGCATATGTTTGACATTATACACCGCTGAGTGAGTGAGGAAACCTGATCCCATATTCTATTGATAGTCTGTTCGACGTAAGATCAAAAATGGTGGAATTACATTTAGGAATAAAATTTGGTATTCTGGATTCGATTAAACTATTCTGGACAAACTCTGGAACAGCAAAGGTGGATGGTTTTACAATTGCCCAGGGAAGATACCACTCACTACACTTTACCATCAGTTCCTTTTGGGATGCTTTCAGTTTTTTTTTTTTTTGATAGCCACTTTTTAAAGTGGATCGTCCCGTCCAAGGCCCTGTATCATCGGCCACTCATAGATGGACAGGGTTACAATTGCTGGAAAGATATGAACTGTTCCTGTTCGGCTCAGCCTACCCAAGTTATTACAGCCAGAGTTGAGTGGTGGGCATGGATAAGCGAGCCGGACTCGCCGGGACTCAAACCTGAGATCTTCAACCTGTGATGCCAACATGTTTAACCACTAGGCCATTGCGCCCACATAAAAGTTTAGAGTGCAGTTGCTGGTACTACATCTATCAGTAGCTCTCTGCTATTGAGTGGTCGTTGGTTGGTTTGTTTGATAAACCCAAATAATGCGTGTTTTCATTGTAGAAAATGATATAACGATAAATAACCAATTGGGTCAACTCTAAACTCTGTGCATGCAACAGCAGGTGGCAAAATAAAATAATTTATATACCTCGTTTTCTTTGTCAACATTGTCTTGCGTTCGAGTCTTTTTCAGTTTCACATTACGAATATCGTCAATCGTAACACATAGGGATTGCTGAAAAAAATACAAACATAGTAAAATGATAAAAGTCTTCATTCTTGTACAATTGTCATAGGCATATTGACAGCTCAAATAGAAATTTAATTTGGCCAAGCATGAGCCACAGATGAACCGCGCCTTGACGACATGATCCATCTGTGACTCATACTTATCAAAACATCCTGCATGTTTTTTCTGGCTGGAAGAGAGAATGTCATAAAATAGATCGACAGAAATCCATATTGAATTACATAGAAAATAGCAAATGGAATTTCACTTAATCAGTCATTAATCTGTGAAAAACAACTCAAAATACATCATGACTTCGTAGGAGTTTTACAAGAGTCTGTGCGAGAGAATTAGAAATTCGAGCTGACAAAACAGGTATCGATAATATTTTTGTGACGGGCAAACAAACCTTTTTCTCATCTTTACCGGCTTCGCCCCGTCCACCTCAGTTGTCTTTTTTCCTCAGAGTAAACGTTTTGGAATAAATTTTGAGTCATAAATAAGGTTGCCCCAACTGTCGTTGAGGACGGAGGCACATGCACATCTCGCTGCTTGTCACCTCAATGTTGGAAATCGTAACTAGCCAATCAATTGGTCTGGGGTACGTGGATCAACTACCTACGGTATCCTTCATCTGTGCTTTTGTTTTTATGTTCAGTGTATGCAGTAAATGCAAGGATACAGTAGCAAAAGTAACTATGAGTAACTAGAAAGGAAGCAAGCATTTTAAAATTGTCAATGACTTTTTCTGAATGCATATTTGAAGAAGTCTGACTTTGGTCAAACGAAACGTTATAGAAATAAAAGCAAGACTTTGTCAATAAGATTAAAATGAAGCAAAGAATTGGTTGATGGTTTTACCATCACTTAGGCCAGGCAATACCGGTACTCACTCTTGTAGGTTGACAGGTTAGCTCAATTGATAAAGCGTTGGAAATGCGCTCCGAGCTACGCTTCTCTGATCGTGGGAATGATGAGAAATGATAAGGCAAAATATTGGGGTCTCATGAAGTTTAGTACCATATATCCGATTATCATAAAAATTTCTCATGTTGGAAACGACTCATCCTAACCCGGGAGCCGATGCCAGATACTTGCAGCATTGGCGCCCCTAGTTAGGATGAGAATATACTGGCAGTTTTTATTTTGATGACATTCGGGAATATGGTACTAAACTTCACTAGACCCAAATATTGTACCCTTTTCAAAATGAATCAAAAGTAAGCAGTTTACCTTTTTCTCTTCCGTCGATTTTTTCTACCCGATATTTCTTCCAGGTCTTCCATAGCATCGGGACGGCATTGCTATTGCACATTACAATCAGACAAACAAACAAAATCGGAAGTCCGCCGCGTAAAACCAGCAAAGACAACAACGCAGCCGAAGTTCTTGAGTGAAATTTCAATTTTCGTGTTGCCAGCCACTGTGTTGACCGGAGTCTGAATATTATTATTAAGATTGCACGTGGAGTACTCTGGATATTTGATGTTAAGTTGACTGAATTTTTAATTGGATATAATTTCATTTTTATCTTGCTGTAAAGGATAGCCGAGGAAACAATTTACCCATATGATAAACCACGACCTTTTGTGCAAACAGCATCTTCTAATCGGGGGTGAAGGTATGAAATCACCTCTCACCGGATTCAAATCCAGGGCGACGATAGAGATATGTACCTCCAATTCTTTAACGATTAAACAAAGCGGACATGGCATGTGAATATTGTATTAATAAAACTTAATTTGAAATACTTCATTTCCTCAAATTTGCATTTCCATAAAATTTTACTAATCCATCAACACATGGTTTATTTCAAGTTGAGCTTATTTCATTTTAAAAACTCCTTCTTTTTTCCAACAAAGGGCCATTATAACGTCAGACACTGGAGCCGACCAATATCGTGAAATTCGATACCCAAAGTATCAAATACCGAAATATGATGCTTTAATCCGTAAAGTTCGAAAAAGGCCAATTTTTCGACTTAGTAAACCCTACTAATAGATTCGATACGGACAAAAATCATACGCACAGATACGAGTTTTTTAATGCAATAAATAAGCACTTTGCACAGTAGGGCGAGGCATTTGCTTTTGGGAAGGCGGGCTTAAAACTCGATCCAAGAGCTAGAGGCTCAACCGCCCACAGCCCACAGCTCTACACAACAGCATTCAAGGAATGGGTCAAATCTCCAAGTTATTACCTTCAATAGTTGTTCCATCAATAAACAATATCAAAGTTTAATTTTTTCAACACTCGCAACTATGGGGATAATTTTAAATAATTTCGCCCCCAATCAATCAACAGAACTACACTACCATGCCTATGACAATTGTACAAGAATGAAGACTTTTATCATTTTACTATGTTTGTATTTTTTTCAGCAATCCCTATGTGTTACGATTGACGATATTCGTAATGTGAAACTGAAAAAGACTCGAACGCAAGACAATGTTGACAAAGAAAACGAGGTATATAAATTATTTTATTTTGCCACCTGCTGTTGCATGCACAGAGTTTAGAGTTGACCCAATTGGTTATTTATCGTTATATCATTTTCTACAATGAAAACACGCATTATTTGGGTTTATCAAACAAACCAACCAACGACCACTCAATAGCAGAGAGCTACTGATAGATGTAGTACCAGCAACTGCACTCTAAACTTTTATGTGGGCGCAATGGCCTAGTGGTTAAACATGTTGGCATCACAGGTTGAAGATCTCAGGTTTGAGTCCCGGCGAGTCCGGCTCGCTTATCCATGCCCACCACTCAACTCTGGCTGTAATAACTTGGGTAGGCTGAGCCGAACAGGAACAGTTCATATCTTTCCAGCAATTGTAACCCTGTCCATCTATGAGTGGCCGATGATACAGGGCCTTGGACGGGACGATCCACTTTAAAAAGTGGCTATCAAAAAAAAAAAAAACTGAAAGCATCCCAAAAGGAACTGATGGTAAAGTGTAGTGAGTGGTATCTTCCCTGGGCAATTGTAAAACCATCCACCTTTGCTGTTCCAGAGTTTGTCCAGAATAGTTTAATCGAATCCATTTCCATAAAATTTTACTAATCCATCAACACATGGTTTATTTCAAGTTGAGCTTATTTCATTTTAAAAACTCCTTCTTTTTTCCAACAAAGGGCCATTATAACGTCAGACACTGGAGCCGACCAATATCGTGAAATTCGATACCCAAAGTATCAAATACCGAAATATGATGCTTTAATCCGTAAAGTTCGAAAAAGGCCAATTTTTCGACTTAGTAAACCCTACTAATAGATTCGATACGGACAAAAATCATACGCACAGATACGAGTTTTTTAATGCAATAAATAAGCACTTTGCACAGTAGGGCGAGGCATTTGCTTTTGGGAAGGCGGGCTTAAAACTCGATCCAAGAGCTAGAGGCTCAACCGCCCACAGCCCACAGCTCTACACAACAGCATTCAAGGAATGGGTCAAATCTCCAAGTTATTACCTTCAATAGTTGTTCCATCAATAAACAATATCAAAGTTTAATTTTTTCAACACTCGCAACTATGGGGATAATTTTAAATAATTTCGCCCCCAATCAATCAACAGGTGTCGTCATAAAACTTAATGACGAATGTCACGTTGATATTTAAAAAACAAGCCTAAATTTATTATAGTTTAGAACGACCGATTATTTAATCTCGTTGCCTTAACACGAGCATTACTCGTGATATCCACGAACATAACTAATTTGGAGTGTCTGAATCATGTTGAAACAAATGAAATTAAATTCAAAGCAGACCCACACGGTCCAAGTTAAGTTTGTTGTAGTGTTATTCCTTTCGCTGGCACGTTTTAAGATTTATTTCAGGTTTTGTTTGCTTTCCCGATAACTCCGTAATGTAATATCTTTATCGCCTTTGGGTCGACAGAGGTCGAAATAAACTATGTAGGCCTCGTAGTAGTTTCTGTCGCCATAATGTGGCGCGGGCGAAATAAAGATAGGAAAATGAAAGGTTGAGAATATAAATATTAAAGAGATTTTCAAATTGGAATACTGTTCAGTGTCCCGAAAAATCGAAATACAAATAGTGTTCTTATATATGTTGAGAATTTGCTTATACAAGTGCAAAAGATCAGACAGAATTTTCAAATCAGAATTTTTCGAAATGTTAGAGTATAGTGCACTTTGCGAAATATAGTGCAATCAAAAGTGAAAAAGGGGATTAATATAATTTTTTTTCATAGCCACTTTTTTGAGTGGGTCACCCTGTCTAAGGCTCTGTAAGAGCAGCCACTTATAGGCGGACAGGTTTAGAATTGCTGGGATGATATGATCTTTTCTTGTACGGCTTAGCCTACCCAAGTTATTACACCCTGGGTTGAGTGGTGGGCATGGACAAGCGAGCCGGAATCGCCGGGGCTCGAACCCGAGATCTTCAACTTGCGATGCCAACGGGTTTAACCACTAGGCCATCGCGCCACATGCTTTGGGTGACGCATCTCTAATCGTACACGGCGGTGTAAGCACCGATCGCAGCTTTCTTGACCAACCATGTCCATGCGCAGGTAAATGAGAAATATGATTGCTATCTGAATATCAAAGTGCAAATGTTTACTGTGGCTCATATGTTGTATGAGATGTTATACATAAACATATAAAGTAAATAAAAAAATATCAAAAATTTCAAACTTTTTTAATCGCATGCTGTGACATGAAATATTAAATTAAAAACAAATAAAAAAATAAAGTGTTTGAATAGGCGCATTTTTTTATCTGTAGTTTCGTTCCTTTTTATACAATTTCGGTGGAAAAGACCACGCTGGCCGGTGCCCGGTTTGTTCAATCGGTAAAACGTTGATAATACGCTTCGAGGTACGTAAATCTGATCGTCATGACAAACGTTCCTGAGAGGGACGAGAAGGATTCTGAGCGGGATGATGGTAATATGCGAGAAGTCCGCAGGGTACATGGTGATTCACATAAGCGCAGCTTACGGCCTCCTCCACCAACCAGGTCCATGCACAGAAAAAATAAAAAAATATATAATAAGCCGCAAACCTTCACCCCAATTCGGAACTGGTACCGGTATCTGCACGAGAGGTAGTGGTTTGCGATATATTTAAGCAGTATTCTCGTCTTTCCTTTCCAGCAGAATAAAAAAAATGAAATCCTGTGGCCGCCTAGTGTTGCACGGATTCCGGGGAATTCCCAGCAATAAAAGCGGAACAGTTCGAGCTCTGGGTGTGGTAGACTACCAGTATAGTACAGGTTAGGTTCCGGTTATAGAAATAATTTCTATATGATATTTATTTTGCAAAATCAATACAGAATAATGTGAGCATGTTAACAAACTTTTTATGGGCAGCTGGCATTGTGTATCAGTACTGTATGTGTTGTTGTCATAAATAGAACCGAAAAATAAAACCAAGTCAACTTACCACAGGGTTTTCCTGTGACTGTCACAGTGTCAGATTTATCAAAAAAGAATTTCATTTTTATCCTGAGGGGGAGGAAAGTAAAGATACTGCCTAGTCATATGGTAAACCACGACCTCTAGTGCAGGCACCAGTTCGAATCGGTTGAAGGATAAAATTGCCATATGGTTAAGCTGTATTCTCGGCTTTCCTCTCCAACTGGATAAAAATGATATCTTATCCTAGATAGGACTGGTCGGTGGATGTTCATCAATTCATCTCACTCGAATAACAACTTCTGGAGATTTCCCTGGATGTAAGCAAAAATATTGTGCAATATTGGAACAAAAAATGCATCATTTTAAAAGAATTGCGCATGCCCATTTGTCTATTTTGGTTGGCCGTTTTTATATCGGCCGCTTTCGTGATCTGCTGACATATATCGAAATTTTTGTCATTTTTGACCACCGATAACCGATATTTATCTTACGCGGAACTCGTTGAAATAAAGCAGAAATAGTTTTTGTGTAAGAAAGGCAAATGAGCATATTATAAGATTCAGATGCGTAAAATCCAATCTCACTCGACAACAATTTCTGGGGATTTTCCTAGATGTGAGCAAAAAATATTGTGCAATATTTGCTATTGGAACAAAAAACACATCATTTTAAAAGAATTACGCATGCCCATATGTCTATTTGTGATCTGCTGACATATTGGCATACAGCAAAAATTGCGCTGATACATATATGTTCAAGGAATGTGACTGTTTTTTCAGTTCATTTTGAGCTCTGTAGATTTGGGCTTTGGAATTGTCCTAACGTATTTCTTGTGTGTTGTAAGAGGCCTTAACCATGGTAGTGTAGTTCTGTATGTTTCTCGCTTAAGAGTGCGGTTGCTGACACTTTATCTTGTAGTAGCTCTGTCATTTGAATGGCCGCTATTTGGCTCCATTTAGTCGCTTTCGAAGTTGCCTTGGATGAAATTCTGTCAAAAAAAATCATCCTGTGTGTTATATGATCTGGTGCTCTAGATGTCCATTAGAATTGTTAAGTTTGTAATGTGAAATTTATAACTCCTATGGCAAGTCAGAACATTAGGTCAATGTGGCCGAGAAAGGTGGCAGAATTTTTGTTTTCTTCATGTGTCGTTCACGTTTTATCTTCTAGACCCAAATGTATCACGAGATATTGCCCATTTTGTTAATTTTCTTCTGGAGAATCCATTTTCTTCAGGTGTCTGAGTAGCAAATTAGCTGCCATTCTATCAGTGTGGAGGCTGATATATCAGATACTGGTAACACAAATTCCAATATTGATCTGGCTGTAATGAAATCATGATTTTGCTACTCAATCAATAAATCAGACTATTAAAAACTTGAAATCTAGATATTGCAATTGAATTTGAACATTTACATTTAGGAATTGAATTGAATAATTTTAGAGGATTTTATTTTTTATAGCCACTTCGATTGAACACTTGAATCGTAGTCGTATAATTAGCAACCAAAGATGTATTTATAGAAAATTACATCCAAGTTTAGATGGATTTTCTGAAATTAAATCCATTTTTAATTATTCCCTCTTTTGATTTGAATTGCTATGAGAATCAAATATGATAATTTTCGAATCAAGAATTAAATGTATTGGTTTTCTTACTACCAGCATTCTTGGGACGCACAGTCCTTGAGTAAATCTGAATATAAATATAGCACACTTCTTTAATGGCTCATACATGGATGAGTTCAGTGGCTTGACCAAGATGAACTAGGACACCCGAAAGAAGTGGCTTCATCAGATGGAAATTCACCTTAAAGGCTTTATTTTAGGATTCAAATCATTTACTGAAAGATCAGAAATGTCTTTTTATCGGACAAAAAGCTTTAAAATCATTAATATTGCTATGAAATAGAAGCGTTGATGGTTTTGGAGCTTTTTTGTCCATACGAAGTAACTTTGTATTGATCTATTGTACAGTGTAATCATGACATGTGTGAGAACCTGGCTAACAGCATGCTATCTACTCAAACACCCAAAGAATATGAATTTCGTCAGAAAAAAAATAACCAAAAGCAAAACATCCCAAGGTATATGGCTGTGTTTAAAATGTCTTAGTTTGGTGCATTAGAATTTGAGTTGTTAAAATTTTATTTTTTTTAATTTAATTCACTATTAGCATTTTGTCACGCATGAGCCACAGATTGACAGCGCCTTGTCTGCGCGATCAGTGAGGCTTAACAAAACATGTTTTGTTGTGATTTTTGTGACCGGGTAATTGTGAAATCTTCATATGTAACTGTAGTAGCCAAACTACATATATGATTATTCGCTGTACGTCGTAAGTCTAAAAACAGCTCCTCCCTTTATTGACTCGCCATTCACTCAAGATCACACTTGATCAAAGATTTGTATGGTTTCATTATAAAAGTTCCCAACGTAAACCAATCGTAAATAAAAGGAGGCAAGTCAGGATTGTCGGTAAGTCAAATACACTCAGGATTCAACAAAGCTGGCTGCTCCAGTCAAGACAGGCAATCCTAGGTCAGTTAGTTGTAACTGTAATTGATGTTACTGTTTTAGAACGTTTGGACTATACTCTAAAAACAAAGTTAAACACACATATTTCACAAAACCCTAGCGCACTATATCACTTCAAATTTCAGCATAATACCACTCACTGAATCGTAAACAACGCTAATGCGGCACGACCTCCCGCATCCCGGCATATAACACGAAAAAACGTAAATTCAAATAATTGGGTAATAATTGCTTCGATACGACGGGCAACAAAGGTGATAATTTTAGTCTCCGGAAAACTGCCAGCATTCGTTGTTGATTTATACATTTTGTCCTCTACAGTAACTGAACCACTATACTAAGTGAATCGTTCTGTATTAGCGATAATGAGTCATCTGACACTTCCAAGGGTGTTTCACTCATATAAGTGACTATAAAAATGTATAATGTGAGAAGAAAAATTATTACAAAAATTTGCTGAGATTTGGGAACAAATTACTCATGGTTCTATAGCGCCCACTTATATCTCACTGACCACCGAAAAACACTGGTTTCACATTCCTTTGCTAGTGGATGACATTAGGACTAGGGCTGGGCAAAACCGAATCATTTGGAATTCGAATTTGATTCGATTATTCTTTTCGAATCTGATCTAAGCACTAATTCTATGAATATAACAATTATCCCATTTTTAATAATATAACTGGTCTCCATCGTGAAAGTGAAGAAATTTATAGTTTGTAGTGTAATTTCAGTTCACACTAAGAGCAATAATTTTCATATTTCAATGTCGAAATAGGGTCGATTTTAGTCAAATTTGACCAAAATCGATTGCATTTCGTCGTTAAAATAAAAATTCCACTTCATTTGGCAAGTTTTTTTTCTATGAACGATTCACGATTGATTTGAATAAATTATTGTTCGAATCGATTCGAATTGCCCAGCCCTAATTAGGACTATTCTAAAGCCCGTACCTACAGGGCTTTTAATTTGGTTATTATAATTTTCGATTTGATTCATTCACGAATTCCTGAATTATTTAATTCCATTGTCCCTATGATTAGTATGTATATATGTTTATTCGCCCCAGTAATAAAGGATTCAATGTACAAGTACAACAAATAAAATGTGAGACAGGACAGGATGAACTTTATTTTTATACAGCATGCTATAAACAATGTTTACATTTATATCTGGTCACAATATTTTTCCTGCGTCTTGCCGTTCCATCCCGTGTGGACATATGAGCTACTGGTGAGGTTATCGAGCGTAGTCCCAAACCTGCGGATTACAAAGCCTTGCCCGGGGTCACCCGGGGGCATGTATTACCTATTGAAGCTGTTTTCGTTTGTCGATTTTTAACATACTTCATTGGGGTTTGAACCCGCGTCATTCGTTAGGTGTCACGTCATGGCTCATTCACAAGTCCCTGTCGACCTGAAACAGAATCAAAATAATTTCTGAAAATCATTTAAGTTTCAATGGATTTCAAAATTTTAAATAATAAACACGGCTAGACTTCTAGCTACTAAGACACCCGAAGAAGATGGATCTTATCAGAAGGAAATTCAGCTAATGGGCTTTATTTCATAATACATCTCTTGCTAAAATGTTCTTCTTCGAGTGTCTAGTAGCTACTGAATAGAACAAAAATCAAAACATCGAAACTGCTGTAAAAATCCATCCAAAGGAAATATTTCAGGCAACAGGAAAAAAACAGGATTTATGCCACCCTGGACACAGCTTTGCAGTATTCATGTTTTTGAGATTTTTCATTTCAAACCCCAAAATCCCTTTTTCAAATAAATTTCAGTGCGGCAGACACGTTTTTTGTATGTAAAGAATAAAATTTTTTTTTGATTTATGGCCACTTTTTAGAGTAGATCACTCTGTCCAAGGCCCTGTAACAGTCACCACTTATAGACGAACAGGGTTACAATTACTGGAAAGATGTCATCTTTTCCTGTTCGGCTACCCAAGTTATTACACCCTGGGTTGAGTGGTGGGCATGGATAAGCGAGCCTATTCGCCGGGGCTTGAACTCGAGATCTTCAACCTGCGATGCCAACATGTTTAACCACTAGGCCATCGCGCCCACTACGGTTGCTGGTGTTACATTTTATTAAATCCTTTGAAATATTAATGGTCGTTAGTGGTTGGTTATAGATAGTGGTACTGCTTTACCTTCCCCAATTTCCAAGAGAATGAAAGTGTGTGTTGTTATTAATTTGTTATTTTGTTTGTTTCATGTTATAGCTTCTAGTTTGATATAAAGTAGATTTTGTCAGCTGATATTCAAAATGTCTCTAAAGATTGAAATAAATGATAACGAACATGCAAATGGAATTCTACAAGAACTTAACAGGTGAGTACATTTGGCTTCGACTGATGTTGGATAATTTTGGTTGATTATGAGAATGATTTGAAATATTGTAATTATGTTGTGTCGGTTTTCATATGTACTTGATCAATTGGTCATTGTAATATTATTTGTCTCTTCATATTTCCGGTAGACATGGGCCGATGTATCGAAATCGGCAAGTATTGGTGATTTTTGAAGTATCGGTACTGGTATCAGAAAATTTTTATCACCGATACCAGATACGTCTTTACAGCGGAGCGTACGAATATGCTTTATTTACTGATAATAAATGGAAAGACCTTGCATTTCACTGCCCCGAAAAATACTTAAAAGGGGCATGCTCACATAAACAATTTTATTTGCACTTGGGTTTTTAGTAAATAAAAACTGTCAATCCACTCACTATATGCTCTTTTGATGCAGAAAAAGGTGATAGGTGTCACGTTAGTTGTGTAACCACGAACATTTGCTCTCAATCTTTGGACCCATGTATGCTTGAAAGCAGCATCAATTCGGTATATTTTCATCCATATAAGTTTGCACTCCAATTTTTTTGTTTTTGTTTTATAGCCACTTCTTGGGAGTGGATCACCATGTCCAAGTCCCTGTAACAGCGGCCACTTATAGACGGGCAGGGTTACAATTGTGGGAAAGATGTGATCTTTCCGTGTTCGTGATGGCCTACTCAAGTTATTACACCCTAGGTTGAGTGGTGGGCATGGATAAGCAAGCCGGACTCGCCGGGACTCGAACCCGAGATCGTCAACCTACAATGCCAAACATGTTTAACCACTTGGCCATCACGCCCGAAATGGATGCAAGAGTTCAAGGGTCCAAACGTACGTAGGCGCACACATACATGGGTTCAACCATAACAAGTATGTGGATACAGAAAGGCCTTAAACATATTTAATAAAGTACTCGGTATCGGAATATAATTATAAAAGTGGTATCGGCGAAAATTTTGGTGTCGACCCATCTCTAATTTCCTGTATCCCTGACCGTTGGTAGGCACACCGGGTAATCCACTTCATTTTGTCATCTGTGATGTAATTTTTCTTTATTTCCACATTTATCTTATGGTCATTTTTACCACAAATTGAAGAGTGAGTTTTGGGTCAATAATAGGAAATGAGGATTGTTTTTTAGTGAAACGTATCACGTATCCTATCAAACTTATGTTTTGAGATAAACCATAATCGATATATTATATCTATAT
Source organism: Styela plicata (assembly GCA_963675895.2). NCBI lineage: Eukaryota > Metazoa > Chordata > Ascidiacea > Stolidobranchia > Styelidae > Styela > Styela plicata. The sequence continues at coordinate 21,943,151 of OZ023148.1, forward strand.
TTAGTTCCCTGTAGGTACGGACTTTGAATAGTCCCAAGTATTTCCTATGTGTTGTAAAAGGTGACTTAAGAAATAAAAGTGTAAGATGATCTTATTATTGTCCAGGGCAGATATCATTTATGCACTTTACCATAGTAGTTCAGTTCCGTTAGATATATTTAAGCTTTGCTTAAATCTAACCAACTCATGGCCATTTTTACAACAAAGTCCCGGCTTCAAAATGTGGTAGTAGCAACTGGACTTCAGTGGGCAACATCCCCAAAAGTATTGAACTGCCATAACAAACTGCAGCATGTGGTATCTGCCCTGGCGATGATAAAACGTTTCTTTTTGGTCGAATTTCAGCTTTCAGTAACCTCATATCCGAGTCTCATATCCGAGACTTCATTGCGAGTCCCAAGTCGAGTCGAAGAACACACGAGTTAGCAAGAAAGGCGGTGCGTATGGTACGATGCGAAGATTGGTACGATACGATACATTTTGAAATTTTCGTACCTGGTATGCTACGGTACAAAGTTTGATATTTATTTCGTACCGTACCGTACTCTTTTTCGTACCTTCGCATTACACCATGTTCTCCTCAAATTATTCAAAAAAAATATATATACCATTTAACATCTTGCCGTTTCATAACTGGGTGCAGATAATATAGTTTGTGTCCATCAAAGAATATTTCAAACTAAAGGACAATTTTAAAATGACAGGGCAATATAAAATGTAACTGACTCACTACAGAAGATCAGATAAGCTGTGTCGTATTATCGGTTTTACTGTCCTGAATTTTAAACCAATCTTTGATATTTTTCAGTTCAAGAAAAAAAGACGGTGGTTTACATTGTGACTTCACTATCATAGTTGGTTCGGAAGAAATCTCTGTTCATAAGAATATTATATCGGCAGGATCTGATTATTTCAAAGCAATGCTGGCTCATAATGTAAGTTGTTAGTTATTTTATCGGCAGGATCTGATTATTTCAAAGCAATGCTGGCTCGCAATGTAAGTTGTTAGTTATTATATCGGCAGGATCTGATTATTTCAAAAGCAATGCTGGCTCGCAATGTAAGTTGTTAGGTATTATATCGGCAGGATCTGATTATTTCAAAGCAATGCTGGCTCGCAATGTAAGTTGTTAGGTATTATATCGGCAGGATCTGATTATTTCAAAAGCAATGCTGGCTCGCAATGTAAGTTGTTAGGTATTATATCGGCAGGATCTGATTATTTCAAAGCAATGCTGGCTCGCAATGTAAGTTGTTAGGTATTATATCGGCAGGATCTGATTATTTCAAAGCAATGCTGGCTCATAATGTAAGTTGTTAGTTATTATATCGGCAGGATCTGATTATTTCAAAGCAATGCTGGCTCGCAATGTAAGTTGTTAGGTATTATATCGACAGGATCTGATTATTTCAAAGCAATGCTGGCTCGCAATGTAAGTTGTTAGGTATTATATCGGCAGGATCTTGATTATTTCAAAGCAATGCTGGCTCGCAATGTAAGTTGTTAGTTATTATATCGGCAAGATCTGATTATTTCAAAGCAATGCTGGCTCGCAATGTAAGTTGTTAGTTATTATATTGGCAGTATTTGATTATTTCAAAGCAACGCTGGCTCGTAGTGTAAGTTATTAGGTATGGTCTTCTATCTTTCAAACATATACATTGAATCTCACCATTTGGCGACAGAATAAAAAGGCTCGTACTTTTCCTAAATATTTGCAGCCTTTTATATACACAAGACTCCAATCAGCGCATATAATCTCTTATATTCATTTTCTTAGAATGTAAAGACAAAATATATTTTTGTGTCACTGCATGTTGACTACATGTGAGGAGTAAATGTGCGACATCTGAAATCTGGTATAAACTGCTTAATATAGCATTCGTCAAGCAAATACAATTGCTTGTAAGATATTCTATAAATCAGCTCGGCTTGTTGTTATTGTTGGTTAGAATTTTAGTTTGAAACTTGAACTTCTATTACAGACTGTCGAGACAAAGTCTGGTCGAGTTGAAATGAAAGGTGTCGACCCAACTTGTTTGAAACAATCTATAGAATATATTTACACTGGTCAAATATCAACTACCGATGGATATGCTGAAGCATTGATGCATGTAGCTCAATTACTACAGTTGAAAAGTGAGTGCAAATCTATTATGTTTGAGTTGTTAAGATTTGTCACTTAGCTACTGCAGTAAATGACCAAATGTATTTATAAATCGAACACACTTGGTCTATACGTATAGCAAAAGTATTACAATATTATGTATTAAGATACACAGAGACAACCTACAGTCAATTTAGGCAACTCGATTGATGATGCAGCCTGATACAATATGTGAATGTATTTGTTGTTTCTAGAACCATAACGTACAACCGCCGAAACCTCGCAAAATGAACGTACCATCAAAAGCAGCGCCGTTTATACTTCACCATTGCGAAAATGCGCTCCCCAAGGTTTGTTATGACCTAGATGCACAAACCTCACATCCAGAAACAAGTGACAATGTTGATTAGAGTTTCTCTGATTGTCCAAATCCACCTGCAAGGGTATAAGTCTCCATTTTTTGGCAAAAACGTGTTGCTGTAGTTTCCTTCTCGCTTTCGAAAAAATAGGGTGTCAGTGCCCATCCTCTTATATTTTCAATATTTCCACTACAAAGTCCATGAGTGTTCCATCCTCCTGTCAGTGTTTCCTTGTCCCAACCCGCCAGTCTTTCCTCCTCCTATTGCATCCGTATTCCGTCATCTCACCCTTTCAATTATTCCCACTTTTCGACACTGTTAATATCACCTCCAACACCGTAAATGATCCCTCTTCACCCAATGTTTTTTCACTCCCGCGTTGTTTCCTTCTCCTATCCAATTATTGTCTTCTATTCCCGTCATCGTTCTCTTTTTCCAACATCGCCAATTTTTTAATCGTTCTAACCTGTTATCAATCATTCTAATTTCAGAATTATCAGACGGAATCATTGATTCACTTGAACAAAATCTTGATCCAAAATTATTCTTTGTAACAAAAAGAATCGCAAAGCTGTTCAGTTACAAAGAATTGCAAGTAAAATGTGAGGAGTTTGCGATGGAGAGATTTGAAGAAATTTCAGTTCTGGATGAGTTTGATCAACTTGAAGAAAAGGAAATGCTGAGAATGGTCAAAGGAGAAGGAAACAAGGTAACGTGTAACATTTTTTCGGGAAAAAAAACAATGTCTGAAATGTCGAAACACCCAAAACTTACAAGATACAATTTTCCGTTTAGATAAGATTCCGTTTTCTTAGTGTTCCCCTTTCCCACCTAGGTAATGTTCACTCTCCTTAATTAACCACTGTACCCCATTCTCATATTGTCAGACTTTACTCTTCTTGTCTTGATACCTCTGTATACAAATGGCGTCTAGCTGGTTCGAATACGGCATAAAAACTCGTAAGATAAATTAAGAAAAAATTCAACTACCTCCTAGAAAGAAATTTAATAATTTTGTATTCGTATTTACATAGGCTTCATATTGTAAGAGTTTTAGTCTTTTCCACCTCCACAAGTAATTTATTCATTTCAGGCATCAGACGGGATCAAGTTGAAAGCTTTGATATCTTGGATAAAATTTGACAAGAAGAATCGCAGAAAGTTTCTGAAGAAACTCAATACATATGTTAATTTGAAGAATGTTCCTGCGACTTATAGGAGATTCCTAGTTGAAAATGAGGTTGGTGGTTTTGTACTTATAGAAGTTGGTGGCTGAGTATTCGTAAAGGGAGAAAAACTACTCTGCAATAATCAGCATAATCCGGGGGGTGCCTACAAATTCAGGCCTTCGTCACGCTTGCGTTTTTGTGACTTTTTATAAAACTTTTAACCTCCCCAATATTTTTTTTAAAATTGAAAAACTTTATTTACAAAAAATTAAATTTGTAATTCTTTTTCAGCCAATAGTGGAATCCTGTCCTGAATTTTCTCGAGCTCTGCTTTTATCTGTGATGGACAGTTTGAATGTTGGTGCTTCAGATATTTGTGGGAATGTGGATGAATCAAGTGAGTATTATGAGTTCCTGCAATAAAGAATGTATATCAGTCGTTGGCTTATAACTGCAACTATAAATCATAATACATCAATACCAGACTTGCGTAGTCTTAAACGAACAGAAAAGTTTTGTGCAATGTTTCGTTATTAACCTCTCGATTGTCTATAACAGGAAAGATATCAGTTCATTTTCTCAGTTTTCAATGCAATATTAATGATTTGAGGTTAAAAAATACATTAATAAATATTCTGCTTTCCTGATTCATTACAATTCTGACAAGAACTAAGATTGATGAAATGTAAGAAATCCCGACACAAGTTGATTTTGACTCGAATGAAACTAATGTTATTCGATATCCAGTAAATATTTATATATATTATATTCATCATGATATGTTTTACAGTTGTGGTGTTTGATTACGAATCAGAGGCTCTACAGTGTTTGAATCTGGAGAGGAAAACATGGAAGAAGCTTAAGGTTAGTTGTCTAAACCTGAATTGTTTGTTGCTTATCGTGATTTCCAATCATAATCATTATTTCTCGAAGAACATGCCACGTGATCCTTCAGTAAATCACACCAGACGGAACATGTTTAGGAAGCAATTTTCAAATTGAGTTACCTATGAAAAGTTAGGTATTTCAAAGTTCGAATTTTATTTCAGACAAATCGATTGACAACATAAAGTTCAAGACCTTTACACAAGTGTTTCTTCTTTTCACAATATGAAAGGGTTGGGGCAGCGCCTCAAACGAACCAACTGGTGATCACTTAGACAATGGGGGTACCCGCGATAATAATATGTTATAATATAGAGATAGAACAAGTGTGAAACAAACTAGCAGGGCTGACTTTGAAAACGATGGCAACTTCTCAACCTTGACTTTGGAAGGTAATAACTCAGCGTATTTTGACCTGCTCAATGAATGATCGTTACGGGGTCCCTGCAAAATATGAAATTATTTTTCGGAGTTCAGTAACATTTAACCTTCGTTTCCAATTGACTACTACTCAAACCAGTTTTCATGATTTTTGTATCGAAATGTTATGTGACAATTGAACTTCAATTTTGTTTCAAAATACACACTTGTACGTTTTTATGCGATGATCGCTTCCTCTTAATTACTGGCGAATCCCTCCAACCTGCGTGCACTAAGTCTTTGATCCGACAGCAGAGCTATGCTGATGGAAGGATATCACTTTGAGGCATTCGCTTTTGAAACTCTTAACTGTTTTTGGCTATGGCGTGAACTAAACATCCAAAATTCAGCTTTCTTAAAATACATCAATCACACAGGTTGTTGATCACTATTGATTATATTATGGCTGGAACCATATTTGTTATGCGATTTTATTTCAGGGATATTGAACAAAATAGTTCAGGCACTGTCCATTGATTCAAAAAACTTTTGATCTGGTGCATCTTCTAATCTGTGTGTCATCACGTGGATTACCTCCAGATCGTAAATTTTATTAGATATGAGTTGCAAATGGTTCGTCCAATGTGGTACTCATATCATGCTTATTCTGACTTATTTGCTCTGGGCAGTCTCGATGACCAGTAGGGTGCATCAAAAACACCAAGGTTCTAGCTAGGCTCATTTTGTGCCGTTTCGTAATCTTTGAACTCAGATTGAAAAGAAAACAAACCCAGCCATAAGCCAATAATTAGCCATTGTTAGCCGAATACGAGCTTAATCGAAGATAAATCGAGGATAATTTTCAAGTTCCTGGTGGACCCCATAACCAACATCGTAAGACTTCCAGATTCTATATGCCGGTTTTATACATGAATCGCCGTATTTTGGCAGTAGGTGGAAAATGTTAAATCTATTTTTAAAAAATAGTGGTGTTTTTGATGCAACCTAAGCTGAGTACACATGCAGGCTTATTATTCTATTTCACTGATTGATATAGCAGTTTGTTGGATGGTGATGCGATATATTTTACAGAGTTCAAAAGGTCAAAATATGTACTTCAGCTAATTAAGGAATAAAAATGAATTGAAAATCTTTCAATATTTCTGTTAGTAATTTGAAATTATGTGTTTTGTGCTAATTAGACAATGAAAAATATAACTTTTAAAAATGTTATGACTAAAAAACTATAATTTTCATTAAACATGATGCATTCACATTACAAAGTTCATTTTTTCTTTCTGCAACTTTTTTGAACAAAAATTGGCCAAATGCTTTTGCTTATATTTTAATAATTCTTATCGTGTCTTCACCTCTTCATCCTGTTCAGAGAAATAAGATAATAAAAATGAATAATATTACTGCAACATTTTTCTTGTTATCCAGGACAGGCCTCTTGAATCAGGAAATTTCTCTGCAGCAACTCTTGGTGACAACATCTATGTTTTCTTCATGAATCGTTCAGTTCATCGATTGAAATATACAGACAATGTATCTACATGGGAACAAATGCAGAATATGATGTATGATCATGGCCCTCGCCCCCCTGTTGCTGTTATGTCAGGTGAGTTGATGCTACAAATACGATTTGAAATAAAAACAGTGGCGTAATCAAAACCTTGAAAAGGGGAGGTAGAAATTTTTTTATTTTATTCGAAGTTAAATAATGATGTCACCGTGCCACGTGTCTGTTTTTATTGGAAATAACCACAAAATAAGCCCAAATTCGCGCTGAAAATGCGAATTTTCCTTCAGAACTGCGAATTTTACTTCAAAACTGTGTGTCTAGGCTTAAAATGGTTTGCAAAAGTGTATCATGTATTGCACGCAGAAGGCTTGCGAAAATTTTGGGGGTTCTTTTGTGTTAAACCCTATAAAGAGCCATTCTGTGTTTTTATCGGTCTGCGAGGGGGTCAATGCAACATGCCCCCCCAAAAACCATAGTTGATATAATATTACAGACACCGCAGTGTGTTTGTACAGAGATCTAAGAAATAAGCTGAACAATGAACAACATGTTTGATAGAAACTGATCCGAGAAAAATATTATCGAGTGATGTTTGACCAGGTTTGGGAAACTGATGAGTTGCGCCGACGAATTATGGTTTATCTATGGCCCACACTTGCCAAAATGTTCAGAAAACAATATTTTGATCTAAATATTGTTGTTCAGTGATATGCTTCTTTGTTTCGTATAATGCCAGTGCAATGAGCGTGGATCTTTTTCATAGCAAAGTGAAGTGAGGGCTTGCTATGTTCGATGTGTTTTATCAAATAATAAGTTTAATCAAAATTCGCCATAAGCGGAAAGTACTACTACAAAATGTATTTGCTGTATCAGAAACTATAAGCATTCCAAAAATCTGACTGGCATAATAAAGTACAGCGAGTGGTATCTTTCATGAGCGATAGTAAAACCATGTAGTATATTTACTATCTTTTATGAAATTCATGGTAAATAATGTTTGTTGCAGGATATATTTACATTGTTGGACACTTTAACGGAAATCAAAATCAGTTGAAAAGTTCGAACCAACAAACAATAAGTGGGGAAAAGTAAACGACAAAAATCTTTCAAGTTATTGGTCAGAAGCATTGGGTGCACAAGGTTGGTCTAACACTTATATATATTTGAGAATTTGACATTAGTGAATATCATGAACAAGGATGAGTAAACTGTAGGTATACGTCCAAGGATATGCTGGACCTGTCTACTACTTACCGTTTTAAATCAGGCAAGGCATTTTCCAAGTGCATTGACAATTGCGATAAAGGTCTTAAAACAAAAAGTCAAATCCTCGTAAATACATAATATCAAGCAAATGTTTTCCTTTTGTCGAACATAAAACGTCGATGCATCCTTCGATAAGACGTATGTATTGATAGACCGGATGTTCCTGTGATTTTCAATGTGTGATCCCAATGTGATAACCACGACCAATGGTGACACAAATAATGGCTTTCAAATTTCCATTCTATCCATGTCACATATTTGCGGAGGAGATGGTGACAAAGCAGTAATAAACGTTTTAAGAAGGATCGGCCAATTTTTAAGAACTAGAAAAATTAGTTGCGGTTAGGAGTTTATATATACACCAAGGGTATAACAAACCATATTTCGAGTGATGAAAGCTTATACGCGGGGTTTTTGATATGAAGAGTAGTGTTTCATAGCGGGGAGGAGTTTCACCTTACTGGTCATTTATGCGATTTTCCTGCACGTATGATTGGCATACTCAGTCATGAGCAAGTTAGAATTCTAAGGGAAATATTAAATATTATTGAAAACGATATATTATGTTTCCCATCTTTTGTTGAAATATTGTCTTCTAGGAGACAAGACTTAATTTTCTTTATTACGGTAATCGAGTTAAAGTAGAATTTCTTTATGTAGGAATTATTGTACTGGGAAAAGGAGAGGTCCAGTAATATATGATTACTACAACTTGCGCTAACGTCATGCGTCAATTGCCGGCGAGGTATTTTGTTAAGACTCCGCTCGTTGGCAACCGAGCATGCAAACGTGATGAAATAATGGATTATTTATTTTGAAAGTTAAATACTTTACAGTATGTGTCATAGTTCTATTAAAATCAAAGGGAACTGTGGTTTGACTTCATACAAATCAGTTAAATGCGTATAAGGACTGGTTGTAGAATTGATTTTCCTTTGAGTTGTAGGGTGTCATAGGGGTTGGTGTGCATCAAGTACATAATGGACGGAGTGTTCGAATATGGCCTTGATCCACCCACATGATCGTCAGCTTCCAGTGTGGGAGTACCAGGATGTATTCTACCTCTTTCAGTCCATTTTTGTGGGGGGTTAATACAGAGTTGGTTACAAAATAGACACCTGTTTGAACAGTCGCTCATCCTTATAACGATTGACTTATAGACTGACAGTCTGACAGTTATTGGCATTAGCAATTGCAATCGATCATTCGAATAGAAAAGTAAAATTATTAAAACCATCTTGCTGCTCTTGTATGAATCGATAATGAACATTTTTATTACTATCGAGATAATATCTCACTTTCACACTTCAATATATTCAATTGCATTCAGGTTGCATATACAGCATTGGAGGTTGGCTATCAGGCAATTACACCAACAAAGTAGAAAGATTTGATCCAACAACATCAACTTGGTCATTTATTGCTCCGATGAATGAAGCGAAAGCATTTGTTGCTGCTGTTGAACATGATGGAATGATATATGTGTTAGGAGGTGAATTTGTTATTGTGGAGACATTTTGCATAAACGAATAATTTATATTGAAACTTCCATAACTGATACGGAGGCTTCATCTCAATGCGTTTCAAACCAATATTTTACCATCTTTTATGTCACTAACAGATGTTTACTTTCATTCTGGTCGAATGGATATTTTATAAAAACTGGTGTTTTTAGAGAATATTCCAAACACTGCCACGATATTACTATCCTACATGTTTCTTGGATCACACAGTATTTCCGTCCCCAATCACTATCCAATCGATACAATTTTTGATGTTGTTTTCTTAGTAATTTCCTGATTATGGTGGCGACATTCCCAATTGGAAGTTTTGTTTTGCCAAGCATGAGTCACAGATGGACCACGCTTCGGCGGCGCGATCCATCAGTGACCCAAGCTTAGCAAAACATGTTCGGTCAATATATTTCTGACTGAATTGACGTTTTTACATTAATACACAAAATCTTATTGTTTCATCTTACGTTGTGTAGCAAACGACAATACCATTTACTTTACATCGTACACAGGAGAAAACAACAACTCATACATATCAACAGTTGAACGATACAATATTTCCACGAACACCTGGACAACAGTAGTTCCTATGTTGACTCGTCGTAGCTGGTTTCGAGCTTTTGTGATTGGTGGGAGTATTTATGCTGTTGGAGGGAGGAGCAGGTAGGATGATGAATATGAATTTTAACACATCACGAAATGCAGCAAGAATCACATTTTCTTTTCATTTCACCTAAATCTGTATAAAATCACCAAAATTTATGAATCGCATGCATAAAACATTTTATATGTTATTTCGTAATATGATCTTGATATTTTCTATGTTTCAAAACATTGAAGTACCGTCTCCATAATAGAAAACAAGACACATTTTGCTTACACACTTTTGCTATGAACGGTATTCCTGTTTCCATAGGAAACTTTTTACATTATTTCTGACATGCGGTATTATGTTATGAAAAAGATGTCTGTGATGTTTAACATCACCACCGATATATATCACCGCACATTTGGAATCAGATATTGTGTTACTGAAAAATAGGTCAAAATTAGAAGAAAGTTGAAAAAAACTAAAAAAGACTCACCTATTATTTGCAATTAAGGATTTTCATGTTAGCACTTAAGACTGGTGAGGGGTGTTGTCTGTGGTCTGAGAAATTGGATGATTTCGAACGAGTTTGGAAAATTTGAATTGTGAAGTTTTCAAATTGATATGCACTCTAAACAAGATTGAAAGCAAAACCAAGGAAGAAAAGAAATAACTATAAATACTACGACAAAATAGTTCTACATAAAATTTAAAACCAGCAACGTCACCCAGCGTGGAAAACATTTCATAGAACTTCTACTGTACAACCCACTTTTACATAAATTTCTGAATATTAGTTGAAGTCATTGCCTGGATAATTATTATGAAATACCGAATGCTACCGTACTTGGGTGCTCAATATCGCCCATATGATTCCTATCTATGCTGGCCACCACACTTGCTCAATTAATATAGATTGATCGTATTCTTCTGTTCAGTGAAACCCAGAGCATCGAGAAGTTTGATTTTGAGAAGAATAAATGGGAGATGATTGATATTGAGGAGATGGATATATATGAATCAGTGAAGATCAAATCATTTGATTGAATATGTTTGAGTGTATATTAAGTAGAATTATGTATGCTATATCTTCACTATTCCGCTGATTATTATGTAATATTATGTGCTCTATATCAAGGTGGTTCAAAAAAATTTTGAAAAACTCAGCTAAAACCCCTTTAAAAGGAGCGGTTGAGTAAAAAACAACACACGAAAAATTTTAGCTCATTCGAAAAATTTTCAGTTTCAAGCGAAATCTGGCAACAATAAAAAAATCTCAACTTTTGGTAAAAATAGGATGGGATATCATTTTCATCCTGTGGGAGAGGAAAGCCGAGATTACAGCTTAACCATATGGCGAACCACGACCTCTCTTGCAGATACCAGTTCTGAATCGGGTTGAAGGTTTCTGATTATCGATTTCCCAATTTTTCTCTGCATGGACCTGGTTGGTGGAGGAAGCCGTAAGCGGCGCTTACGAGAACCACCGTACACCGGCAAGGTGTCTAACAGATTTATCGCATATAATCATCATCACTCACAGGATTCGAACCTGCGTCCTGTTGATCAGAGATGCGTAGCTTGAAGCGTATTCCCAACGCTTTACTGATTTAGCTAACCGGGCACCCCGAAAAAATCACTAAATCATTTAAAATCCCTAACTTTTTTCATTACCATATTCGAGTAGCCTACAATAAGAAAGTCAGGCTTGTGCATTATGCTAACTAGTCTTGTAGATGCGGGCTTTGGAATTACCCCAGCGTATTTCCTGCCTGCTGTGGAAGATGACTAAAAGGATTGAAGGCGTAAAGCTACGTTAATATCTTATTTACTGGTAGATCACTCCCTGTTGAAACAATACGTGAAACACCTGTGGTTTGTTTTTCTATTGTTAACATATTTCTACAGCTCATATTTATGTCATAAAAATAACATTTTTTATAACCCATTGAGTTTTCAAATTGGCAGGTAGTCTCGATCCAAAGATTTCATATTTACAATGGTTGGCAAACCCAAAGATACTCTATTTTCTCACTTGCGTTTTCCAATGGAAAGAGATGTGCCACTGAGTTATTTTCATACAGCGGAAGCTGCCACAAACAGGTATAAATTATACAGTAAAGGAGATTGGTCAAAATTTCTATAAAGCACACCGGGATACAAATGTAATATATCACTTATTGCAACAATTAAGAAACGAATAGAAACCCTTCTTAAGCCACATTAATTTGCCAATAATGGAATATCCCATTTAACTGACGGTAAAATGCAACGAAAAAAACAAAGTTTGATTCTGACATAGACAAATTACTTGGAATATATCCAAATCAACGTCTCCTATCAACTTTACTTGTTTGCTTTTCGAAGATTTTCCCAATTGCTCAAGTCGCCCTCCAAATGTAGCGATCCTAGGGCCTCATTGATCTTCCAAAAGCACCGTATTATGCTCGCCATGTCATGCATTGAAATATCTTGTACATCATTTTTTGCAATGTCAAATAATTTGCCAATGTCAGATTCAAACTTTATTTTGTTTATGTCGCGGTCTACCTTCAGTTGGAAGGGGTGTCGCATTATTATTATTAATATAAAGGGGTTCTAAACTGTTAGATGGGATATTTGCAATATCGACAAATTTATGATTCTTAATTAAAAGGGGTTTCTATTCGTTTCTAAACCGTTATGACACATAACATTTGTTCCCTCGTGTGCTTCGATATGAAACTTTCGGCCAAATTTGTTCAATCTCCTTTGCTGTATCATTTATACTTGCTTGTCGCAGCTTTTGCTGTACTTTATAATGATACCTCAGCAGATTTGTTCTTTGGAAGGTTTTGCCAACTATTGGAAATATGAAATGTTCATTAGAAAAGTTCAATGTTTCATAATGAATGGTGTTTTTATGAGATGATATAGGTAAATAAGATTTGTAACAGCATGTTAACGTTAGAAAAACAAAGCACACGAGTTTGTTACAACGAGGAGTGTTGTTTCTACCAATAAATAATATATTGACTTAGCATCTATTACGTTTGATGAAATTAAAGCATGTGTTACAGTAAAGTAGTGTGGTGTCGTTATGTAAAACTTTCACATTTTAGAGCTTCATTTATTATGTAGAATTTGTAAAAAAAAAACGAGAAACTGGATCAACTACGATTAATAAATCTGTTTCATTACCCCTATCCCTAATCTACCCAGCTATACAAAACTGGAAAATTATTGGGTGTCTGCTAGATAGTGGCTTAGTTAATCAAATCAATCAATCAAATGAGTTTCTGTCAAACATTATTTTCAATGTTGTGGATTCTTTATCTCTATTCAATAAAAGTTTTTTATTCGTAGAGTGAAAATATTGTTAGTCTGCAAACAAGATTTTATATTTTTACAATTTGGGTTTGTATTTTTATGATTTGGCTACATTTTGTAGATTTTTACCCACCTATTGCTATTCTGTTTGTGTATATTTTAATTTGGTCCACAGAACGTCACATCCGGATTATACTTTCATGAAGCATGGTCCAAGGATATTATGTGTATCCACATGTACTAATTTCCAATATTATTACTTGACGTGTTATGTCATGATTTCGCTTCTAAATCATCCATAATAACTTTGTTTAATTCGATTTGCAAATATTGATATTCATTACTTCCTTTTCTTGTGCGTGAAATAAATGATAACGAACATGCAAATGGCGTTTTACGAGAACTTAACAGCTGAGTACATTTGGCTTCGACTGATGTTGGATAATTTTGGTTGATTATGAGAATGTTTCGAAATATCATAATTATTTTGCTTTGGAATGCTGCATCTGCATTCTTATGTACTTGACGAATTGCTCATTGCACTTTTTGTCTTTTCATATATACTTACCTGTGCTAAGGTGGTTGGTTTTTATTTAAAGAATGACATGATAATTATATCAGTACTTGAAAATTAGGACTGTGGCAGTTGGTAAGAAATACTTAGGATGGTTTCTCTGCCTTCTTTCCACCAGGACTTCTTAGGGCAAGATTGTTAAGACGTTTATTGTTATCATTTATACTCTTTGGTTTAAACAGCGAAATATTATTTCAAAGTAATGTGATAATTGCTTTGAAACAATTATAAATTTCACATATTAAGCTTCATTAAATAACACCTTCAACCTTCAATATTTTACATTGGGGCTTCGATATCATCGCTGGTTCGGAAGAAATCGGCAGGATCCGCTCATTTCAAAACATTGCCGCCGGAAGGCAAACCACGACCGCTGGTGCAGATGCCGGATTATGTGAAAGTTTTTGGCTTTATCGTATTTCTCATTTTCCCTTTATTGACCTGGTATCGACAAATAATCACCATACGGTGGCAGTATGGAGTAATAATAGTAATTTCGCACCATGCTTGATACATACATGGGAAAAAAGTCAAAACTCAAAATATAACTAATTATACTCAAATTTCTAATTAAATTTAGCCAGTTAAAATTTTTGACTGTAACAGTGGAGGAGAGTGACGCTCAGTTTGTTCCCTTCCTAAGTCAATTCATATCGGTATAAAACTCTATTAAGAGCGATTGGTCAATACTTACCCCGACAGTAAAATTCGGGGAAATGGTCATCATAAAGGCAGTCTTCATCCCATTGTTAATAGGCACTTGAAATCTGGTCCTTCAATTTCAACTAAAAAGCCTGCTTCTGCGGGTTAGAATTTGATTTAATTTTATCTTATGAAATAAATCAACCATCCCCGACTTTCCACAGTAAACCTGTTACAATTTTCATCAGGGTATGAATGGGTTCCTGTAATTACCGAAACGAACAGAGGGGGCTTGTTTTATACAGGAACGGACCCACTGGGATGTCTAAAAAGACTTATATCCCCTTTCAAACATTTAGATGAGGCAATTTTAAGATTTCGTGGTGTTTATTGTAACATATGGCAAGGCCGTATGTGGAGTGACACTACCACGATAGCTAACATGATTTGGCCTGGTCTGCTAGATGGCATAGAAGTCTTTTGCAGAATATATTTAGAACACCAAATCCCATTATTTTTAGTGAAATAGTGCGATCCAGAGGCATTGTCATATTATTTATCGATTTATTATTATACTGGATGAAAGCATCACATCTGACCAAACTATCACAATTTTGGTCCTTCTAGTCTACCGATAGTAGCCTATATAGAGTGAGCTCATACCAGAGTCACTCTTTACATTTGTCTAAATGTACCAGAGTGACTTTACAGGTTTTCTGAGACATACTAAAGGTCCTTTTCTGTAGAAAAACAAGCCCCGTTCCTGTCTGTTTAGGTCTCTACAGGAACCGGAAGGACAGTCCTGGACGTGAGAGGTCTGCTGGACGCCTCGCCTATGTGGTGGTTCACGTCAGCACTGCTTATGGCTTTCTCCACCAACCATGTTCAGGAAAAATGAAAAATACGATAACCCAAAAAAACCTTCACCCTGATCCGGAACTGGTATCTGCACGAGAGGTCCTGGTTCGCCATATAATTAAGCTGTATTCTCTGCTTTCCTCAACCGCATGATAAAAATGATATCCTATCAGCGACAGCGAAAGATCTCTCATCCTTGGGGGTTCGACTCGCCGGCGAAAATAGTAAATTGACGGTTATATTCAAAAGGAAATGTGCATCAACACCGCTATTTTATACCAGCATTTTGATTTTAAAAATTTTTTACAGTTTGCTAAATGTTCTCCTGGTGGATCCCACTTTCTTTGGATGTCTGAGTAGCTGGAGTTCTATCAGTGTGATGGCCGATAATCGAATACTGATGACGACTACAAATTCCAATGAAAATAATGATTTAATCAATAAATATGAAAATTTATAAAATGAAATCCAGAACATGCAATTATATCGAGACTTCTTTGGTGACTTTTTATTTCACAATTTAATCGAATAATTTTTGCGGATCAAAGGCTTGAATCATAGTATTATTCGGGCTTTAGAATAGTCTTTGAGAATTTTATTTCTCGCGTGTCGTAAGAGGCGAATGAAAGTAAGCAAAAAAGTGGTAGATTGTTTTATCATTGCCAAGGCAGATACCACTCGCTCCACTTTACCATGCCGGTCCAGTTCCTGTTAGGATGTTATCTACTTGAGAGTGAAGTTGCTGGTTCTAACTACATCGTTAGTAGCTCTTTGGTATTAGGTGGCCGTTAGTTGGATTCTTTTAGGCTTCCTGCCTTGCTCTGAGGGAATTTTAATAATACAAATATATACCGGACAAACAAAAATGTATTCATAGAAAAAAGAAAAATACGTCTAATTTTATATACTTTTGGATTATGTTGATTTTAAAATGCCTGAAAATCGAATTTAATAATTAACGAATTCGTAAACCTCGAATTCACTGGAATGGCCTCCTACTAACAGCAATCTGGGATCTACAGTTCTCAAGTCAAACATAAATAAAGTGTGGCCTATTTACTGCTCAAAAATATTGTTTAGCTTGACCAAGACAAATTTTCTTTTGATGGGAGCCATTTTCTTCAAATGTCCGAAAGAGACAAAGAAAGAGGCAAAATACCAGTTACATGGAAACCTGAAAAAATTGACTTACATCAGAAGGAAATTCATCATGAGGGCAATGTTTTATATTCAAATCATTCACTGAAAGATCAATCAATATCTTCTACTTTGACAAAAAGCCTCAAAATCATCGATGCTGCTATCAAATAGAGGCGTTGATGGTTTTGGAGTCTTTTTTTCCACATTGTGCAATGAAATCATGACATATGTGGGAACCTGGCTAGCAGCATGCTGGCTACTCAAAGAAAATGAAATTACATCAGAAGAAAAGTAACCAATAAGCAAAATATCTCAAGATATATGGCTTTCAGAAAGATTAAAATGTCAGAGTTTGTTGCATGACAATTTAAGTTGTTAAAAATTATTTTTTTTAATGAAATTCGATCGTAGCAAAACAGTGCCTAAAAGGGACCAACTAACGGCCACTTAATAGCAAAGAGCTACTACAAAATGTAGTACCTGCAACTAAACTGTGATGGAACCAAATGAAACTGAACTGTGAAAATGCTGACTGAACTCTCAGAGCATGTACCATTGTAAACATGGTTATCCACACATCATTATAAACTTCTATATCAATCAATTGAAGAAATCAAAAATCGAACTAGCTCATCAAAAATATTATTTTGTCAAACATGAGCCACAGACGAACCGCGCCTGATCGACACGATCCATCAGTGACTCATACTTAACAAAACATGCTTGAGCAATTATTTCAATGAGAATATGACTAATTGTTGAATTCCTTCGCTACTCTACTAATTAGAACGAATGCAGAATTCTCGTCAACCAGTTCTCAGAATTATCCACTCGTACTTATGATTTTTTAATACATATATTTTCAAATTAAAGAATCATTTTCCGACAAATCAGGCTATCCCAGATTTCTGGATGCGATACAGCTAAATTTTTGGTTTCTCTACTGATCAGTCCACAGAATTATACATTCGGGATCATGTTTTTTACATATTTTAAAACCATTCGATTAAAAATTTAACATACAGACCCAATAAGAATGTTATTTTGTCAAGCACGAGCCACAGAGGTACCGTGCCACGATCGATCAATGTCTCATACTTGACAAACAATGTTTTGACAACATATTTCTGACTGTGTAAATGTTTTTGCCTTTTTATAAGAGACAGAAAGTTTTCTTTACTAACTTACATTTTTCCAATAAAAATAATATTGGCGAACAAAATTTCATAAAATGGGCATTGCCGCTCACTGACCCGTGAACTGAACATTTCCCCCCAATTTTTGAAAGGAGATTTTGGATATTATTTCAAAATTCAATAGCACATGCGTCTTTCATACTTTTTTGTTTCAAAATAAATTAAGTACTTTTTTGGAAATTTTTTTCGCGTGCCATCGGCATTTGATTTCTTTTACGTAAATCAAATTTCAAGACCAATTTCAATTTTTACTTTTTTTATGCCCCAATATTCAAGAACCTTGTACCGTCTCCGCTTTAAGTTTTTAGGCATCCATACAGATTTCTACTGCCAGATAATGAAAAAATTCACCTTCTGACAAGCGATTCATATTGAATACGAATGGGCATTATTTTAGAGATCTACCTTTTGCTAAAAGATACAAATGTCGCTTCTGAGTAGGGTAGTAATCAAACTGTACAAAAAGATTCAAAATCATCAATACTCCTATGAAATGGGTCTGAATAGCAGATAATCTGCTAGTAAAGTTCAGTTCACAGGAAATAATTAGGAAGTTATGGCGATTTGAGAAAAACAATTTGTACTTTTTTAAAATAAATTGCATTATTATTATATTAATTAGCAAATTTCTGGAAGCATGACTCATGAAAAATTTTAAAAGTCCCCAAAAGGATGACTCGTCAGAAAATTAGAATCATCTTAGAATCGAAAACACTTGAACTTCTCGGGTACAAGTTTCTTTTTGCCTTTTTTATAGCCACTTCTTAGAGTGAATCACCCTGTCCAAGGCTTTGTAACAGCGGCCACTTATAGACGGACAGGGTTGCAATTGCTGGAAAGATATTATCTTTTCCTGTTCGGCTTAGCCAACCCAAGTCATTACACCCTGGGTTGAGTGGTGGGCATGGATAAGTGAGCCAGACATGTTTAACCACTAGACCATCGCCCCCACTGAGTTCCATTGAGTCTGGCTCATTAATCCATGCCCAGCTCTCAACCCAGGGTGAAATAACTTGTGTAAGCTAAGCCGAACAAGCAAAGATCCTATCTTTCCAACAAGACTAATCCTGTCCATTTACAGGTGACCACCAGTACAGAGCCTTGGTCAGGGGGATCCACACCAAAAAAGGATTTAAAAAAAAATGGTTCATCAAGATGCTGCAATTTGGCAGAATATCTTTTTCATTGTCAGAGTTTTCCCAACAAACCAGTGCTACGAAGTCTAAGTTGGAGTCGAACTTTTTGAACTTCTAGAATCGCAGTCTGTAATCGGATAAGATATCGTTTTTCTCCTGCGGGAGAAGCCTAGAGTACGGCTCACCCATATGACGAACCATGACCTCTCGTGCAGATACCAGTTCTAAGTCAGGGATGAGGTTTTCGCCTAACCGTTTACAGATTTTTCCTGTACATGGACATGGTTGGTGGAGGAAGCCATAATCATCGGTTACGTGAACCACCGTGCACCTATAAGTTGCCCAGCAATCCTTTGGCATATAATCAACTCACACAGGGTTCGAACCCAGGACGTTAGTTCGAATAGAATAGATATTCTGTTCATTCAAACTGAAATGCAGGTATGCACTACCCAATCAGAGATTTTAGTATGTCCAGCATGTTGAATCGTATGTTTTTGAATTGTATAGAAGCAATTTCACAAATAGCTGTGTATAACATGGTCCGACAGTCTTTTCTTAGGCAAGACAGAATCCAGAACGTCTTACGACTTCTTGGGTCTTTCACAGAGTTCTCAGCACTTTGGAATTTTCTAATTCCTAAAAAAGAAAAAAAGAATGAATACCGGTAGATGCGGGTTTTCAGGATTGCAAATTCACAGGATTACGGGTTTCTAGAATCTCGCACAGACTCCTGTAAAACTCTCGTGGAGCCAAGATATAATATTAAAATATTCATTTTAAGGATGAGAAATAGATTCCTTGAGGTTCCTTTTACTTATTTTGTGCGTGATCCCGTAGTATTTCCTTCTAATCTACTATATTACACTCCCTATGAGAATATGATAGAAGTTTGGAGGCTCTCAAATTTCAATAAATTTGCAAGCCTGGGTTTTAGAATTGCCTCAACATATACTTCCTTCATGTTGCATGCAGCTGTTTGAAAGAGTACAAATGTTGGTACGAAAAAATAACTAACACCGTCATCAGGATGTCCAACTGATGAGATATTAGTTTTATCCTACAGCAGGACAGTCTGGCAGAATGCCAGCTCTCTGCTACCCAGACACCCGTAGAAAATGGGTTCGGTCAAAAGAAAATTAAATGAATGGGCAATATTGCATGATATATCTATGGCTATAAGATTTAAATGTCAAATCTAGAGTGTCTGGAAAACCAAACTGTATAAAAAGGTTCAAAATCATCAATGCTGCTATGAAATAGCAGTGTTAATGGTTTTGAAGTTTTTTTGTTGATCCGAAGGAAATGGCATGGACATTTCAGACTCCCGAACAAATCCAAGATTCTGCCACCTTGCAGCAGGGTAATAGTCGGCAATGTGGTTTAAGTGACCAGTACTAGAGCTCGACCGATATGTTAACTGGCATATCGGCAGTTGACAAAAGCGGCAGATAATATCGACCAACCGAAATACACATACGGGGTCAATGTGCAATTTTCTGAAATGACTAGTTTCTTATAGATTGCAAAAAAGCAATATCGGTCGGGCTCCAGCCAGTACCAACCTGGAGATGTGGGCATGATGGCCTAGTGGTTAACATATTGGCATCACAGGTTGAATATCTCAGGTTCAAGTCCCGGCGAGTCCGGTCTGCTAATTCATGCCCATCACTCAACCCAGGGTGCAATAACTTGGGTAGGATAAGATGAACAGGAAAGATCATAACTTCTCAACAACTCTAACCCTGCCCATCTATAAGTGGCCTCTGGCAAAAGGACTTGATCAGGGTGATCCATTCCAAGAAGTGGCTATAAAAAAACTAATAGGAACATCTTCATATGCCATTTCTATATGATGATTTTAATTCCTTTTACCTTCACAATGAAGCCAGTTGTCATGTTACGATATAGTTCGATACATTAGTTCCGTCCACAGTGACTTGCAGTACGTTCCCAGTGAATGAAACCTGTTCTGCTGGAGTCCGTCCTGCTGGGAACCTGGAATAAATATATATTGTAAAACAAGGATGAAGGATTCTACAGCAAAATCATGTTAATTTTGCCCTGTAGGTGTGTGCAGGCCTAGAATTACTACTAATTACTAGAATAACATTTGTGAGTGCGATTGCTCAGTGGTTGTCATGTTGGCATCATAGGTTGAAGATCTCGGGTTCGAGTCCTAGCAAGTCCGGCTCATTTTTCCATGCCCACCATTCAACCCAGCGTGTAGAAGCTCGGGTAGGCCGAACCGCAAAGTTCATAAATTTCTAACAACACTAGCAGTAAAAGTTAGGTTGCTGGAAATTGAAATTCAAAGTTCCTAACCGATGGTCGATAAAGAAACCAAATTTATACTGTTATATATCATCTGATATCACATTCTGATTTCACAACCTTTTCTGTATATTAAAGCTGTCAACATAATAGTTTAAATTGAATTAAAAATTTCCATGATATGTGGTCTTGAAAGCATAAAAATCTAGTAAGGAAGAATTGACTGTATAAGATTGGTATATATCTATATAAAAACAATTATGCTACTATTTGCGGTAGGCACGAAATGTGTTTTATTATAAGCTAACTCAGCACAATTTAAAAGCAGATTTAGGCAACATACATGCCCTTAATATTACGAAATGTCTGACTTTTAGATGTTAGTTTCTATTATGACCTCATCATATTGGGGAGCTTGCGCAAGTCCGATTTTAGTATGTCGTAAAACAGACTCATGGCTACATAATTTGCAAAAATCAGCTTC
Source organism: Styela plicata (assembly GCA_963675895.2). NCBI lineage: Eukaryota > Metazoa > Chordata > Ascidiacea > Stolidobranchia > Styelidae > Styela > Styela plicata. Next base: position 21,964,539 of record OZ023148.1, read on the forward strand.
AGACCAATTTTTGGGGCTTTTCGTAGTATTTGAATTGGACTATATCTCGAAATTATTATTCCACATATTTTTTAAAAAATACTCCAAGGAAGGCTAAAAGCAGCATTTGGAACCAACAAGGTCAATACAAGATGGAAGAATTTTTGTTTTTTTCAAGTTTCTAAAATGTTCATCTTCCTTGGATGAACAAAAAAGCAACAAAAGTATCAACACTGCTATTTCACAGTCGTATTGATAATTTTAACCTTTTTTTCTAGTTTGGTTGCCCCAAACTCAAAGGGACCTTTTATTCCTCCAGCAAGATCTCATGAAATTTTCCTGGCAATTTACTAATTTTTTTCTGATGAAACCAATTTTCTTCAGGTGTCTGAGTAGCTGACATTCTGCCAGTTTAGGTCAGTTATAGGGCGAACAAATGCTTAGAAACTGGTAACTGCACTTTAGGCGGAGAACATCCCAAACTGACTAAAACACTTTAAATAAAGTGCAGCGTGTGGTATTTGCCCTGGGTCTGTTATATATAATCGTACCCTAAATTTTCTTCTCACGCTCTTGCAAACTCTGGTGTAGGTCCGGTGGCAGTAGAAAGCTCAGGGTTGTGACGAATTATAGGTGTCCCACCCGGGCTACGTTGCATTGTTGTCTTCCGTAAGTTCTGTGATAGAAACAACAAGATTGTCTTCCTAGTTCAATAGAGCGATGGCCCTTCCTTTCTGCGAGATGATAACTGTTATTTTTGTTACAAGCTCCTTATGTAGTGGATCACCCTGACCGAGGTCTTGTACTAGCAGCCACTATAGACGAACAGGGTTAGAGTTGTGTGAAAGATACGATTTTTCCTGTTTGGCTAAGCCTACCCAATTTATTACACCTTGGTTTGAGTGGTGGGCGTGGATTAGAGAGCCGGACTCACCAGGACTCAAACCCAGGATATTCTACTATTTCGGAACAACTCCGGAACAGTAAAACATTCTGAAATGCCCATCCCCACCCATCATTTTACTTACCCTTTTCAATAAAACAGACTTTGGCGTTGTCATGTTACTTTGTTCAAAGTTTCCAGACTTCTGTTCAATATCACCCAACTTTTGCAAAGATATCGATGTAATATCAGCTAGTGTGATGCGAGGCCTGTCCTGCTGGCTGGGAGCTGTAAGATAAAATTTGCGTTCGATTAAGAAATTCGAAAAAATTCTGCAAAAAAAACTTAAACGTTACACAGTCCACATCCGCGACATATTTTTTTTTATTTATAGCCATTTCTCAGAGTACATCACCTTGTCCAAGGCCCTGTAACCACGTGCACATATAGACTGACAAGGTTACAACTGGTAGGAAAATATGCTCTTTTCCTGTTCGGCTTAGCACCCTGGGTTGAGTGGTGGGCTTGGATAAGTGAGCCGGACTCACTGGGGCTGGAACCCAAGATCTTGAACCTGTGATGGCAACATATTTATACACCAGGCCATCGCGCCCACGAAAGATTTTTCAGCCTTCACAGACTCGAAAAAACAATAATTTTGCTCATTGACAAAGAGGTTCAAGAGTCTTTCTACATCATACATACACAAATCAATTTCTGTAATGCATCTTCTGACCAACGTCAGACTTTCACAGACAATCATTTTAAACAATGAACTTCAACATTTGTTCAAAATGTTTGTCTAAATTTGTTGTATGTGTGTAGAGAGAGAGGCTTTTGTCCCTCTTGTCTAGTATTTTCTATGCTTTTTATAGCATCCCTGCAAAAAGCAAAAGAATGTCGACAAGTAAAATATTTTGCAGTTTCATGAAGCGAGTAGATGGTTTTACCATTGCACAGAGCAGATACCACTCACTGCATATCAAGATGACGGTTCAGTTCCGTTTGGGTTGTTCTCTGTTTAGAGAGCAGTTGCTGGTACTACATCTTTTAGTAGCTCTTTGCTATTGAGTGGTGGAGTGGTGAACCTGAACTAATCCTGTTCATGTATAAGTGACCACTGATCTGGACCTTGGTCAAGGTAGTCCAACTAGTCCCTACTAGCGGCCAATTATACACATCAGGGATAGAATTGCCGGAAAGATATGATCTTTTCCTGTTTGTCTTAGCCTACCCAAGTTATTACACCCTGGGTTGAGTGGTGGGCATGAAATAACGAGCCGGACTCGCCGGGACTCGAACCCGAGATCTTCAACCTGCGATGCAACATGTTTAACCACTAGGCCATCGCGCCCACTTAACTGCTTTTTGAGTTAAGTTGGTCTGAGGCTGTTGGAATGGTCAATTTCATTCAGGAATCCTCAAACAGCGAACATGAATTATTCGATCAACGATTATAAATCAACAAAATAAAGACATTGGGACGTAAGATAAATCTCGTAACCTGATTAAGATATAAACGTTGTTACTTGGATACCGTAAAGTTCATACTGGGAAATTGGGCCATGCTTGGTAATGTTTGAAGTAGAGCTAAATTACTGAATGGCATCAGATTAAAACTGGCAGAATATTATAATCCTGATCAGATGGCACTAATGCTGCAAGCTGTTAGAGGTCTGCTGAACGCTTAGCCGACAAATGATGGTTCAATTACCCGATGGTTATGGCTTTCTACACCAACCAGGTCCATCCATAGGAAAAATCTGCAAACTGGCAGGCAAAAACCTCATCCCAGACTTGGAACTAGAATCTCCACAAGATGTTGTTGTTTTGTCATAACGTTAAAGCCTATTCTCTCCCAAACAATAAAATTAAATTCTATCCCAAATAGGGATAGGATTTTATTATTTTTCCAGGAGAGGAAAGACGAGAATACAGCTTAATCATATAGGGAACCACGACCTCTTGTGGACATACCAGTTCCGAATCGGGGTGAAATTTTTGTCATTTTTCATGTTTCTCATTTCTTTCACAGGATTTAAACCTGCGTCGCGGTGATCAGACATACCTAGCTCGAAGCGTATTCCCAAAGTATCTTTACAAGGTTCAGCCCTATACTAGGCTTTACTAAATAAAATGAATTGACTATTCAAAAATCAAGATCGATATTCATTGTCCTGTTTTATTTTGTAGGGATAGGATTTCATTCTTATCCAACGGAAGAGGAAAGCTGAGAATACAGCTTAATCATATAATGAACCACACCCTTTCGTGCAGATACCAGTTCAGGGTATTTGCATTATCTTATTTTTTTCTGTACGTGGACATGGTTGATGGAGGAAGCCGTAACAAGTGTTTATGTAAACCACCATGCACCAGCGAGGCATCCAGCAGACCTCTCATACATAATCATCATCCCTATGGTGGAGTATCTAACATTCCTCTTAGTCTTAATCACATAATCCTCCTACCAGTTCAAACTTGTCTCTTGCTCAAGTAAATTAGAGGTGTGTATCGAAAAGCTACACAAATGAGCTAAACAATATAACAGGATAAATAGCACAAAACATATTGGACATTCTTTGGGAAGCAGATTTATATCTGATCAGAAAGTTAATAGGGGCGTGATGGCCTAGTGGTTAACATATTGGCAACGTAGGTTGAATATCTTGGGTTCAAGTGCCGGCGAGTCCGTTAATCCATGCCTACCACTCGGTCCAGGGTGTAACAACTTCGGTAGGATAAGTCGAAGGGGAAAGATCATAACTTCCCAACAACTCTAATCCTGCCCATCTATAAGTGGCCTCTGGTAAAAGGACTTCGTCAGGGTGATCCACTCTAAGAAGTGGCTATGAAAAAAATAATAAAAACACCTTTATATGTCATCTCTATATGATGATTTTAATTCCTTTTACCTTCACAATGAAGCCAGTTGTCATGTTACGATATAGTTCGATACATTAGTTCCGTCCACAGTGACTTGCAGTACGTTCCCAGTGAATGAAATATCAACCTGTTCTGCTGGAGTTGGTCCCACTGGGAACCTGGAATAAATATATATTGTAAAACAATATTGAAGGATTCTACAGCAAAATCATGATAATTTTGCCCAGTAGGTGTGTGCAGGCTTAGAATTACTACTAATTACTAGAATCACTCAAACACTTGAGTAAGTGTGATGGCCTATTGGTTGTCATGTTGGCATCATAGGTTGAATATCTCGGGTTCAAGTCCCGGCAAGTCCGGCTCATTTTTCCATACCCACCATTCAACTCAGGGCGTAGAAGCTTGGGTAGGCCGAACCGCAAGGTTCATATCTTCCCAACAACACTAACCCTAGTCACTAAGTGACTAGAAATGGGTCGATACAAAAATTTTCGCCGATGCCAATACAAGTACCGATACCACGTTCATAATTTAAATTCCGATACAGAGTACTTTATTAACTATCTTAAAGGCTTTTTTTATCCACATACTTATGCCTTGGTCTAATTGTGCCCAGGGCAGATACCACACACTGCACTTTACCACATTGGTTCAGTTCCGTTTAGGGTGGAGGAAAATCTAACAAGGTCACTACAAAGTGACAGAATTTTTTTTTCTTTTCAAGTTTCTAAAATGTTGATTTTCTTTGAATGAACAAAAAACTACAAAACTATCACCACTGCTATTTCACAGTAGTATTGATGATTTTTTCTAGTTTGGTTGCCCCAAGCTCAAAGAGACCCTTTATTCCTCTAGCAAGAAATCATGAAATTTTCCTGCCAATTTGCTAATTTTTTTCTGATGAAACCAATTTTCTTCAGGTGAGTAACTGACATTCTGCCAGTTTAGGTCAGTTATAGGCCGAATAAATACTTGAAAACTGGTAACTGCACTTTAGGCAGAGAATATCCCAAACGGAACTAAACACTTTTAATAAAGTGCAGCGTGTGGTATTTGCCCTGGGTCTGTTATATATAACCGTACCCTAAATTTTCTCCTCAGCGCTCTTGTCAATTCCTGTGTAGATCCGGTGGCAGTAGAAAGCTCAGAGTTGCGACGAATTATAGGTGTCCCACCCAGGCCGCTTTGCATTGTTGTCTTCCGTAAGGTCTGTAATAGAAACAACAAGATTGTCTTCCTTGTTTAATAGACCGATGGCCCTGTCGTTCTGCGAGATAAAAATAACTTCCAAGAACTGATACCTCATGGAGTGGATCACCCTGACCAAGGGCTTGTACTAGCAGCCACTATAGGCGGACAGGGTTAAGGTTGTTTGAAAGATAAGATCTTTCCTGTTCGGCTTAGCCTACCCAATCTATTACACCATGGGTTGAGCGATGGGCATGGATAAAAGAGCTGGACTCTGACTTATTACTTAGAGAGTGTTTTTGTATTCTTAAAAATTCACATTTGCTAAGCACATGCAGACAGTCTCGAACGCCATAAAAGTCCGAGGGCCTGTGCGATCACGAGGACGTAGCCGGCCACAGAAATAACTTGATCACGGCCCTCGTACAAGGACAACAAATTAATTGCACCAATCGCGTATGTTTGACATTATACACCGCTGAGTGGGGAAACCTGATCCCAAATTCTTTTGATAGTCTGTTCGACGTAAGATCAAAAATGGCGGAATTACATTTAGGAATAAAATTTGGTATTCTGGATTCGATTCAACTATTCTGGAGAAACTCTGGAACAGTAAATCATCCTGAATTGCCCATCCCTACCCATCATATTACTTACCCTTTTCAATTCGTGTCGTAAAAGATATCAAAGAAGCGGTGGATGGTTTTACAATTGCCCAGGGAAGATACCACTCACTACACTTTACCATCAGTTCCTTTTGGGATGTTTTCAGTTTTTTTTTCGATAGCCACTTTTTGAAGTGGATCGTCCTGTCCAAGGCTCTGTAATAGCGGCCACTTATAGACAGACAGGGTTACAATTGCTGGAAAGATATGATCTGTTCCTGTTCGGCTCAGCCTACCCAAGTTATTACGGCCCGAGTTGAGTGGTGGGCATGGATAAGCAAGCCGGACTCGTCGGGACTCAAACCCGAGAGATCCTCAACCTGTGATGCCAACATGTTGTAACCACTAGGCTATAGCGTCCACATAAAAGTTTAGAGTGCAGTTGCTGGTACTACATCTTTCAGTAGCTCTCTGCTATTGAGTGGTCGTTGGTTGGTTTGTTTGATAAACCAAAATCATGGGTGTTTTCATTGTAGAAAATGATATAACGGTACGAAAAAATAACCAATTGAGTCAACTCCAAACTCAGTGCATGTAACAGCAGGTGGCAAAATAAAATAACTTATATACCTCGTTTTCTTTGGCGACATTGTCTTCGTACCTTTTCAGTTTCACATTGCGAATATCGTCAATCGTAACACATAGGGATTACTGAAAAACAATACAAACATAGTAAAATGATAAAAGTCTTCATACTTGATCAATTGTCATAGGCATATTGACAGCTCAAATAAAAATTTTATTTTGCCAAGCATGAGCCACAGATGAACCGTGCCTTGACTCTATCTGTGACTCATATTAATGAAAACATCCTGCATGTTTTTTTCTGGCTGGTTTCATGATTTTGAACATTCTTCTACAGTTTGGTTGCCCCAAGCTCAAAGGGACTTTTTATTTCTTAAGCAAGAAATTATGAAATTTTCCTGCCAATTTGTTAATTTTTTTTTGATGAAACTAATTTTCCTCAGGTGTCTGAGTAGCCGACATTCTGCCAGTTTAGGTCAGTTATAGGGCAAACAAATACTTAGAAACATTACCTCAATCTTCTTCTCAATGCTCTTGCAAACTCTGGTGTAGGTCCGGTGGCAGTAGAAAGCTCAGGGTTGCGACGAATTATAGGTGTCACACCCGGGCTATGTTGCATTGTCGTCTTCTGTAGGGTCTGTAACAGAAACAACAAGATTGTCTTCCTAGTTTAATAGAGCAATGGCCTAGTTCAGGGTTTTTCAAAACTTTTTTTGTTGCAAGGTTTCTGAAAAATATTGCAGAACATGCGATGCACCAATGAACAGAACAGGATAGTTCCTGCTTCCCTACCTTTAGTGGTTTGATTTGATTAATATACATAATATATATAACATTTACCCATATTTTAACAACTTATTTATGGCAACGGCTACAGAAAAAAAGTGGTTATGGACTTTGATTACCCTGAGGTCGTATCGTTACCTCCCAGTTTATCCACTTCATGGAGTGGATCACCCTGACCAAGGGCTTGTACAAGCGGCCACTATAGACGGACAGAGTTATAGTTGTTTGAAACATACAATCTTCCCTGTTTAGCTTAGCCTAGCTAATTTATTACGCCATTGGTTGAGTGGTAGGCGAGGATTCAAGAGCCAGACACGCCAGAACTCAAACCTGAGATATTCTACTATTCCGGAGCCGTAAAGCATTCTAAATTGCCCATCCCCTACCCATCATTTTACTTACCCTTTTCAATAAAACAGACTTTGGCGTTGTCATGTTACTCTGTTCAAAGTCTCCAGACTTCTGTTGAATATCACCCAACTTTTGTGAAGATATCGATGTAATATCAGCTAGTGTGATGCGAGGCCTGTCCTGCTGGCTGGGAGCTGTAAGATAAAATTTTGTGTTTGATTATTTTGAAAAAATTCATTTCGCAAAAAAATCTTAAACGTTACACAGTCCACATATGCGACTTAAGTCGGAAAAACATAGTCATTTTTTATTCATAGCCACTTCTTAGAGTGGATTACGCTGTCCAAGGCCTTGTAAGAACGGACACTTATAGTTGGACAGGGTTACAATTACTGGAAAGATATACTCTTCTCCGGTTCGGCTTAGCTCAACCTAGTTATTACACCCTGGATTGAGTGGTGGACTTGGATGAGCGAGCCGGACTCACAGGGCTCGAACCCGAGATCATCAACCTGTGATGCCAACATGTTTAACCACTATGGTAGGCCATTGCGCCCACGAAAGATTTTCCAACCTTTACAAACTCGCAGAAACAATAATTTTGCTCATTGACAAAGAGGTTCAAGAGTCTTTCTACATCACACATACACAAATCAATTTCTGTGATGCATCTTCTGACCAACATCAGACTTTCACAGACAATCATTTTAAACAATGAATTTCAACATTTGTTGAAAATGTTTGTCTGAATTTGTGGTATGTGTGTAGAAAGACTTTTGTCCATCTTGTCTAGTATTTTCTAAGCTTTTTATATCATTTGATTTCAGAATTAAACCAAATATTTTTGTGACTCAAATCATATTTTTTATAATAAAAAATAAAAGCATTTTCAGAAAACTGCAAAATACATCAAAATTTACATATATTTTAAAAAAACATATATATTTTTGATTATGTTAAATTTGCATCACTGGACAAAGTGTATTGTATGATTTACGGATCCACAAAGTATGAATCAAATGCTAATAGGGACGGGCTTTAGAATAGCACTAACGTATTCCCTGCATGTCGTAAAAGGAAGCAAAGAAGCGGTAGATGGTTTTATCATTTCCCAGGGCAGATACCACTCACTGCACCTTACAATGATGGTTCAGTCTCGTTTGGGATGTTTTCTGTTTAGAGTGCAGTTGCTGGTACTACATCTTTTAATAGCTCTTTGCTATTGAGTGGTCGTTGGTTGGTTCCTTTTGGCAGCTGCTTCAGACCTTGCTTAGAGTGAAATAAATTTTGCACAACAATCAATCAACATTCTGCCCTTTGAGACATTTTAAGGGCCATGGCTTTGCTTAGCCGTTTGATAAACCCAAATCACACGTGATTTCATGTACCTTGTTTTCTATGTTGAGAATGTCTTGCGTACGAGGCTTTTTCAGTTTCACATTGCGAATATCGTCAATCGTAACACATAGGGATTGCTGAAAAACAATACAAACATAGTAAAATGATAAAAGTCTTCATTCTTGATCAATTGTCATAGGCATATTGACAGCTCAAATAGAAATTTTATTCTGTCAAGCATGAGCCGTAGATGAACCATGCATTGACGGTGCGATCCATCTGTGACTCATACTTATCAAAACATCCTGCATGTTTTTCTGGGAAAGAGAATGTCATAAAATAGATTGACAGAAATCGATATTGGATTACATAGAAAAAGGAAATGGAATTTCACTGAATCACTTATTAATCTGTGAAAATTAATACTTGAAATACATCATGACTTCGTAAGAGTTTTACAAAAGTCTGCGCGAGAGAATTAGAAATCCGACCTGAAAAAACAGGTATCGATAATATTTTTGTGACGGGGAAACAAACAAATCTTTGTCTCGTTTTTCTTTGCCGGCTTCATCGGGATATAAGTTTTATAATTTCAAAGTGTATCGATTTGAGTGATCCTGTTGTGTCGCGTATGAAGTTCTGTTGTCAGGATATGAAAGTCAACATTATGAATTTTTTGGGCTATTTTTGTGATTTTCATGATAACCGTTGCTACAATTTGCAATTTTACAACAAATGATTGTTTTGGTTTTGTCAATTAATTTAGTATATTGAACCAGTTGGTAATAAGTTATTTTTTAAATAGAATCATATTCAAAAATATTCGATTCAAAATTATTTCATTAGCGGTTCGATTAAAAAAATATTCGAAACTTACATCTCTACTTATGACCCAGAGAGTATATTAATTAAAAAAAAAACATGAAAGTATCTGAATGAAAATGGCTCTTGTGCAACAATATGGTAGGAAAAGGGTTTAAATGTGTAGTTTTCCCTCCATTCAGAACTGAATATAACAAAGGGAGTAGTATCTGTTCAGGGCAATGGTAGGACAATTCACCATTTCTTCACTGCCTTTAGCCATTTTTTCGAACACATAGAAGATGAGCTGGGACCTAGCAAACATAAACAAAGCTAATAGTCGATGTCAAGGTGATAAGGATCTTACATTATAGCACCAGAGGAACATTCTTTTGATGACAGGTTCGACTGAAACTTCATCTGTGATGTGTAGATCTCCTTCATGAGGTGATGCAAGTGCTATAGTGCCAGTGTTCACTTTGTCAAAATCCATTGGTCTGAAGAAAACAGACAGACTAAATTAGAAAAACAAAATCTTGTTTACAATTAGGTAGTAGTAATAGGCTGTCCAAAGTATTCAACTCTTGAATCAGGAAATCATATATTTTTCTAGCGACTCAAAATCAACATTATCAAAAAAGTAATATTTCAAGAGAATGATGTAAATTTTGACGAGTTAAAAACAGAGAAGTGGTAGAAGGTTTTACCATCACTCAGGGCAGATTCTACTCACTGCACTTTACCATGGTGGTTCGGTCATGCTTGGGATGTTATTTGCTTAGAGTGCAGTTGATGTTACTGCATCTTGTAGTAGCTCTTTGTTATCAAGTGGCCGTTAGTTGGTTCCTTTCAGGCACTGCTTCCGGCCTTGCTCAGGGTGAATTTCAATAAAGGGTTGTGGTTTATTATAATATAGCAACTTTAAACCGAACATCTTCTCAACAATTGTGAAATCGGCAGAATGTCATCTACACTGTCACACCCAAAGAAATGGACATCATTAGTAAAAAAAACTAATTTTTGCCACTTACCACGGCCCATTGGTCCTATTCTCGATCCCCTTTGGCGAAATCCGCAAGATCCAGACATCCCTCTACCCTCACCTTGTGGGTAGTATTAAGTTGGCCAGGGATTCGGTGTGGACGTGCTGCAACGATCTTTGCCGCCTGCTCGATTCTGTTGCAGTGCTCGTATAATTGCGTCAGGGAATCAAAACTGATGCCACAATGTGTGCATTTGTCTGTTCTGGCTGTAACACAGAAAAAGAAAATTGAAAAATGTGAAAGTCAGGGATGTCCAGAATGTAAAATATTCAATTAAATTTGAGAATGAAGAAATTCAAGTTCATGTCAGGTGGACAAAGAAGCTTCAAAACCATCAACACCGCTATTATTTTGCACCTTTTTCTAATTTTGTTGCCACCAAACAGTCATAAAAAGACATTTTGATCTTCTAGCAACATATTTATCACAAAATAATGCTTATCAGCTGAAATATCTTCTGCTTACAACTACTTTCTTCGGGCATGCGAGTAGCCACTACTTTGTGACAAAGGATTAATACCTTATTCCCAAATTTAATGAAAACTCCTTTTGGTAAGATGGAAATCTTTATTTTTTGATCATGTTATGGTTATGCCTGGTGACCTCAAGCAGTCAAGCATCAGGAGTTCAGAGGTATGTACTTTAATTGTCTCCTGTGCGAGATCTGTATTCAATTTTTATAGTAGCTCTTTATTTATTAATTTGCCGTTAGTTGGTTCCTTTTAGGTACTACTCCCATGCTGGCTCAGAGTGACTTTCAATAAAAAAAATCATGATGAGGGAGAAAATTATTATACGAGGATTACTAGACACAATAATATGCCACACAGATAAGACATATATTTTCAGTAATCTTCCCAGCAGAATCATCACCACAGCACTTCACCATCATGGTTTAGTTCTCTGTGAAAAGTTTTCCGAGAGTGCAATTACTGGCACTTTATCTTGTAGTTGCCATTTGAACAGTTTGATTAGTAACCGTTAGCTAGCTCCTTTTAAGCGCTGCTTTTGGCCTTGCTTAGAGCGTTCTTCAATAATAAAACAAATTAATATACTATTCTTTTCTACATGTGTAATTTCACATCAATCCTCACCCATTTTATCAACAAAGAACAATTCTAGTTTTCTTTTATGGATTCTTCCCTTGATGTGTTCATTCGCACCAGACATTGTATTGATTCGACGTCACATAATTCACATTTGAAGGAAGTATGTGTTTTCTCCACCACTGTTGAAGCTTCTGTGGAAGGTGATGATCCTGAGAAAATATAAAAACAATTAAAATGAGAGATAAAGACAGAAGCTCGATTTTATGACTGGTCAGGGTAACGTAGACCAACTACTTATCCTTCTTCTACACCTTTGTCATAGCGGATTCGTAATGCAAGGATACAGTAGCAAGATTAGCAGTTACTAAATAGACAAATTAAGAGTTATGCTTCACTTCACACATAGACTTTACTAAACGTTACTTGTAAAACAAAGGTCTGAATTAGTCGATTTTTGATATTTGAAAATCAGTGAAGTTGATAAAAACATGTTTAAGCTTTAAACAAGGGACAAGAGATGGACACTACTTGGAGTGGATCACCCTGCCCAAGGCCCTGTACTAGCGGCCACTTATACACATCAGGGTTAGAATTGCCGGAAAGACATGATCTTTTCCTATTCAGCTTAGCCTACCTAAGTTATTACACCCTGGGTTGAGTGGTGGGCATGGAATAACGAGCCGGACTCGAACCCGAGATCTTCAACCTGCGATGCCATCATGTTTAACCACTAGGCCATCAAGCCCACTTAACTGCTTTTTGAGTTAAGTTGGTCTGAGGCTGTTGAAATGGTCAATTACATTCAGGAATCCTCAAACAGCGAACATGAATTATTCGATCAACGATTATAAATCAACAAAATAAAGACATTGAGACGTAAGACAAATCTTGTAACCTGATTAAGATATAAACGTTGTTAATTGGATACCGCAAAGTTCATTACTGGGAAATTGGGCCATGCTTGGTAATTTTTGAAGTAGAGCTAAATTACTGAATGGCATCAGATTAAAACTGGAAGAATATTATAACTCTGATAAGATGGCACCAATGCTGTAAGCTGCGAGTGGTCTGCTGGACGCTCAGCCGGCAAACTGCGGTTCAATTACCCGATGGTTACGGCTTTCTACACCAACCAGGTTCATTCATAGGAAAAATCTGCAAACTGTCAGGCAAAAACCTCATCCCAGACTTGGAACTGGAATCTGAACAAGATGTTGTGGTTTCACCATATGGTTAAAGCGTATTCTCAGCTTTCCTCTCCCAAACAATAAAAATTAAATTCCATCCCAAATGGGGATGGGATTTCATTTTTTATCCCGCGGGAGAGAAAGGCCGAGATTACAGCTTAATCATACGATGAACCACCCCCTTCTCGCGCAGATACCAGTTCTGGTTTTTTGGTTTATCTTATTTTTCATTTTTTCTGTACACCGGCAAGGCATCCAGCAGACCTCTCATACATAATCATCATCCCTAACATTCCTCTTAGTCTTAATCACATTATCCTCCTACAAGTTCAAACTTGTTGCTTGCCCAAGTAAATTAGAGGTGTGTATCGAAAAGCTACACAAATGAACTAAACAATATAACAGGATAAATAGCACAAAACATATTGGATATTTTTTGGGAAGCAGATTTATTTCTGATCAGAAAATTAATGGGGGCGTGATGGTCTAGTGGTTAACATATTGGCAACGCAGGTTGAATATCTCGGGTTCAAGTCCCGGCAAGTCCGTTAGTCCATGCCCACAATTCAGCCCAGGGTGTAATAACTTGGGTAGGATGAGTCGAACAAGAAGATCAAAACTTCCCAACAACTCTTACCCTGCCTGTCTATACGTGGCTTCTGGTAAAAGGACTTGGTCAGGGTGATCCACTCCAAGAAGTGGCTACAAATAAAAATAATAGAAACACCTTTATATGCCATTTCTATATGCTGATTTTAATTCCTTTTACCTTCACAATGAAGCCAGTTGTCATGTTACGATATAGTTCGATACATTAGTTCCGTCCACAGTGACTTGCAGTACGTTCCCAGTGAATGAAATATCAACCTGTTCTGCTGGAGTCCGTCTTGCTGGGAACCTGGAATAAATATATATTGTGAAACAATAGGGATTCTACAGCAAATTACGGTAATTTGGCCCTGTAGGTGTGTGCAGGCTTAGAATTAGAGCGATGGCCCAGTGGCTGTCATCATATGTTGAAGGTCTCTGGTTCAAGTCCCAGCTAGCCCGGCTCATTAATCCATGTCCACCTCTCAACTCAGGGTGTAGAACCTGAACTAATCCTGTTCGTCTATAAGTGACCACTGATCTGGGCCTTGGTCAGGGTAGTTCACCGGAAAAGAGCGGCAATGAATAAAAAAAAATTTCCTGTGCGTCATTAGTAGGTGACTGAATGTAAACAGAAAAGAATTCGATAGTTTTCCTAAGGCCCAGGGCAGATCCAAATCACTGCATTTTATTAGAGGTTCATTTAGCCGACCACTTCTTTTTTGACTCTTAGTCTCTTATGACAGATTTGAATCACAGATAAATAATGCATTGGCTGAGCTGGCAGAATGTCATCTACACTGTCACACCCAAAGAAATGGACATCATTAGTAAAAAACTAATTTTTGCCACTTACCACGGCCCATTGGTCCTATTCTGGATCCCCGTTGGCGAATCCCCAAGATCCAGACATCCCTCTACCCTCACCTTGTGGGTAGTATTGGGTTGGGCAGGGATTCGGTGTGGACGTGCTGCAACGATCTTTGCCGCATGCTCGAATCCGTTGCAGTGCTCGTATATTTGCGTCAGGGAATCAAAACTGATGCCACAATATGTGCATTTGTCTGTTCTGGCTGTAATAAAGAAAAATAAAATTGAAAAATGTGAAAGTCAGGGATGTCCAGAATGTAAAATATTCAATTAAATTTGAGAATGAAGAAACTCAAGTTCATGTCAGGTGGACAAAAAAGCTTCAAAACCATCAACACCGCTATTATTTTGCACCTTTTTCTAATTTTGTTGCCACCAAACAGTCATAAAAAGACATTTTGATCTTCTAGCAACAGATTTATCACAAAACAATGCTTATCAGCAGAAATTTCTTCTGCTTACAACTATTTTCTTCGGGCGTGGGAGTAGCCGCTACTTTGTGACGAAGGATTAATACCTTATTCCCAAATTTAATGAAAACTCCTTTTGGTAAGATGGAAATCTTTATTTTTTGATCATGTTATGGTTATGCCTGGTGACCTCAATCAGTCAAGCATCAGGAGTTCAGAGCTATGCACTTTAATTGTCTCTTGTGCGAGATCTGTATTCAATTTTTAGTAGTTCTTTGTTTATTAATTTGCCGTTAGTCCTTTTAGGCACTACTTCCAGGCTCGCTCAGAGTTACTTTCAATAAAAAAAATTACCATGAGGGGAGAAGTTATAATAGGATTAGTAGACACTCAACCGGTACACGCACAGTGATTGTTGACCCCCCACTAACAATGTTCATGCATACAAAATATCGGTAAATTTAGAGAAAAACTTCTGTCCATGTCTTGAAACTACTGGCAACTGAATAAGAAAATGTGCCGCGGATATAGGACATATATTTCCAGTAATCAGAATTTCCAGCAGAATCATCACCACAGCACTTTACCATCGTGGTTTAGTTCTCTGTGAAAAGTTTTCCGAGAGTGTAGATAGTGGCACTTCATCTTGTAGTTGCCATTTGAACAGTTCGATTAGTAACCGTTAGCTAGCTCCTATTAAGCGCTACTTTTGGTCATGCTTAGAGCGTTCTTCAATAATAAAACAAATTAATATACTATTCTTTTCTACATGTGTAATTTCACCTCAAATCTCACCCATTTTATCAATAAAGAACAATTCTAGTTTTCTTTTATGGATTCTTCCTTTGATGTGTTCATTCGCATCAGACATTGTATTGGTTCGTACGTTACATAATTCACATTTGAAGGAAGTATGTGTTATCTCCACCACTGCTGAAGCTCCTGTGGAAGGTGGTGGTTCTGAAAAAATATAAAAACAATTGAAATGAGAGATAAACACAGAAGCTTGATTTCATGACTGGTCAGGGTCACGTAGACTAACTGCTTATCCTTCTTCTACACCTTTGTCATAGCGGATTCGTAATGCAAGGATACAGTAGCAAGATTAACAGTTACTAAATAGACAAATTCAGAGTTATGCTTCACTTCACACATAGACTTTACTAAACGTTACTTGTAAAGCAAAGGTCTGAATTAGTTAATTTTATGATGTTTGAAATTCAGTGAACTTGATAAAAATATGTTTAAGCTTTAAACATGGGACAAGAGATGGACACTACTTGGACTGGATCACCCTACCCAAGGCCCTGTACTAGCGGCCACTTATACACATCAGGGTTAGAATTGCCGGAAAGACATGATCTTTTCCTGTTCAGCTTAGCCTACCCAAGTTATTACACCCTGGGTTGAGTGGTGGGCATTGAATAACGTGCCAGACCCGCCGGGACTCGAACCCGAGATCTTCAAACTGCGCTGCCAACATGTTTAACCACTAGGCCATCGCGCCCACTTAACTGCTTTTTGAGTTAAGTTGGTTCAGGAATCCTCAAACAGCGAACATGAATTATTCGATCAACGAATATAAATCAACAAAATAAAGACATTGAGACGTAAGACAAATCTTGTAACCTGATTAAGATATAAATGTTGCTAATTGGATACCGTAAAGTTCATTACTGGGAAATTGAGTCTATTAAGCCATGTTTGGTAATGTTTGAAGTAGGTGCCATATTACTGAATGCCATCAGATTAAAACTGGCAGAATATTATAATCCTGATCAGATGGCACCAATGCCGTAAGTTGCGAGATATCTGCTGGACGTTTCACCGGCAAATGATGGTTCCATTACCCGGTGGTCAATCTGCAAACTGTCAAGCAAAAACCTCATCCCAGACTTGGAACTTGAATCTGAACAAGATGTTGTGGTTTCACCATATGGTTAAAGCGTATTCTCAGCTTTCCTCTCCCGCACAATGAAAATTAAATTCTATCCCAAATAGGATGGAATGGAAGAATAGGATTTCATTTTTATTCCGCGGGAGAGGAAAGCCGTGGATACAGCTTAATCATACGATGAATCACGACCTCTCATGCAGACACCAGTTCGGGTTTTTTGGTTTATCTTATTTTTCATTCTTTCTGTATGTGGAAATGGTTTGTGGAGGAAGCAGTGCTTACGTAAACAACCATGTACCAACGAGGTATCATTATCCCAATGGTGGACAAGTTCAAACTTGTCTCTTGCCCAAGTAAATTAGAGGTGTGTATCGAAAAGCTACACAAATGAGCTAAACAATATAACAGGATAAATAGCACAAAAATATATTGGACATTATTGGTTAACCACTTGGAGTGGGTTAACATATTGACAACGCAGGTTGAATATCTCGGGTCCAAGTCCCTGCGAGTCCGTTAATCCATGCCTACCACTCAGTCCAGAGTGTAATAACTTGGATAGGATAAGAAGAACGGGAAAGATCAAAACTTCTCAACAACTCTAACCCTGCCCATCTATAAGTGGCCTATGGTAAAAGGACTTGGTCAGGGTGATCCACTCCAAGAAGTGGCTATAAAATAAATAATAGAAACACCTTTATATGCCATTTCTATATGCTGATTTTAATTCCTTTTACCTTCACAATGAAGCCAGTTGTCATGTTACGATATAGTTCGATACATTAGTTCCGTCCACAGTGACTTGCAGTACGTTCCCAGTGAATGAAATATCAATCTGTTCTGCTGGAGTCGGTCCTGCTGGGAACCTGGAATAAATATATATTGTAAAACAAGGATGAAGAATTCCACAGCAAATTTATGATAATTTTGCTCTGTAGGTGTGTGCAGGCTAAGAATTACTACTAATTACTAGAATTACTCAAACACTTGTAAGTGCGATTGCTTGTCGTGTTGGCATCATAGGTTGAAGATCTCGGGTTCAGAGTCCCAGCAAATCCGGCTCATTTATCCATACCCACCATGCAACACAGGGTGTAGAAGCTTGGGTAGGCCGAACCACAAAGTTCATATCTTCCCAACAACACTAACCCCGCTCGTCTATAAGTGACCAGAGATGGGTCGATACAAAAATTTTCGCCGATGCCACTACAAGTACCGATACCACGTTCATAATTTAAATTTCGATACAGAGTACTTTATTAAATATCTTAAAGGCCTTTTTTATCCACATACTTATGCCTTGGTCTAATTGCGCCCAGGGTAGATACCACACACTGCACTTTACCACATTGGTTCAGTCCGTTTAGAGTGGAGGAAAATTCAACAAGGTCACTACAAAGTGACAGAATTTTTTTCTTTCAAGTTTCTAAAATGTTCATTTTCTTTGGATGAACAAAAAACTACAAAACTATCACTGCTATTTCACAGTAGTATTGATGATTTATTTTTCTACAGTTTGGTTGCCCCAAGCTCAAAGAGACCTTTTATTCCTCAAGCAAGAAATCATGAAATCCTGCCAATTTGCTAATTTTTTTTCTGACGAAAATAATTTTCTTCAGGTGTCTGAGTAGCTGACATTCTGCCAGTTTAGGTCAGTTATAGGGCAAACAAATACTTGAAACCTGGTAACTGCACTTTAGGCGGACAATATCCCAGATTGAACTAAAACACTTTTAATAAAGTGCAGCGTGTGGTATTTGCCCTGGGTCTGTTATATATAATCGTACCCTAAATTTTCTCCTCAACGCTCTTGCAAACTCTGATGTAGGTTCGGTGGCAGTAGAAAGCTCAGGGCTGCGACGAATTATAGGTGTCCCACCCGGGCTACGTTGCATTGTTGTCTTCCGTAAGGTCTGTAATAGAAACAACAAGATTGTCCTCCTTGTTTAACAGACCGATGGCCCTGTCGTTCTGCGAGATAAAAATACCTTCCAAGAACTGATACCTCATGGAGTGGATCACCCTGACCAAGCAGCCACTATAGACAGAGAGGGTTAAGGTTGTTTGAAAGATACGATTTTTCCTGGTCGGCTTAGCCTACCCAATCTATTACACCATGGGTTGAGCGATGGGCATGGATAAAAGAGCTGGACCCTGACTTATTACTTAGAGAGTGTTTTTGTACTCTTAAAAATTCACATTTGCTAAGCGCATGCAGACAGTCTCGAATGCCATAAAAGTCCGAGGGCACGTGCGATCACGAGGACGTAGCCGGCCACAGAAATAACTTGATTACGGCCCACGTACAATGACAACAAATTAATTGCACCAATGGCGTATGTTTGACATTATACACCGCTGAGTGAGGAAACCTGATCCCAAATTCTTTTGATAGTCTGTTTGACGTAAGATCAAAGATGGTGGAATTTAGGAATAAAATTTGGTATTCTGGATTTGATTCAACTATTCTGGACGAACTCTGGAACAGTGAATCATTCTGAATTGCCCATTCCCTACCCATCCTATTACTTATCCTTTTCAATTAGTATCGTAAAAGAAATCAAAGAAGCGGTGGATGGTTTTACAATTGCCCAGGGAAGATACCATTCACTACACTTTACCATCAGTTCCGTTTGGGATGTTTTCAGTTTTTTTTTTTTTGATAGCCACTTTTTAAAGTGGATCGTCCTGTCCAAGGCTCTGTAACAGCGGCCACTTATAGACAGACAGGGTTACAATTGCTGGAAACATATGATCTGTTCCTGTTCGGCTCAGCCTACCCAAGTTATTACAGCCAGAGTAGAATGGTGGGCATGGATAAGCGAGCCGGACTCGCCGGGACTCAAACCTGAGATCTTCAACCTGTGATGCCAACATGCTTAACTACCAGGCCATAGCGCCCACATAAAAGTTTAGAGTGCAGTTGCTGGTACTACATCTTTCAGTAGCTCTCTGCTATTGAGTGGTCGTTGGTTGGTTTGTTTGATAAACCAAAATCATGGGTGTTTCCATTGTAGAAAATGATATAACGATACGAAAAAAAGAACCAATTGGGTCAACTCTAAACTCAGTGCATGTAACAGCAGGTGGCAAAATAAAATAACTTATATACCTCGTTTTCTTTGTCTACATTGTCTTCGTACGGGTCATTTTCAGTTCCACATTGCGAATATCGTCAATCGTAACACATAGAGATTGCTGAAAAACAATACAAACATAGTAAAATGATAAAAGTCTTCATTCTTGATCAATTGCCATAGGCATATTGACGGCTCAAATAAAAATTTTATTTTACCAAGCTTGAGCCACAGATGGACCGCGCCTTCAAGACATGATCCATCTGTGACTCATACTTATCAAAAAACCCAGCATGTTTTTTTCTGGCTGGGAGAGAGAATGTCATAAAATAGATTGACAGAAATCAATGCTGGATTACATAGAAAAAAGTAAATGGAATTTCACTGAATCAGTCATAAATCTTTGAAAATTGATACTTGAAATACATCATGAATTCGTAAGAGTTTTACAAGAGTCTGCACGAGAGAATTAGAAATTCGAGCTGACAAAACAGGTATCAATAATATTTTTGTGACGGGGAAACAAACAAACCTTTTCTCATCTTTCTTTTTTTTTTCAACACTCGCAACTATGAGGATTATTAAATTTCGTTGCCTTAACACGAGCATTAATCGTGATATTCACGAACATAACTAATTTGGAGTGTCTGAACCTTGTTGAAACAAATGAAATTGAATTCAAGGCAGGCCCACACGGTCCAAGTTAAGTTTGTTGTAGTGTTATTCCTTTTCTCTGGCACGTTTTAAACTCTATTTCAGGTTTTGTATGCATTCCCGATAACTCCGTAATGTAATATCTTTATCGCTTTTGGGTCGACAGAGGTCGAAATAAACTATGTAGGCCTCGTAGTAGTTTTTGATGCCATAATGTGGCGCGGGCGAAATAAAGATAGGAAAATGAAATGTTCAGTGTCCCGAAAAATCGAAGTATAAATAGTGTTCTTATATATGTTGAGAATTTGCTTATACAAGTGCAAAAGATCAGACAGAATTTTCAAATCAGAATTTTTCGAAATGTTAGAGTATAGTGCACTTTGCGAAATATAGTGCAATCAAAAGTGAAAAAGGGGATTAAAATAATTTTTTTTATAGCCACTTTTTTGAATGAGTCATCCTGTCTAAGTCCCTGTAACAGCAGCCACTTATAGGCGGACAGGGTTACAATTACTGGAAAGATACGATCTTTTCCTGTACTGCTTAGCCTACCCAAGTTATTACACCCTGGGTTGAGGGGTGGGCACAGACAGGCGAGCCGGACTCGCCGGGGCTCGAACCCGAGATCTTCAACCTGCGATGCCAACATGTTTAACCACTAGGCCATCGCGCCACATGCTTTGGGTGACGCATCTCTAGTCGTACACGGCGGTTTATGTAAGCACCGATCGCAGCTTTCTTGACCAACCATGTCCATGCGCAGGTAAATGAGAAATATGATTGCTATCTGAATATCAAAGTGCAAATGTTTACTGTTTTTCATATGTTGTATGAGATGTTATACATAAACATATAAAGTAAATAAAAAAATATCAAGAATTTCAAACTATTTTAATCGCATGCTGTGACATGAAATATTGAATTAAAAACAAATAAAAAAATAAAGCAATTTCCAGATTTTGTGACGGTTATTGGCCTGGTCTGCTAGATGGCACAGAAGATCTTTTGCAGAATATATTCAGCAACTCCCTAATCCCAATATTTTTAGTGAAATAGTGCAATCCAGAGTCATTTTCATAATATTTATCGATTTATATTGTACTGGATGAAAGCATCACATTCGATTAAACTCTCACAATTTTAGTCCTCTGGTCTACCGATACGATACAGCTTAACCATATGGCGAACCACGACCTCTCATGTAGATACCGGTACCAGTACCGAATCGGGGTGAAAGTTTCCAGCTTATTATATTTTTTTCTGTGCATGGACATGGACCTGGTTGGTGGAGGACATCGTAAGCGGCACGTGAGCCACTGTGCACCGGCGAGGCTTCCAGAAGACCTATCGCCTGTAATCATCATCCCTCATAGGATTTTAACCTGCGTCATGACGATCATAGATACGTAGCTCGTATAATATATACCTATATAGCGTGACCTCATACCAGAGTCTAAGCGTACCAGAGTGACTGTACAGGTCCTTTCAGACATCCTAGAAAGTTCGTTTCTTTAAAAAACAATCCCCGTAAGGGTCCGTCCTGTACTTTTCGTCCCAGTCTTATCGATTTCGGTAATGACAGGAACCGGAGGGACAGTCCTTCTCAGCGGCAGCGAAAGATCTCTGACATTGGGGGTCTGACTTGCCGAATAATAAAGTAAATTGACGGTTATATTCGAAAGAAATCGTAGAGCCACGCATCTCTGATCATCCTGACTCAGGTTCGAAACCTGTGAGGGATGATGATTATGAGAGAGGTTTGTTGGCCGCCTCGCTGGTGCACGGCAGTTCACGTAAGCGCAGCTTGCGGCTTTATCCACTCTACCAACCAGATCCATCAGTAGCTGCAGTTCTATCAGTATGATGGTCGATATATCGAATACTGATAACGACTACAAATTCCAATGAAAATCATGATTCGATCAATAAATATGAAAATCTAAAAAATGAAATCTAGAACATGCAATTATATTAGGTTTTCTTTAGTGACTTTATATTTCACCATTCAATCAAACATTTTTTGCGGATCAAAGACTTGAATCATAGTATTATTCGGGCTTTAGAATTTTTTTTCTCGCGTGTCGTAAGAGGCGAATAGAAGTAAGTAAAAAAAGTGGTAGATTGTTTTGCCTTTGGCAATGATACCACTCGCTCCACTTTACCATGCCGGTCCAGTTCCTGTTAGGATGTTTTCTATTTGAGAGTGCAGTTGCTGGTACTAACTACATCTTTAGTAGCTCTTTGCTATTAGGTGGCCGTTAGTTGGTTCCTCTTAGGCTTCCGGACTTGCTTGATGTGAATTTCAATAAAAAAATATATACCGGACAAACAAAAATGTATTCATAGAAAAAAGAAAAATACGTCTAATTTTATATACTTTTTGATTATGTTGATTTTAAAATGCCTGAAAAATCGAATTTAATAATTAGCGAATTCGTAAACCTCGAATTCACTGGATTGGCCTCCTACTAATAGCAATCTGGGATCTACAGTTCTCAAGTCAAACATAAATAAAGTGTGGCCTATTTACTGCTCAAAAATATTGTTTAGCTCGACCAAGACAATTTTTCTTTTGATGGGAGCCATTTTCTTCAAATGTCTGAAAGAGACTAGCATAATACCAGTCACATGGACAACTGAAAAAATTGACTTACATCAGAAGGAAATTGATCATGAGGGCAATGTTTTATATTCAAATCATTCACTGAAAGATCAATCAATATCTTCTACTTTGACAAAAAGCCTCAAAATCATCGATGCTGCTATCAAATAGAGGCGTTGATGGTTTTGGAGTCTTTTTTTCCATATTGTGCAATGAAATCATGACATATGTGGGAACCTGGCTAGCAGCATGCTGGCTACTCAAAGAAAATAAATTCCATCAGAAGAAAAGTAACCAATAAGCTAAATATCTCAAGATATATGGCTTTCAGAAAGATTAAAATGTCAGAGTTTGGTGCATGACAATTTAAGTTGTTAAAAATTATTTTTTTTAATGAAATTCGATCTTAGCAAAACAGTGCCTAAAAGGGACCAACTAACGGCCACTTAATAGCAAATAGCTACTACAAAATGCAGTACCTGCAACTAAACTGTGATGGAACCAAATGAAACTGAACTGTGAAAATGCTGACTGAACTCTCAGAGCATGTACCATTGTAAACATGGTTATCCACACATCATTATAAACTTCTATATCAATCAATTGAAGAAATCAAAAATCGAACTAGCTCATCAAAAACATTATTTTGTCAAACATGAGCCACAGATGAACCGCGCCTGATCGACACGATCCATCAGTGACCCACACTTAACAAAACATGATTAAGGAATTATTTCGATAGGGATATGACTAATTGTTGAATTCCTTCACTACTCTACTAATTAGAACGAATGCAGAATTCTCGTCAACCAGTCCTCAGAATTATCCACTCGTACTTATGATTTCTTGATACATATATTTTCAAATTATTGAATCATTTTCTGACAAATCAGGCTATCCCAGATTTCTGGATGCGATAGGACTAATTTTTTGGTTTCTCTACTGATCAGTCCAC
This sequence comes from Styela plicata, assembly GCA_963675895.2. Classification (NCBI taxonomy): domain Eukaryota; kingdom Metazoa; phylum Chordata; class Ascidiacea; order Stolidobranchia; family Styelidae; genus Styela; species Styela plicata. The sequence goes on from OZ023148.1 coordinate 21,988,273, forward strand.
TTGACAAACAATCAACATACATCAGTCATACTTGACAAACAATGTTTCGACAACATATTTCTGACTGTGTAAATGTTTTTGCCTTTTTATCAGAGACAGAAAGTTTTCTTTACCAACTTACATTTTTCCAACAAAAATAATATTGGCAAACAAAATTTCAAAAATGGGCATTGCCGCTCACTGACCCGTGAACTGAACATTTCCCCCAATTTTTGAAAGGAGATTTTGGATATTATTTCAAAATTCGATAGCACATGCGTCTTTCATACTTTTTTGTTACAAAATAAATTAAGTACTTTTTTGTAAATTTTTTTCACATGCCATCGGCATTTGATCTCTTTTACGTAAATCAAATTTCAAGACCAATTTCAATTTTTACTTTTTTTATGCCCCAATATTCAAGAACCTTGTACCGTCTCCGCTTTAAGTTTTTAGGCATCCATACAGATTTCTACTGCCAGATAATGAAAAAACTCACCTTCTGACAAGCGATTCATATTGAATACGAATGGGCATTATTTTAGAGATATACCTTTTGCTAAAGGATACAAATGTGGCTTCTGAGTTGGGTAGTGATCAAACTGTATAAAAAGATTCAAAATCGTCAATACTGCTATGAAATGGGTCTGAATAGCAGATTAAGTTCAGTTCACAGGAAATAATTAGAAAGTTATGGCGATTTAAGAAAAACAATTTGTACTTTTATAAAATAAATTGCATTATTATTATATTAATTAGCAAATTTCTGGAAGCATGACTCATGAAGAATTTTAAAAGTCCCCAAAAGGATGACTCGTCAGAAAATTAGAATCATCTTAGAATCGAAAACACTTGAACTTCTCGGGTACAAGTTTCTTTTTGCCTTTTTTATAGCCACTTCTTAGAGTGAATCACCCTGTCCAAGGCCTTGTAACAGCGGCCACTTATAGACGGACAGGGTTGCAATTGCTGGAAAGATATTATCTTTTCTGTTCGGCTTAGCCTACCCAAGTCATTACACCCTGGGTTGAGTGGTGGGCATGGATAAGTGAGCCAGACATGTTTAACCACTAGATCATCGCCCCCACTGAGTTCCATTGAGTCCGGCTCATTAATCCATGCCCAGCTCTCAACCCAGGGTGAAATAACTTGTGTAAGCTAAGCCGAACAAGCAAAGATCCTATCTTTCCAACAAGACTAATCCTGTCAATTTATAGGTGACCACCAGTACAGAGCCTTGGTCAGGGGGATCCACACCAAAAAAGGATTTAAAAAAAATGGTTCATCAAGATGCTGCAATTTGGCAGAATATCTTTTTCATTGTCAGAGTTTTCCCAACAAAACAGTGCTACGAAGTCTAAGTTGGAATCGAACTTTTTGAAGTTCTAGAATCGCAGTCTGTAATCGGATAAGATATCGTTTTTCTCCTGCGGAAGAAGCCTAGAGTACGGCTCACCCATATGACAAACCATGACCTCTCGTGCAGATACCAGTTCTAAGTCAGGGATGAGGTTTTCGACTAACCGTTTACAGATTTTTCCTGTACATGGACATGGTTGGTGGAGGAAGCCATAATCATCGGTTACGTGAACCACCGTGCACCTAAAAGTTGCCCAGCAATCCTTTGGCATATAATCATCTCACACAGGGTTCGAACCCAGGACGTTAGTTCGAATAGAATAGATATTCTGTTCATTCAAACTGAAATGCAGGTATGCACTTCCCAATCAGAGATTTTAGTATGTCCAGCATGTTGAATCGTATGTTTTTGAATTGTATAGAAGCAATTTCACAAATAGCTGTGTATAACATGGTCCGACAGTCTTTTCTTAGGCAAGACAGAATCCAGAACGTCCTTCGACTTCTTTGGTCTTTCAAAGTGTTTTCAGCATTTTAGAATTTTCTAATTCCTAAAAAAGAAAAAAAGTATGAATACCGGTAGATGCGGGTTTTCAGGATTGCAAATTCACAGGATTACGGGTTTCTAGAATCTCGCACAGACTCCAGTAAAACTCTGATGGAGCCAAGATATGATTTTAAAATATTCATTTTAAGGAAAAAAAATAGATTCCTTGAGGTTCCTTTTACTTATTTTGTGCGTGATCCCGTAGTATTTCCTTCTAATCTACTATATTACACTCCTTATGAGAATATGATAGAAGTTTGGAGGCTCTCAAATTTCAATAAATTCGCAAGCCTGGGTTTTAGAATTGCCTTAACATATACTTCCTTCATGTTGTATGCAGCTGTTTGAAAGAGTACAAATATTGGTACAGAAAAATAACTAACACCACCAAGAGAATGTCCAACTGATGAGATATTAGTTTTGTCCTACAGCAGGACAGTATGGCAGAATGCCAGCTCTCTGCTACCCAGACACCTGAAGAAAATGGGTTCCGTCAAAAGAAAATTAAATGAATGGGCAATGTTGCATATATCTGTGGCTGTAAGATTTAAATGTCAAATCTAGAGTGTCTGGAAAACCAAACTGTACAAAACGGTTCAAAATCATCAATGCTGCTATGAAATAGCAGTGTTGATGGTTTTGAAATTTTTTGTTCATCTGAAGGAAATGGCATGGACATTTCAGACACCTGAACAAACCCAAGATTCTGCCACCTTGCAGCAGGGTAATAGTCGGCAATGTGGTTTAAGTGACCAGTACTAGAGCCCGACCGATATATCGGAAAACCGATATGCTAACTGGCATATCGACAGTTCACAAAAGCGACAGATAATATAATATCTGCCAACCGAAATACACATTCGGGGACGATGTGCAATTCTTCTTAATTGATTCGTTTTTTTGTTCAAATGGTGTAAAATTGCACAATATTTCACGCTTCCATCTGAAGAAATCAACAGCATAAGTTGTTAGTGTGAGATGAAGTTTCATTCCTCCCTTCCTCCACAAAAATTGCAACACATTTCTTATGCAATAACACGTTCTTTTATTATATTTCTCGATTTATTGCTTTGGGAGATATTTCAATGAGTTTCATGCAAGATCAAACATCAGTTATCAGTGGTCAAAAATATGAAAAAATCTCTATCGTTATCGGTTGCAAAAAATCAATATCGGTCGGACTCCAGCCAGTACCAACATCGATATGTGGGCATAATGGTTAACATCGCAGGTTGAATATCTCGGGTTCAAGTCCCGGCGAGTCCGGTCCGTCAATCCATGCCCATCACTCAATTCAGGGTTCAATAACTCGGTTAGACAGAAAGATCATATCTTCCCAACAAATCTAACCCTGCCCATCTATAAGTGGCCTCTGGTAAAAGGACTTGGTCAGTGTGAACCACTCCAAGAAATGGCTATAAAATAAAAAATAGAAACACCTTTATATGCCATTTCTATAAGCTGATTTTAATTCTTTTTACCTTCACAATGAAGCCAGTTGTCATGTTACGATATAGTTCGATACATTAGTTCCATCCACAGTGACTTGCAGTACGTTCCCAGTGAATGAAATATCAACCTGTTCTGCTGGAGTCGGTCCCGCTGGAAACCTGGAATAAATATATATTGTTGAACAATAATGAAAGATTCTACAGCAAAATCATGTTAATTTTGCCCTGTAGGTGTGTGCAGGCTTAGAATTACTACTAATTACTAGAATTACTCAAACACTTGTGAGTGCGATGGCCTTGCATTGAAGTGACAAGCAGCGAGAATGTGCCTCCGTCCATCGCATGTCATGTTTGCATCATAGGATGAAGATCTCGGGTTCGAGTCCCGGCAAGACCGGCTCATTTATCCATGCCCACCATGCAACCAGGGTGTAGAAGCTTGGGAAGGCTGAAGCGTAAAGTTCATATCTTTCTAACAACACTAACCCTGTTCGTCTATAAGTGATTAGAGATGGGCCGATACTAAAATTATCACAAGTACCGATACCACCTTCATAATTTATATTCTTATACCGATACAGTACTTTCTATAAACTAGAGACAAAAGCTTGGATTAACAGATGCCATCTAATTCATCTTATTTTGAGGCCGTATGGAGGTATACCAATCTGTGAGAAATTCCAATATCTACTTCACAAAACCATTCTCCGACTGCACCAAACTAGGGCAAACTATGTAACAAAGAAAAACCATCCACCAGAGATATAATCAGTATGAAAATAAGCACTAACAACTACATACAGACATGGGATTAGTATACACCTATATGAAAACTACTACTTGTGTTAAGCATGAAATATGAAGTTTATTGTAAGCTAATACAGCATACTTCAAAAGCACATTTGGGCAACATACATGCCCTTTACCAGCTTTGTATATTGTGAAATATGTGACTTTTAGAGGTCGTGTCCGTTCTTATTATGACGTCATCATTTTGGGGAGGTTCCGCAAGTCCGATTTCAGTAAACATTTAGTATGTTGTAAAACAGCTTTAGACCAATTTTTTTAGGCCCTTTCTCAGTATTTAGACTGGACTGTATCTCGAAATTATTATTTCACATATTTTTTTAAAAATGCTGCAAGGAAGGCTAGAAGCAGCATTTAGAACCAACAAGGTCACTACAAGGTGGCAGAATTTTGTTTTTTCAAGTTTCTATAATGTTCATTTTCTTCGGATGAACAAAAAAGCTACATAACTATCAACACCGCTATTTCACAGTAGTATTGATGATTTTTCTAGTTTGGTTGCCCCAAGCTCGAAGGGACCTTTTATTCCTTTAGCAAGAAATCATGAAATTTTCCTGCCAATTTGCTACTTTTTATATTTATTTATAAATAATCGTACCTTAAATTTCCTTCTCAACGCTTTCGCAAACTCTGGTGTAGGTTCGGTGACAGTAGAAAACTCAGGGTTGTGACGAATTATTGGTGTTCTACCTGGGCTGCGTTGCATTGTTGTCTTCCGTAGGGTCTGTAATAGAAACAACAAGATTGTCTTCCTAGTTTAATAGAGCGATGGCTTAGTGCAGGGTTTTTCAAACCTTTTTTTGCTGAAACGTTTCTGAAAAAGATTCCAGAACCTTCCCTGCACCAATGAACAGAACAGGATAGTTCCTGCTCTCCCACCTTTAGCGGTTTGATTTGACTATTATTGCAAAGAAAATATTTTACAGTTTCATGGTATTTTGTTTGAAAACTATTGTCAATTAAACTCACTCACAAACACACCACACCCACTTAACGACATCAACCAAACTCGTGAATTCCAATGGATCAACAACTAATGGTGGACAAAATCAAATATCATTTGATTTGAGAATTGAAACCCATATTTTGCGACTCGAATCAAATAGTCTAATCATATTCTTTATAATAAATAAATAAAAGCATTTTCAGAAAACTGTAAAATACATCAAAATTACATGTAATTACAAATTTATAAAAACTTGTATATTTTCGATTAAGTTAAATTCGCATCACCGGACAAAGTGTATTGTATGATTTACGAATTCACAAAGTATAAAACAAATGCTAGTAGGGACGGGCTTTAGAATAGCACTAACGTATTTCCTGCGTGTCGTAAAAGGAGGCAAAGAACGGTAGATGGTTTGGCACTGCACTTTACCATAACGGTTCAGTCTCGTTTGGGATGTTTTCTGTTTAAGAGTGCAGTTGCTGGTACTACATCTTTTAATAGCTATTTGTTATTGAGTGGTCGCTGATTGGTTCCTTTTGGCAGCTGCTTCAGACCTTGCTTAAAGTGAATTTTGATGAAAAAAAATATTGCAGAACAATCAAACAGCAATCTGTCCTTTGAGACATTTTAAGGGCCGTGGCTTTGCTTAGCCGTTTGATAAACCCAAATCACATGTGTTTTCATTGAAGAAAATGAGATAACGGTACGAAAAAATAAACAATTTCGTCAACTCTGAACCTAGTGCATGCAACAGCAGGTGGCAAAATAAAAGAACTCACTACATTCATATACCTTGTTTTCTTTGTCGACATTGTCTTGCGTACGAGTCTTTTTCAGTTTCACATTGCGAATATCGTCAATCGTAACACATAGGGATTGCTGGAAAACAATACAAACATAGTAAAATGATAAAAGTCTTCATTCTTGATCAATTGTCATAGGCATATTGACAGCTCGAATAGAAATTTTATTTTGCCAAGCATGAGCCACAGATGGAATGTGCCTTGATGGTGTGATCCTTCTGTGACTCATACTTATCAAAACATCCTGCAGGTTTTATCTGGCTGGGAGAGAGAATGTCATAAAATAGATTGACGGAAATCAATACCGGATTACATAGAAAAAAGCAAATCGGATTTCTGAATCCGTCCAGCAGACCTCTCGCATATAATCATCACCCCTGCCCTCATTGCTTGGAATCATAGGTTCAAGATCTCGGGTTCGAGTCCCGGCAAGTCTGGCTCATGTCCACCATGCAAACCTGGGTAGGCCAAACCGCTAAGTTCATATCTTTCCAACAACACTAACCCTGTTCGTCTAAAAGTGACCACTGATCTGGGCCTTGGTCAGGGTAGTTCACTCCAAGCAGTGGGCAAAAAAAAATGGCAGCTGATCTTCTCTTGTGCATGAGTATCATTACCCAATAAGAAATTATCTTTTGTTAAGCATGAGACACTGATGGATTGTGCGCCAAAGATTTTTTTATTCAAATTTATTGACGGAATAATTTCTGCCTGGTGTTTTGGAATCCTTCTTGCTCTGTACTTTGACAAAGATAATGGTGACAGTAATTAGTCGCATGCTGCATGGTTTGGTCTGAGCCTTGGTCAGGGTGATCCACTCGAAAAGAGCAGCTATGATTAAAAAAATTTCCTGCACGTCATTAGGTAGGTGACTGAATGTAAACAAAAAAGAATTTGATAGTTTTCCTAATGCCCAGGGCAGATCCAAATCACTGCACTTTGTTAGAGTGGTTCATTTAGAATCGCCTACCACTTCATTCTTGACTTTTGGTCTCTTATGACAGATTTGAATCACAGATAAATGATGCATTGGCTGAGCTGGCAGAAGGTCGTCTACACTGTCACACCCAAAGAAATGGACATCATTAGTAAAAAACTAATTTTTGCCACTTACCATGGCCCATTGGTCCTATTCTCAATCCCCGTTGGCGAAATTCCCAAGATCCATACATCCCTCTACCGTCACCTTGTGGGTAGTATTGGGTTGGCCAGGGATTCGGTGTGGATGTGCTGCAACGATCTTTGCCGCCTGCTCGAAACCGTTGCAGTGCTCGTATAATTGCGTCAGGGAATCAAAACTGATGCCACAGTATGCATTTGTCCGTTCTGGCTGTAATAAAGAAAAATAAAATTGAAAAATGTGAGAGTCAGGGATGTCCAGAATGTAAAATATTCAATTAAATTTGAGAATGAAGAAATTCAAGTTCATGTCAGGTGGAAAAAAAAGCTTCAAAACCATCAACGCCGCTATTATTTAGCACCTTTATCTAATTGTCTCCTGTGCGAGATGAGAGTTCTGTATTCAATTTTTAGTAGCTCTTTGTTTATTAATTTGCCGTTAGTTGGTTCCTTTTAGGTACTACTCCCGTGCTCGCTCAGAGTGACTTTCAATAAAAAAATTACCAAGAGGGGGAAATTATTATACGAAGATTACTAGACACTCAAACCCTAGATGCACTGTGGTTGCCGACCCCCCCCCCCCCCCACCAACCATGTTCATGCATAGAAAATATAGGTGCATTGTCCATGTCTTGAAACTACTGGCAACTAAACAAGGATATATGCCACACAGATAAGACAAATATTTTCAGTAATCTTCCCAGCAGGATCATCACACAGAATCATCAGCACAGCACATTACCATCGTGGTTTAGTTCTCTGAAAAGTTTTCCGAGAGTGCAGTTACTGGCACTTCATCTTGTAGTTGCCATTTGAATAGTTTGACTAGTAACCGTTAGTTAGCTCCTTCTAAGCGCTGCTGTTGGCCTTGCTTAGAGCGTTCTTCAATAATAAAACAAATTAATATACTATTCTTTTCTACATGTGTAATTTCACCTCAATCCTCACCCATTTTATCAATAAAGAACAATTCTAGTTTTCTTTTATGGATTCTTCCGTTGATGTGTTCATTCGCATCAGGCATTGTATTGATTCGTACGTTACATAATTCACATTTGAAGGAAGTATGTGTTTTCTCCACCACTGTTGAAGCTTCTGTGGAATGTGATGATCCTAAGAAAATATAAAAACAATTAAAATGAGAGATAAAGACAGAAGCTCGATTTCATGATTGGTCAGGGTAACGTAGACCAACTACTTATCCTTCTTCTACACCTTTGTCCTAGCGGATTCGTAATGCAAGGATACAGTAGCAAGATTAACAGTTACTAAATAGACAAATTCAGAGTTATGCTTCACTTCACACATAGACTTTACTAAACGTTACTTGTAAAGCAAAGATCTGAATTAGTTGTTTTTATGATGTTTTAAATTCAGTGAACTTGATAAAAATATGTTTAAGCTTTAAACAAGGGACAAGAGATGGACACTACTTGGAGTGGATCACCCTGCCCAAGGCCCTGCTAGCGGCCACTTATACAAATCAGGGTTAGAATTGCCGGAAAGATATGATCTTTTCCTGTTCAGCTTAGCCTACCTAAGTTATTACACCCTGGGTTGAGTGGTGGGCATGGAATAACGAGCTGGACTCGTCGGGACTCGAACCCGAGATCTTCAACCTGCGATGCCATCATGTTTAACCACTAGGTCATCGTGCCCACTTAACTGCTTTTTGAGTTAAGTTGGTCTGAGGTTGTTGAAATGGTCAATTTCATTCAGGAATCCTCAAACAGCGAACATGAATTATTCGATCAACGATTATAAATCAACAAAATAAAGACAATGGGACGTAAGACAAATCTTGTAACCTGATTAAGATATAAACATTGCTAGTTGGATACCGTAAAGTTCATACTGGGAGATTGGGTCTATTAAGCCATGTTTGGTAATGTTTGAAGTAGGTGCCATATATACTGAATGCCATCAGATTAAAACTGGCAGAATACTATAATCCTGATCAGATGGCACCAATGCCGTAAGCTGCAAGAGGTCTGCTGGACGTTTCACCGGCAAACGATTGTTCAAATACCCGGTGGTCAATCTGCAAACTGTCAGGCAAAAACCTCATCCCAGACTTGGAACTGGAATCTGAACAAGATGTTGTGGTTTCACCATATGGTTGAAACGTATTCTCGGCTTTCCTCTCCCGCACAATAAAAATTAAATTCTATCCCAAATAGGATGGAATGGAAGAATAGGATTTCGTTTTTATTCCGCGGGAGAGGAAATACGTGGATACAGCTTAATCATACGATGAATCACGACCTCTCATGCAGACACTAGTTCGGGTTTTTTGGCTTATCTTATTTTTCATTCTTTCTGTACGTGGAAATGGTTTGTGGAGGAGGCAGTGCTTACGTGAACAACCATGCACCAGCGAGGCATCATTATCCCTATGGTGGACAAGTTCAAACTCGTCTCTTGCCCAAGTAAATTAGAGGAGTGTTTCGAAAAGCTACACAAATGAGCTAAATAATATAACAGGATAAATAGCACAAAACATATCGGACATTATTGGTTAACCACTTGGAGTGGGTTAACATATTGGCAACGCAGGTTGAATATATCATGTTCAAGTCCTGGCGAGTCCGTTAATCCATGCCCACTGCTCAGCCCATGGTGTAATAACTTAGGTAGGATAAGTTGAACAGCACTCAAAACAACTCTAAACCTGCTCGTCTATAAGTGGCCTCTGGTAAAAGGACTTGGTCAGGTGGGTGATCCACTCCAAGAAGTGGCTATAAAAAAAATAATAGAAACACCTTTATCATCAGACATTGTATTGATTCGTATGTTACATAATTCACATTTGAAGGAAGTATGTGTTTTATCCACCACTGCTGAAGTTACTGTGTAAGGCGGTGGTTCTGAAAAAATATAAAATGAGAAATAAAGACAGAAGCTTGATTTTATGACTGGTCAGGGTAACGCAGACTAACTACTTATTTGTGATAGCGGATTCGTAACGTGAGGATACAGTAGCAAGATTAACAGTTACTAAATAGACAAATTCAGAGTTATGCTTAACTTCACACATAGACTTTACTAAACGTTACTTGTAAAGCAAAGGACTGAATTAGTTGATTTTATGATATTTGAAATTCAGTGAACTTGATAAAAATATGTTTAAGCTTGGGTTGACCGAACCACAAAGTTCAAATCTTCCCAACAACACTAACCCCGCTCGTCTATAAGTGACTATAACTATATATAAGTGACTAGAGGACTCTATAAGTGACTAGAGGATGGGTCGATACAAAAATTTTCGCCGATGCCAATACAAGTACCAATACCACGTACATAATTTAAATTCCGATACAGAGTACTTTATTAAATTCGTTTAAGGCCTTTTTTATCCACATACTTATGTCCCTGGTATAATTGTGCCCAGGGCTGATACCACACACTGCACTTTACCACATCGGTTCAGTTCCGTTTAGGGTGGAGGAAAATCCAACAAGGTCACTACACAATGACAATTTTTTTTTTCAAGTTTATTAAATGTTCATTTTCTTTGGATGAACAAAAAAACTACAAAACTATCAACACTGCTATTTCACAGTAGTATTGATGATTTTGAACCTTTTTCTAATTTGGTTGCCCCAAGCTCAAAGGGACCTTTTATTTCTCTAGCAAGAAATCATGAAATTTTACTGCCAATTTGCTAACATTTTTTTCTGATGAAACTAATTTTCTTCGGGTGTCTGAATAGCTGACATTCTACCAGTTTAGGTCAGTTATAGGGCGAACAAATACTTAAAAACTGGTAACTGCACTTTAGGCGGACAATATCCCAAATTGAACTAAAACACTTTTAATAAAGTGCAGCGTGTGGTATTTGCCCTGGGTCTGTTATATATAATCGTACCCTAAATTTTCTTCTCAATGCTCTTGCAAACTCTGGTGTAGGTCCAGTGGCAGTAGAAAGCTCAAGGTTGCGATGAATTATAGGTGTCCCACCCGGGCTGCATTGCAAAGTTGTCTTCCGTAAGGTCTGTAATAGAAACAACAAGATTGTCTTCCTTGTTTAATAGACCGATGGCCATGCCGTTCTGTGAGATAAAAATAACTTCCAAGAACTGATACCTCATGGAGGGGATCACCCTGACCAAGGGCTTGTACTAGCAGCCACTATAGACGGACAGGGTTAAGGTTGTTTGAAAGATAAGATCTTTCCTGTACGGCTTAGCCTACCCAATTTATTACACCATGAGTTGAGTGATGGGCATGGATAAAAGAGCTGGACTCTGACTTATTACTTAGAGAGTGTTTTTGTATTCTTAAAAATTCACATTTGCTAAGCACATGCAGACAGTCTCGATCGCCATAAAAGTTCAAGGGCACGTGCGATTACGAGGATGCAGCCGGCCACAGAAATAACTTGATCACGGCCCACGTACAAGGACAACAAATTAATTGCGCCAATGGCGTATGTTTAACATTATACACCGCTGAGTGAGGAAACCTGATCCCATATTCTTTTGATAGTCTGTTCGACGTAAGATCAAAAATGGCAGAATTACATTTAGGAATAAAATTTGGTATTCTGGATTCGATTCAACTATTCTGGAGAAACTCTGGAACAGTAAATCATTCTGAATTGCCCATCCCCTACACATCATATTACTTACCCTTTTCAATTCGTGTCGTGAAAGAAATCAAAGAAGCGGTGGATGGTTTTTACAATTGCCCAGGGAAGATACCACTCACCACACTTTACCATCAGTTCCGTTGGGATGTTTTTAGTTTTTTTTTTTCGATAGCCACTTTTTAAAGTGGATCGTCCTGTCCAAGGCTCTGTATCAACGGCCACTTATAGACAGACAGGGTTACAATTGCTGGAAATATATGATCTGTTCCTGTTCGGCTCAGTCTACCCAAGTTATTAAAGCCCGAGTTGAGTGGTGGGCATCGCGAGCCGGACTCGCGGGACTCAAACCTGAGATTTCCAACCTTTGATGCCAACATGTTTAACCACTAGGCCATTGCGCCCACATAAAAGTTTAGAGTGCAGTTGCTGGTACTACATCTTTCAGTAGCTCTCTGCTATTGAGTGGTCGTTGGTTGGTTTGTTTGATAAACTCAAATGATATGACAATAAATAACCAATTGGGTCAACTCTAAACTCAGTGCATATAACAGCAGGTGGCAAAATAAAATAACTTATATACCTCGTTTTCTTTGTCAACATTGTCTTCGTACGAGTCTTTTTCAGTCTCACATTGCGAATATCGTCAATCGTACCACATAGAGATTGCTGAAAAACAATACAAACATAGTAAAATGATTAAAGTCTTTATTCATGATCAATTGCCATAGGCATATTGACAGCTCAAATGAAAATTTTATTTTGCCAAGCATGAGCCACAGATGGACCGCGCCTTGACTCTATCTGCAACTCATACCAATGAAATAATCCTGCATGTTTTTTTCTGGCTGGGAGAGAGGATGATTTTGAACTTTCTTCTACAGTTTGGTCGCCCAAGCTCAAAGGGACCTTTTATTTCTTAAGCAAGAGTTTATGAAATTTTCCTGCCAATTTGTCAATTTTTTCTGACGAAACCAATTTTCTTCAGGTGTCTGAGTAGCTGACATTCTGCCAGTTTAGGTCAGTTATAGGGCGAACAAATAGTTAAAAACTGGTAACTGCAATTTAGGCGGAGAACATACCAAACTGTGTGGTATTTGCCCAGAGTCAGTTATAAATAATCGTACCCTAAATTTTCTTCTCAACGCTCTTGCAAACTCTGGTGTAGGTCCAGTGGCAGTAGAAAGCTCAGAGTTGCGACGAATTATAGGTGTCCCATCCGGGCTGCGTTGCATTGTTGTCTTCCGTAAGGTCTGTAAAAGAAACAGCAAAATTGTCTTCCTAGTTTAATAGAGCGATGACTTCGCCGCTCCGCGAGATGATACCTGTTATTTTTGTTACAGCCACTCAATAGAATGGAGCATCCTGACCAAGAGCTTGTATGAGTGGCCACTATAGACGGACAGGGTTAGAGTTGTTTGAAAGATACAATCTTTCCTGTTCGGCTTGGGCCCAACTAGTTTATTACATCGTGGGTTGAGTGATGGGCATGGATAAAAGTGCTGGACTCGAACCTGAGCTTTCTACCAGCGATGCCAACATGGTGACCACTAGACCATTTTGTACTTGCGAGATTTGCTCTTTCGCCAGTAATCATTCTAAATGGTCAATATGAGGATGTGGAGCTACCTTTCCCCAGAGCATTTACTTCAGGGGAAATAGCAGATCATAGAAATCAATTTGCTTTATGATGACACAGCAGTGGAAAATTCATGACCTTGTTGAGTATAATTTGTAAAAATTTATTTTATTACTTAGAGAATGTTTTTGTATTCTTCGCACAAATCAACTAGATATGCAATAAGGTTCACTGAGCGACAGTCTTAATAAATCAAACCCACGCACTAGATCGAGACAGTTTAATAAAAAAAAGCCAAGTGAGTAATGCGAAGGCATTGCAGGTTGAGAATCTCTAGTTCGGATCCCGTAAAGGTAGCTCATGAACATATGCTCACCACTTAGGCAAGGGGTGTAATAACTTCAGTGGCTCAGACAAATCGAAAACACAAGATATTCCGATGTCAACCCTGCATATCTATGAGTTGTTGTCCATCTGTACCTCATGTTTGACAAAAAAAATCATTAACAGGAAAACCATTCTTATTTTACTTAGACCTTTCAACTTGAATCATACAATTTCGAATAAAATTTAAAAATAAATAAAATTAGCGAACCAAATTACAGAAAATAAGTATTTGAATTGGGCATCAGCTTGAATCGATTTAACTCTTGATTCTTGTGGCATCACTAATCCTTGAATGCTTCATTAGGAATGAGAGTTTCAGAATATCGAATCCGAGAGGATTCAGATATTAAAGTATCGAATCCAAAATATAAATCTTCATCGGATAATAGAATTCAATTGTTAATTCATATGCGCATGCAGACAGTATACAGGCTCAAACGTTGTGAAAACAAGTGTTCAAGGGAATGTGAGATTGCGAGGACACAGCCGCCAACAGAAATAATTCGATTACGACCCACATACAAGGACAACAAATTAATTGCACCATGGCGTATGTTTGACATCAGACACCGCTGAGTGAGTGAGGAAATTGAATCAGAAATTTGTTTGATAGCCTGTTTGGTGTAAGATCAAAGATGGTGGTTGGTAAATACATTTAGGAACAACTCCGGAACAGTAAAGCATTCAAAATTGACCATCCTCATCAGTTTACTGGACATTTTACTTACCCTCTTCAATAAAACAGACTTTGGCGTTGTTATGTCACTCTGTTCCTGATTCCAACTCTTGCAAAGATATCGATGTAATGTCAGCTAGTGTGATGCAAGGCCTGTCCTGCTGGCTGGGAGCTGTAAGATAAAATTTTGTGTTCGATTATTTTGAAAAAATCCACTCTGCAAAAATCTTAAACCTTACACAGTTCACATGTGTGAAATATGTCAGAAAAAACATATTTTCAGCCAATACAAACTCGCAAAAAAAACAATAATTTTGCTCATTGACAAAGAGGTTCAAGATCAAGAGTCGTTCTACATCATACATACACTAATCAATTTCTGTAAAGCGTCTTCTGACCAACGTCAGACTGCTCTTTTTGGCATCCTCGCAAAAAATCTGATGAAACTCGACGAAGAAAAATTTTGCAGTTTCATGGTATTTTGTTTGAAAACTATTGTCAATTAAAAGATATCGCTCCCAAGTCCTAAAACACACACCCACTTAACGGCATCAACCGAACTCGTGAATTCTGATGGACAAACAATTAGTGGTGGACAAAATCAAATATCATTTGATTTCAGAATTAAAACCAATATTTCTGCGACTCAAATAAAAAACTTGAATCATATTTTTTATAATAAATATATAAAAAATTTATTCAGAAAACTGCAAAATACATCAAAAATTACAGATATTTTATAGAAATATATATATTTTTGATTATGTTAAATTCGCATCACTGGACAAAGTGTATTATATAATTTACGAATCCACAAACCATGAATCAAATGCTCTGTAGGTGCGAGCTTTGGAATAGTCCTGACGTATTTCCTGCGTGTCGTAAAAGAAAGCAAAGAAGCGATGGATGGTTTTACCATTGCCCAGGGCAGATACCACTCACTACACTTTATCATGATGATTTAGTTCCAGTTGGGATGATTTCCGTTTAGAGCGCAGTTGTCGGTACTACATCATTTAGTAGCTCTATTGCATTGAGTGGTCGTTGATTGGTCTGCTTCAGACCTTGCTCTAAGTGAATTTTAATAAAAAAAATCTATTTTGCACAGCAATCAACCAACAATCTGCTCGTTGAGACATAAGGGCTGAGGCTTTGCTTAGCCGTTTGATAAACCCAAATCACATGTGTTTTCATTGTAATAAATGAGAAAATGATACAACGGTACGAAAAAATAACCAATTTGGTCAACTCTGGATACAGTACATGCAACAGCAGGTGAAAGAACTCACTACATTCATATACCTTGTTTTCTTTGTCGACATTGTCTTGCGTACAAGTCTTTTTCAGTTCCACATTGCGAATATCGTCAATCGTAACACATAGAGATTGCTGAAAAAACAATACAAACATAGTAAAATGATAAAAGTCTTCATTCTTGAACGATTGTCATAGGCATATTGACAGCTCAAATAGGAATTTATTTTTGACAAGCATGAGTCATAGATGAACCCTGCATTGACGGTGCGATCCATCTGCGACTCCTACTTATCAAAACATCCTGCATGTTTTTTTCTGGGAGAGAGAATGTCATAAAATAGATTGACAGAAATCGATATTGGATTACATAGAAAAAAAGCAAATGGAATTTCACTGAATCAGCCATTAATATGTGAAAATTAATACTTGAAATACATCACGACTTCGTAAGAGTTTTACAAGAGTCTGCTCGAGAGAATTAGGAATCCGACCTGAAAAAACAGATATCGATAATATTTTTGTGACGGGGAAACAAACAAATCTTTGCCTCGTTTTTCTTTGCCGGCTTCATCGGGATATAAGTTTTATAATTTCAAAGTGTATCGATTTGAGTGATCCTGTTGCGTCGCGTATGAAGTTCTGTCATTGTCAGGATATGAAAGTCATCATTATAAATTTTTGGGCTATTTTGGTGATTTTCATGATAACCGTTGCTAGAATTTGCAATTTTACAACAAATGTTTTTTTGGTTTTGTCAATTAATTTAGCATATTGAACCAGTTGGTAATGAGTTATTTTTTAAATAGAATCATATTCAAAAATATTCGATTCAAAATTATTTCGTTAGTGGTTCGATTGAAAAAATATTCGAAACTTGCATCTCCATTTGTGACCCAGGGAGTATATTTATTAGAAAAAAAACAAGAGAGTGTCGGAATGAAAATGGCTCTTGTGCAACAATATGGTAGGAAAAGGTTTAATAGTGTAGTTTTCCCTCATTCAGAACTGAATATAACAAAGGGAGTAGTATCTGTTCAGGGCAATGGTAAGAGAATTCATCATTTCTTCACTGCCTTTAGCCATTTTTTTTCGAACACATAGAAGATGAGCTAGGACCTAAGCAGCATAAAAAAGCTATTAATCGATGTTAAGGTGATAAGAATCTTACATTATAGCACCAGAGGAACATTCTTTTGATGACAGGTTCGACTGAAACTTCATCTGTGATGTGTAGGTCTCCTCCATATGGTGATGCAAGTGCTATAGTGCCAGTGTTCACTTTGTCAAAATCCATTGGTCTGAAGAAAAACACACAGACTAAGTTAGAAAAAATCTTGTTTCCTATTACGTAGTAGTAATAGGCTGTCCAACATGATCAAAAATATAATATTTTATGAGAATAATGTAAAATTTGACGAGTTACAACCGATATTTCAGAAGTGGTAGAAGGCTTTACCATCACTCAGGGCAGATTAATTTGCCGTTAGTTGGTTCCTTTTAGGTACTACTCCCATGCTGGCTCAGAGTGACTTTCAATAAAAAAAATTATGATGAGGGAGAAAATTATTATACGAGGATTACTAGACACTCAACCCCTAGACGCACTGTGGTTGCTGACCCCCCACCAACCATGTTCATGCATAGAAAATATAGGTGCATTGTCCATGTCCATGTCTTGAAACTACTGGCAACTGAACAAGAAAATATGCCAGACAGATAAGACATATATTTTCAGTAATCTTCCCAGCAGAATCATCACCACAGCACTTCACCATCATGGTTTAGTTCTATGTGAAAAGTTTTCCGAGAGTGCAGTTACTGGCACTTTATCTTGTAGTTGCCATTTGAACAGTTTGATTAGTAACCGTTAGCTAGCTCCTTTTAAGCGCCGTTTTTGGCCTTGCTTAGAGCGTTGTTCAATAATAAAACAAATTAATATACTATTCTTTTCTACATGTGTAATTCCACCTCAATCCTCACCCATTTTATCAATAAAGAACAATTCTAGTTTTCTTTTATGGATTCTTCCCTTGATGTGTTCATTCGCATCAGACATTGTATTGATTCGACGTCACATAATTCACATTTGAAGGAAGTATGTGTTTTCTCCACCACTGTTGAAGCTTCTGTGGAAGGTGATGATCCTGAGAAAATATAAAAACAATTAAAATGAGAGATAAAGACAGAAGCTCGATTTCATGACTGGTCAGGGTAACGTAGACCAACTACTTATCCTTCTTCTACACCTTTGTCATAGCGGATTCGTAATGCAAGGATACAGTAGCAAGATTAACAGTTACTAAACAGACAAATTAAGAGTTATGCTTCACTTCACACGCAGACTTTACTAAACGTTACTTGTAAAGCAAAGGTCTGAATTAGTTGGTTTTATGATGTTTGAAATTCAGTGAAGTTGATAAAAATATGTTTAAGCTTTAAACAAGGGACAAGAGATGGACACTACTTGGAGTGGATCACCCTGCCCAAGGCCCTGTACTAGCAGCCACTTATACACATCATGGTTGGAATTGCAGGAAAGACATGATTTTTTCCTGTTCAGCTTAGCCTACCTAAGTTATTACACCCTGGGTTGAGTAGTGGGCATGGAATAACGAGCCAGACTCGCCGGGACTCGAACCCCGAGATCTTCAACCCGCAATGCAACATGTCTAACTGCCAGGCCATCGCGCCCACAATGTTGTTATTTGGATACCGTAAAGTTCAATACTGCGAAATTGAGTCTATTAAACCATGTTTGAAGTAGGGCAATATTACTGAATGGCATCAGATTAAAACTGGCAGAATATTATAACCCTGATAAGATGGCACCAATGCTGCAAGCTGCAAGAGGTCTGTTGGACGCTTCAACGGCAAACTGTGGTTCAATTACCCAATGGTTACGGCTTTCTACACCAACCAGGTTCATCCATAGAAAAAATCTGCAAACTGTCAGGCAAAAACCTCATCCCCGGCTTGGAACTGGAATCTTGACGACATGTTGTGGTTTCACCATATGATTAAGCTGTATTCTTAGCTTTCCTCACCCGCACAATATAAATTAAATTCTATCCCAAATAGAGATGGGATAGGATTTCATTTTTTACTCCCGACGGAGAGCCAAGAATACAGCTTAATCACATAAGGAACCACGACCTCTTGTGGAGATACCAGTTCCAAATCGGGGTGAAGGTTTTTTTCATTTTTAATGTTTCTCATTTTTTCCTGTGCACGAAAATGTTTGGTGGAGGAAGCCTTAAGCAGTGCTTACGTGAACCACCGTGCACTGGCGAGGCGTCCAGCACACGTCTCACACATAATCATCATTCCTATGGTGGACTATCCAACATTCCAGTTCAAACTTGTCTCTTGCCCAAGTAAATTAGAGGTGTGTATCGAAAAGCTACACAAATGAGCTAAACAATATAACAGGATAAATAGCACAAAACATATTGGACATTATTTGGGAAGTTATCACTTTGTGTTGCTAATCAGAATATTAATGTGGGCGTGATGGCCTAGTGGTTAACATATTGGCAACGCAGGTTGAATATCTCGGGTTCAAGTCCCTGCGAGTCCATTAATCCATGCCTACCACTCGGTCCAGGGTGTAATAACTTAGGTAGGATAAGTCGAACGGGAAAGATCAAAACTTCTCAACAACTCTAACCCTGCCCATCTATAAGTGGCCTCTGGTAAAAAGACTTGGTCAGGGTGATCCGAGACGTGGCCATAAAATAAATAATAGAAACACCTTTATATGTCATTTCAATATGATGATTTTAATTCCTTTTACCTTCACAATGAAGCCAGTTGTCATGTTACGATATAGTTCGATACATTAGTTCCGTCCACAGTGACTTGCAGTACGTTCCCAGTGAATGAAACCTGTTCTGCTGGAGTAGGTCCCACTGGAAACCTGGAATAAATATATATTGTAAAACAATGATGAAGGATTCTGTAGCAAATCCATATTAATTTTGCCCTGTAGGTGTGTGCAGGCTAAGAATTAATACTAATTACAAGAATTACTCAAACACTTGTAAGTGCGATTGCTTGTCATGTTGGCATCATAGGTTGAAGATTTCGGGCTCAAGTCCCGGCAAGTCCGGCTCAATCCATACCCACCATTCAACTCAGGGCGTAGAAGCTTGGGTAGGCCGAACCGCAAAGTTCATATCTTCCCAACAACACTAACCCTGCTCGTTTAAAAGTGACTGTAACTAGAGATGGGTCGATACAAAAATTTTCGCCGATGCCACTACAAGTACCGATACCACGTTCATAATTTAAATTTCGATACAGAGTACTTTATTAAATATCTTAAAGACCTTTTTTATCCACATACTTATGCCTTGGTCTAATTGCGCCACCACACACTGCACTTTACCACATTGGTTCAGTTCCGTTTAGAGTGGAGGAAAATCCAACAAGGTCACTACGAAGTGACAGAATTTTTTTTTCAAGTTTCTAAAATGTTCATTTCTTTGGATGAACAAAAAACTTAAAAACTATCACTGCTATTTCACAGTAGTATTGATGATTTATTTTTCTACAGTTTGGTTGCCACAAGCTCAAAGAGATCTTTCAGGTGTCTGAGTAGCTGACATTCTGCCAGCTTAGGTCAGTTATAGGGCGAATAAATACTTAAAAACTGGTAACTGCACTTTAGGCGGACAATATCCCAAATTGAACTAAAACACTTTTAATCAAGTGCAGTGTGTGGTATTTGCCCTGGGTCTGTTATATATAATCATACGCTAAATTTTCTTCTCAACGCTCTTGCAAACTCTGGTGTAGGTCCGGTGGCAGTGGAAAGCTCAAGGTTGCGACGAATTATAGGTGTCCCACCCGGGCTACGTTGCATTGTTGTCTTCCGTAAGGTCTGTAATAGAAACAGCAAGATTGTCCTAGTTTAATAGAGCAATGGCCTAGTGCAGCGTTTTTCAAAACTTTTTTTGTTGCAACGTTTCTGATAAAGATTGCAGAACCTGCACTGCACCAATGAACAGAACAGGATAGTTCCTACCTTTAGTAGTTTGATTTGATTAATATAAATAATGTATATAACATTTACCCATATTTTAACAACTTATTTATTGCAAAGGCCACGAAAAAGTGGTTATAGACTTTGATTACCCTGAGGTCGTATCATTACCTCCCAGTTTATCCACTTCATGGAGTGGATCACCCTGACCAAGGGCTTGTACAAGCGGCCACTATAGACGGACAGAGTTATAGTTGTTTGAAACATACAATCTTTCCTGTTTAGCTTAGCCTAGCTAATTGGTTGAGTGGTAGGTAAGTTTTGAAGAGCCAGACACGCCAGGACTCAAACCTGAGATATTCTACTATTCCGGAACAGTAAAGCATTCTGAATTCCCCATCCCCTACCCATCATTTACTTACCCTTTTCAATAAAACAGACTTTGGCGTTGTCATGTTACTCTATTCAAAGTTTCCAGACTTCTGTTCAATATCACCCAACTTTTGCAAAGATATCGATGTAATCTCAGCTAGTGTGATGCGAGGCCTGTCCTGCTGGCTGGGAGCTGTAAAATAAGATTTTTGTGTTTGATTATTTTGAAAAAATCCATTCCGCAAAAAAATCTTAAACGTTACAAAGTCCACATATGCGACTTAAGTCGGAAAAACATAGTCATTTTTATTTATAGCCACTTCTTAGAGTGGATTACGCTGTCCAAGGCCTTGTAACAGCGGCCACTTATAGTTGGACAGGGTTACAATTACTGGAAAGATATACTCTTCTCCTGTTCGGCTTAGCCTAACCTAGTTATTACACCCTGGATTGAGTGGTGGACTTGGATGAGCGAGCCGGACTCGCCGGGGCTCGAACCCGAGATCATCAAGCTGCGATGCCAACATGTTTAACCACTACGGTAGGCCATTGCGCCCACGAAAGATTTTTCAGCCTTCACAGACTCGCAAAAACAATAATTTTGCTCATTGACAAAGAGGTTCAAGAGTCTTTCTACATCATACATACACAAATCAATTTCTGTGATGCATCTTCTGACCAACTTTCACAGACAATCATTTTAAACAATGAATTTCTGTGATGCGTCTTCTGACCAACTTTCACAGACAATCATTTTTTAAACAATGAATTTCTGTGATGCGTCTTCTGACCAACTTTCACAAACAATCATTTTAAACAATGAACTTCAACATTTGTTGAAAATGCATTGTCGGAATTTGTTGTATGTGTGT
The DNA here is from genome assembly GCA_963675895.2 of Styela plicata. Taxonomy (NCBI): domain Eukaryota; kingdom Metazoa; phylum Chordata; class Ascidiacea; order Stolidobranchia; family Styelidae; genus Styela; species Styela plicata. The sequence goes on from OZ023148.1 coordinate 22,010,002, forward strand.
AGAAGGACTTTTGTCCTCTAGTATTTTTCTAGTATTTTCTATGCTGTTTATAGCATCCTTGTGAAAAGCAAATAAAACTCCACAAAGAAAATATTTTGCAGTTTCATGGGTAGATGGTTTTACCATTGCCCAGAGCAGATACCACTCACTGCACTACACGATGACGGTTCAGTTCTGTTTGGGATGTTTTCCATTTAGAGTGCGGTTGCTGGTATTACATTGGTATTATTGTTATTGAGTGGTCATTGGTAGCTGCTTCAGACCTTGGTGAATTTTAATAAAAGAAAATAAAAATAAATTTTGCATCACAATCACCTACAATCTGCTTATTGAGACATTTTAAGGGTCGTGGCTTTGCTTAGCCGTTTGATAAACCCAAATCACATGTGTTTACATTGATCAAAAGGATATAACGGTACAAAAAAATAACCAATTTGGTCAACTCTGGTTACGGTACATGCAACAGCAGGTGAAAGAACTCACTACATTCATATACCTTGTTTTCTTTGTCGACATTGTCTTGCGTACGAGTCTTTTTCAGTTTCACATTGCGAATATCGTCAATCGTAACACATAGAGATTGCTGGAAAACAATACAAACATTGTAAAATGATAAAAGTCTTCATTCTTGATCAATAGTCATAGGCATATTGACAGCTCAAATAGAAATTTTATTTTGACAAGCATGAGCCATAGATGAACCGCGCCTTAAGACATGATCCATCTGTGACTCATACTTATCAAAACATCCAGCATGTTTTTTTCTGGCTGGGAGAGAGAATGTCATAAAATAGATTGACAGAAATCAATGCTGGATTACATAGAAAAAAGAAAATGGAATTTCACTGAATCACTCATTAATCTTTGAAAATTAATACTTGAAATACATCACGACTTCGTAAGAGTTTTACAAGAGTCTGCACGAGAGAATTAGAAATTCGACCTGAAAAAACAGGTATCGATAATATTTTTGTGACGGGGAAACAAACAAACCTTTTTCTCATCTTTCTTTGCCGGCTTCGTCGGGATAAGTGTATCAAATTGAGTGATCCTGTTGCGTCGCGTATGAAGTTCTGTCATTGTCAGGATATGAAAGTAAACATTATATATTTTTTGGCTGTTTTGGTGATTTTCATGATAACCGTTGCTAGAATTTGAAATTTTACAACAAATGCTTTTTTTGGTTTTGTCAATTAATTTAGTATATTGAACCAGTTGGTAATGAGTTATTTTTTAAATAGAATCATATTCAAAAATATTCGATTCAAAATTATTTCATTAGCGGTTCGATTAAAAAAATATTCGAAATCTGTATTTGTGACCCAGGGAGTATATTTATTAAAAAAAAAAGAAAGTGTCTGAATGAAAATGGTTCTTGTGCAACAATATGGTAGGAAAAGGGTTTAATAGTGTAGTTTTCCCTCATTCAGAACTGAATATAACAAAGGAAGTAGTATCTGTTCCGAGCCATGGTAAGACAATTCACCATTTCTTCACTGCCTTTAGCCATTTTTTTCGAACATTTTTTTCGAGCTAGGACCTAGCAAACATAAACAAAGCTAATAGTCGCTGTCAAGGTGATAAGGATCTTACATCATAGCACCAGAGGAACATTCTTTTGATGACAGGTTCGACTGAAACTTCCTCTGTGATGTGTAGGTCTCCTCCATGTGGTGATGCAAGTGCTATAGTGCCAGTGTTCACTTTGTCAAAACCCATTGGTCTGAAGAAAAACACAGACTAAGTTAGAAAGAGAAAATCTTGTTTACTATTAGGTAGTACTGTTGTAATAGGCCGTCCGACATGATCAAAAATATAATATTTTATGAGAATATTGTAAAATTTGACGAGTTAAAACAGATATTCCAGAAGTGGTAGAAGGTTTTACCATCACTCAGGGCAGATCCTACTCACTGCACTTTACAATGGTGGTTCAGTCATGTTTGGGATGTTATCTACTTAGAGTGCAGTTGATGGTACTACATCTTGTAGTATCAAACCGTTAGTTGGTTCCTTTCAGACACTGCTTCCGGCCTTGCTTAGGGTGAATTTCAATAAAGGTTTTGGTTTATTATAATATAGCAACTTTAAACCGAACATCTTCTCAACAATTATGAAATTGGTAAATTTTGTCAAAGCATCCATTGTCAAGTATTTGTTACTGATGCGTCGATGAGACGGGCAGTCTGATTCTATACTGAGAGCCCAGCAAGTACGGGCTTTAGAATAATCCTAATGTATTTCCTGCGTGTCAGAAGATCCGACTAAAAAGAAGCAAAGAAGTGTTTGATGGTTTTACCATCACCCAGGGCAGACACTACTCACTGCATTTTACCATGACGACCCGGTTCCATTGCTGGCCCTACATCTTGTAGTTAGCTCAATTGGTAGAGCGTTGGGAATATGCTTTGAGTTATGATTCCCTAATCGTCAAGGCGCAAGTTCGAATCTCGTGGGGATCGTGAGAAATATGATAAGCCAAAATATACTGTTATCTGTATGAGAACCCGTGGTTTGCCATATGATTAGATTGTGTTCTCGACTTTCGTCTCCCACAGGATAAAATGAAATCCTATCTTATTTTATTAACTCTTTGCCATTAAGTGGCTGTAAGTTAGTTCCTTTTAAGCACTGCTTCTGGCTTTGTTCAGAGTGAATTTTTAAAAAAATAAGAAAAACCGAATGACTTTGACCCCTACTTCCATCAGGCAGACATGCAGAGTGTCCACTACTCTGTTACTAGGACAAAAAAGAGATCTTATGGTTAAACCTGTACCTGCTAAATTTTTAACTCCTTAATTTTTTCAGGCTCAGGTTTGCTTAAAAATCAATCAAAAGTAAGCAGTTTACCTTTTTCTCTTCCGTCGATTTCTTCTACAGATATTTCTTCCAGGTCTTCCATAGCATCGGGTCAGCATTGCTATTGCACATTACAATCAGACAAACAAACAAAATCGGAAGTCCGCCGCGTAAAACCAGCAAAGACAACAACGCAGCTAAAGTTCTTGAGTGAAATTTCAATTTTCGTGTTGCCAGCCACTGTGTTGACCGCAGTCTAAATATTATTACCAAGCCGATCAAGCAAACTGATTACTGATTAAGTAAACCGGACATCTCCTCTCCTCCGATTTCAGCGAATGCTTTGCGGGAAGACACGACTCGCCAGACGACATTAATATGCAAGTTTTCTTAGAGAGGGAATTGCAGACATTCATATTTTATAAGATCAAATTTTACAATCTATTTGTGATTATTATAGTTCACTCAGCTTTACTACAAAACTTTGCTTACACACTATGTCTTGTTCACATATAGTAGTGTTTGTTTATAGAAATGTATATTCTTCATTTTGGTTTCACCATTCAGTGGTTTATCGTAATCAACATTGTCATAATTCGATCATTCTGAAATACTGTTTCGATTTAGTATTTTTGACAAAATCTCTTTAATTTTTCCCATCTATTTTCGTCTAGAATTATCCTTGTGCTTTGACGAGTTGGTCCATTTTAGTGAGAAAATTCGTACCAATATGACTTTGTTATACGTTGTTTTTATTCGCTGTTAAGGCATTTTAGCCCAACATTCTATTCATAGTTAACCCCCGCCATTGCCGTCATTGTTTTGTGTGTCTACTACCTCTGATGTCTACCGCCCATTAATGACATGCGCACGATTGTGTGTGCGTCCAAATAACCTCATAATGTTGGGAACAATACAGATCGCGGACGCCAAACATATACTGTATAGACTACGCGCAAAATACCCTTTTTTCGCTTTTTTTTGCCGAATGAAATTCCAGTGCCAATAGAAATTTTCCAAATAAATTAAATATATTGTTTGGTCACTCCGAATATATGAGTTATCTATGGAATTGAACATTTTTTCCCGCTTATTCAATCAAAACCCCACATGCGCATAATATAGAAATTCAAGGAGGTTAATCAGGTGCAATATTATTTAGAAAAGAGGTTATCAATATGAATATGAATACAATACAGAATATGTATCATAACAGACATTTCACGCACAACGAAAAAAAAATAACCAGAAGGTGGCGTCTAAGAGCAGGGTACGTTGTCACGGTAACAACGTAGATAGACCGTAGATGAGTTAGCTTCTGGTATGGAGAGTGGTCTACCAGCAGAATTATGGCACAAACAGTCTGCTGAAGCAGATATGAAATCAATGTTAGCAGTAGACAATTTCAGATATATATGTAAATCAGGTACAGGATACTACTAACTTATTCAACAGATTTGATTTGCGAAGACACTAATTATAGCCTAATCTGTAATTGTGGGGATGTCATTTTTTTCCGAAGCGTACAAAAATTTGACAGCAGATTAATATTTTTGGATAAAGTGCCATTTCCGAAAACAATCAAACAATCGTGCTATTGCTCAACTGGTTTACAATTTTCAGGTTCTCATGGGCCTAAGTTAACCGTTACCAGAAGCCTATCTGCTGTGGTACCGGTACCTACACAGTATCAGGGACATGAAATGATCTTCACAGGTGGTCAGGTGATGTATCTTGTAATAGGATAGGATATCATTTGCGGGAGAGAATACAGCTTAAACCATATGGCGAACCACGACCTATCGTGCAGTAACCAGTTCCGAATCGGGGTGAAGGTTTTGGATCATGGCATTTCTTATTTTTCCTGAGAGAGAGAGAGAAAGAGAGAGTTTATTAATTTCATCAACCAGAAAACATTAGAATATATGAAATACAGTACTGCATAAAATTATACGTTTTCGGTACAGTCTGGGGGGTTGCGATACGACCTCTCGGTCATCAGAGTTTACTACCACCCAATTTGCGAAAATAAGATTGCAGATTCAGAGACATTAATCTGGTGTGAGTGCACATAATAAATATTAATTGTAACGTGTAATTTGCGTATGTCATAGATAAATAAATAATAAAAAAGCAAAAGTGAAAAAAATAATATCGTTGTTCGGTCCATAAAATACAAAGCAATTTCCACTCAGCATAATTTTCATTCCACTTGTGATAGAGAAAAAATAAATAATATATATGATCATTGGTCAGTGACAGGACTCGGACTAAAATTAAACAAAGCAACGGCAAGCTGGTTTTACCATGATTTCACTGCACAACAAATTAACCTTAAAATGATATAGCAAAATTTTGAAATATTGGGGGACTGAATTTTGTATATTCTGGAGTAGATGAATGGAACCAAAATCTTCAAATATAGACAAGCTTGCGTCATTTTACTGATGCACTGTGCAATTCCCGGGTCACAGACAAAATGATTTCCAATTAATTAAGTTACTCATTGAAGCTCTGGTCACTGTGCAAAGAGGTTTCAAAACATCAGCAACAACGAGATAGTGGTGTTGACCGTTCCGAAGAAATAGGAATAATTTAGGTACCAACGCAAAACAAGATTCAGTCACTCTACTATGACTCATGCGTGAGTAAAGGGATATTGTATTCTATACAATAATAAACAGGTTAATAAAAAGTTAGAATAATAATTACATATAACACCAAACTATGTTTCACCAAACGTATTTGTGAGATATCTCACTCATTATACAACAAATATCAATAAGAAACAGGTTCATTTTATCAATCCCCATTAGTAATAATGGTAAATAAAACAATGTGACACACAATGGGTCATGTTTGACTGATTGATATCAAAAACCACTCGGAAATTCCTAATAAAATTAGAATGGATAATCAAGACTGAGACACTGCAGCATACTGGCAGAATGTCAGCAGTTCGGAGACCCGGACACCTAGGCGGATGTAATTGCATCAGCAAGCAACAAAAAATGTTGGTTCAGAGTCATCGATGATGGCTTTGAAACCTTTCGTCATTCGAGGGAAATAGCATGAACAATTCCTGACACCAGAGGAAAAAACAGAATTACGACACCCAACATTAAGATCAGGTTTCAGGGCAGGATAACTGATCGCTAGAATATGAATACATTATTATTAGATTCGATTGCAAGAAGAAATTTAGTTTGTATCATGATTTCACTGCACAATACATCCTTAAATTAATAAGAAAAATAAGTTGCAATATATACCTATTACAATCTCAAACTGTTCCACAGACTGGTATAATGTGACACACTCTGACATATGGGGATAATAGGTTCCATCAGAAGAAGATTTTGCAAATGTGCAATATCAAATTACACATCGTAGGCCAGAAGATAAATAAACATAAACCATTCCCCCTTGGTCATCATTATTCTGTGGCTTGAGTACAACTAGCAATTTATTAGTTGCACTGGGTTACTGTTAAAGCCTCAGCCACAAATCTCTATGACTGTGATGACAAAAATAAATCTAAAAACAAGCAGCGAAGTAGACAGGGTGATGATTTTGGTTTGATTTGGCTTTTATGGCTCATACTTACTAGACATATGAATACCCAGCTTGACAGACTGATTTTTGAACGGGATGCGCTCAAACAGGGAAACTATGTCGAATCTTACTGTAAACTATATTAAATTATAAACATTAGCCAAATCAGAAAATATCATCGGGCACAGTTACAATAGGACAGTGAATAAAATAAAGCAAACACTATTATTATTAAAGAACATTTGCATCATTGTAAATAAATGGAATAATAGATTGCACAAAAAATATCATCGTATCGTTTCACAGCATAAAGATAAATTTTTTAAATTAATTATTGCCTATTTCACAGTGTAATAAGGAAAGCAGTACTTATAAGGCAAAATCCAATATATATCATGATTCTGCTGTACAACAGTATACTAAGGTGTAACTCACCAATTGTCTGTGCCCTATTAGGTTATTAGGTGATGCCCAGACACGTATCTCAATTATCCAGAGTGACAAACACACAAGTACATAATTCAAGATTGAATTTTCAAATTGTAGTTAGATAACCATGTTAAGCCACACAGAAGCAAAAATGCTGATAAAGGTATCAGCAATACCTTTATCCAACAATAACTTCAAATATTCGTTTTTAAATTTATTGTACGGTGAGCTTCTGATATAGTCAGGAATCTCATTCCATACTTTGGGACCCATTATTTTAATTGAGTTACCACCAATATTAGAATTTGTACGTGAAATAAAATAATCTCCACTGGCAGCAGAGCGTGTATTGTAGGAATGAATCTCACTGGTGTTTGTAAAGTAGGAATTAAAAGCTTCAGGAAGTAAATTATGTTTATACTGGTACATAATCTTGGCAACCTCAAAAATGTAGACATCATTCAATTTCAATATGTTCATTTCTTTGTAAATTGGGCTAAGACTGCGTCTCAGAGGCGTGTTAGTCATAAGTCTGAGGGCTCGATTTTGTAATACAGAAATAGGATTTAGTCGGTTTTTGCTAGCGGTTCCCCAAACTACAATTCCATATCGCAGGTATGAATAAAACAGAGAAAAATAAACAATTCTTAGGACCATTCTAGGAACTAGACCCTTCAGTTTGGACAGCATGCCTACAGTGCTTGACAATTTTGATTTCAGGTGGTTTATATGTGTATCCCAACTAAGACGAGTATCGAGGTAAACTCCAAGATATTTAACGGATTCGAACACATTCAACATCTTTCCACTCAATACAAATTTGGGAGCCTTGTTTGAATTTTCAATTTGTCTGTGATTAATTAGAAGGACTTGTGTTTTCTCTGGATTAACTGTAAGTTTGTTGCTGGACATCCAAAAGGAAAATATCTTGTAGACTACAATTAACTTTTTTTCTAGGTCTATAATATTAGAGGAAGCAGAAGTGGCACTAGTGTCATCAGCAAAAAGTTTAATAAATTCACAATTGGTATTGACAATGTCATTAATGTATACCAGGAACAGTGTTGGGCCAAGGACAGACCCCTGTGGGACACCGACAGATACCATTTCAAGCTGTGATTCACACGCGTCCAAACTAACAAATTGACTTCGGTTGTGTAAATAGTTCGAAAAAAGATTTCCAGCGACTCCGCGAACCCCGTAATGATCCAGTTTTCTCAGAAGAATTTGATGATCAACAGTGTCAAAAGCTTTTTTTAAATCTAGAAATATACTGCAACCTATTTGATTATTATCATATATTTCATAGTACTTATTTACAATGTCTAAAATAGCATGAGTAGTGCAGTGATCATTTCGAAATCCAAATTGGTCCCGATTCAAAATTGAATGCCTATCCATGAAATTTTTTAGACGACCATGTAATAATTTTTCAAATACAATTGACAAACAAGAGAGAATGGAGATGGGGCGATAATTGGAAATTTCGTTTTTTTTACCGGATTTATACACAGGTACCACTCTTGCAATTTTGAGATGATCCGGAAACAACCCTAGCTTTATAGAAAAATTAAAAAAGATGCAAAGGCTAGGGCTAAATATATCCTTTAGCAATTTTATTAGATGAACGGGAATGCGATCAAAACCCTCAGCTTTACCACTTTTAAGTGAGCTGATAACCATTTTAATTTCAGAAATCGAGGCTTCTTCTAAAATCATAGAGGTTTTTGTTCGAGTTCGTAAAAATTTAGTAAAATCATCACAATTCACTGCATTAAAAGCTGATGCCAATTTCGGGCCAATCTGGGAAAAATATGTGTTGAACAAGTTGGACATTTGTGCAGGGTCATTGATCAGTCTTCCAGAATCGGAAATCGAATGTGGTCTGGTCTTGACACCTTTAGAATTAATTATAGTACTAATCGTGTTCCAAGTTGATTTGATATCATTTTTGGTTTTTCGAAAGCAATCGTGATAATAATTTTCTTTTGCCTTTTTTTTAATGTGGCCGAGTTTGTTTGAATATCTTTTATAAAAAATTTGCTGTTCACTGGAGCCTTTCAGAAAATGAGATTTGTGTAGGCGGTCTCTAACCTTAATGGAACGTAAAATACCAGAGGTGATCCACGGCTTTCTTTCAAGCTGACGCTCCTTGCGGGTGACTTTCCGTAAAGGGGCATGTTTGTCTATCAAATTTTTAATTTTCAAGACAAATTCATCAAATAGTGAGTTATAATTATAAGTGCCAATACTTAGAGAAAAATTTTGTTCGAGTATATTAGATGCTTCTGTCAAAAACTGGGTGTTATTGAATCTGTTCATATCGCGTTTCAATCGGTGTTGAGGTTGGCTTGTTGGTTCACGTAATTGAATTTGACAAAATATTGGGTAATGATCAGTAATAGTATTATGCCAAACAAATGATGTGATAGGTTTGCTGAAAATATTGGTGTAAATATGATCCAGAAGAGTTGAGCAATTTCTCGTTACTCTAGTTGCACGGGTAATTAAAGGAATCGTAGCATGTGATTTCAACATTTCATTATAATCATTAATAATTTTCGAGGGACAGAGCAAATTAATATTCAAATCACCGGTGATTATAAATTTTTTCCTTCATTAGTCAAAGTACACAGGGAATCATTTAGTTTGGAAATGAAATCATTTAGATTTGGATTTGGATGGCGATAGAGAATTCCAATGACAATCGATGACTTTTTATCAATTCGAAAGGGTAATTCCAACCATAGTTCTTCACAGCCAGTGAGATTGATTCCATATTCTTCAATTCTTTTTGCAGAAATATCTTTTTTTATAAAAGCGCCAACTCCACCTGCATTTGTAGGGGTCGGAGTATGGTAAAAATTATAGCCTCTAATATCAATATTAGAATTTGGATCCGATTTCAATTTAGTTTCAGACAGAGCAATCACTGTAGGTAGCATGTTTAAATCACACAAAAGATTGGATAGGTCAAAAACATTTTTTTGGATTGAACGGATGTTCAAGTGAGCTACGGTTAAAAACTTTTTGGAATGATTGGAGAGTGCTTTTGTGACTTCTTGGGTGGAATGCAAAAATTGACAAGGGCTAATATTATTAAAACTAAAGGCATCATTATCAATTTGACTGGATAAAGTATTATATCCTGCAGGAATAGAGCTTTGGCTAAATGGCAATATAGAGTTGAGGCAACATGTACAGTAATATTGATCATCAGACTCCCCCAACAAATCGAAAGCTACTCTTGATAGATTTGAACAGACAAAATGAACCCAACAATTACACAGGTCACAGCAAATTGACTCACCAATACAGTTGATTTTGCAGTTAGAACAAGGATATAACGAAGACATTTTGAAACATAAAAAAAAAAAAAAAAATAATTAAGTAGCTGTGATAATGACAAACCACAGTTATTCAAGACACTCAAGGTCTGCTAAATGGGTAATAGGTATCCGGGCAGAGTCTTCAGTTTTGCGCATAAAAATATTTCCATTGGTTGTCCACAATCTCTCATACTTTTTGGATTTTTTTACCAATCGCGCATTATATAGAAGATTATTTCTGTAGCTAGTTAAGTTTTCATTTATAAAAAGACTGGTCATACCTTGGATGCCGAAATTTTTAATACCTCCAGTAAGTTTTTTTTTGCTTATGAACTCGTTCCTCTTGTTACGATTTGTAAATCTGACAATTATTGGTTCAGATTTCTTTTTGTCACGTCTAGGAAGTCTGTGTGAAATGGATATGTCCTAGGGCCGAATTTTGATACCTAGAAGGACACCCATTTGCATGATAATATCATCAGTATTTTCACTCGCAGAGTATGGTATACCATGGAATTCAAGATTGTCTCTTCTAATATACTGGGCCAAATCTTCAAAATCCTTGTCAAATCGCATGTGTAAAGTTGACAACAATTCTAGTAAAGATTCGTTGGTGGCAGATAATTTCATAACGGTGTCTTCCAGATCTGATAAACGCCCTTTGTGAGACTCGAACTGTTCATTGATGAATATTTGGCTGTCTTCCACTGCTTTAACCGAATTGACTAGCTTTTCGTCATTTTCATGCAGGGTAGTGATGTCATTACACACCTGGTCAATTTTTCCCATAAGATCAGTATTCTGTTTGCTCATCTCATCAATAGTAGACTTGATCTGCTGAGTGCTATTGAGGACAGATTCATTCAGCTCTGTGGATATCTTTTTATCATGTTCCCCAATGGATTCTTCAAGCTACTGGTATGGAGAGTGATCTAGAGTACATTGTCACGGTAACAAAGTAGATAGACTGTAGATGAGTTAGCTACGGGTATGGAGAGGGAAGTACTAAAATGTCGTCGGAGGCGTCGAGGGCTAAGGGAAAGCGTCGGAGGCTAAGGGAAAGCGTCGGAGGCTAAGGGAAAGCGTCGGAGGCTAAGGGAAAGCGTCGGAGGCTAAGGGAAAGCGTCGGAGGCTGAGGGAAAGCGTCGGGGGCTAAGGGAAAGCGTCGGAGGCTAAGGGGAAGCGTCGGAGGCTAAGGGAAAGCGTTGGGGGCTAAGGGGAAGCTTCGGGGGCTAAGGGGAAGCGTCGAAGACTAAGGGGAATCGTTGGGGGCTAAGGGGAAGCTTCGGGGGCTAAGGGAAAGCGTCGAAGACTACTAAGGGGAATCGTTGGGGGATAAGGGAAAGCGTCGGAGGCTAAGGGAAAGCGTCGGGGGCTAAGGGAAAGCGTCAGAGGCTAAGCGAAAGCGTCGGGGGACAAGGGAAAGCTTGGAGAGAGCTGAGAGCTTTTAATGTTTATGTTGTGATCACGAAAAGAAATTAAAATATCCCGCCTAAGGCTAACTTGGATGGTCACAGAAAGTGTATAAAAGCGAGTGCATTTTTATCCATTAATAAGAGAAGATTAGATTGTATTGAGAGTCTGAAATTATTCTTTTTGTTGAAGTATAATAAAGAATATCGAATTTGGTCTCTATCTCGTTCTTCTATCTTGACCCTCCAGGGTTAAGATATTATATAAGCCCTATGACTGGTAAACCCTTGGAATGGAAGATTGCCGTATCATTGAAGCACGGGAGTCAGGACAAAATTTCGAATAACAGTTAAGTAACGTTTTTCACGATTATATTAAATAACGTTCGGGGCCATTGCTAACATTAATCTGTGTTCGTATTTTTTCATTCACCATGTTCAACCTCAATTAAAGAATCGATGTTGTGCAGAGACAAAGAAGACAAGACGACGATGTTACTTTGAACAGAAGATCGAAGCAAAATTAACAACAAGAGCGGATGTGCATCAGAAAAAATGCAACAACGAATTTGCCTGTCGGACTGCGTCAATACGATTTCTAAAAAGTCTTAAAATGTACAGCACTAAAAGTTGATAAAAAAACGTTATTCAAAAAAGTGAACAATCAAATTTATAAAAATGAAGACGACGCTGATAAAAACTAAGAAATTATATTGCTTAGATGTCAGATTTTTTATAAATTGTGCTGCGTTTTTATTCCTTGCCTTTATAATGTTTATTTTGCGGTGAAAGAATTTTAAAATTTTCTTACTCTTCGAAAACCATTTCATGTATTTTCTCTCTTCTTTTATGGCGTTAAAATTCGGCCGGCTTATCAATTTCTTAAAAAAATTACTTAAACTGATATTTTAATCATGCATAATTTTTTTGATCAATTAATTGTGCGTCGGTGGTAATATCAGTAAATTTTCTTATTGAACCAAATTAATTGAGAGTGACAGATACAAACAAATAGTTTTTGTTGAATAGATTTTTATGTTGATAATGAAAAGTTGAGAATGTTTAATCATACTTTAAAAAAAAACATCGCTGCAAAAAGCGGTAAACGCGCCAGGATATATTCGCAAAAAGCGAGTATCAACCTCAAAACTCTTTTTTTTATACAAAGCCCAAAGATGGCAAAGACTAACACAACTACAAAGCCAAACGATGCCACATTTTTTATTTAGAAGGCGTGAAAGCTATTCATTGTGTAACGAAATATATTGAATTCAAACATTGTTCAATCTGTAAAAAACAATTTTTTAATTAAATAAAACTCCAACTCTACATCCCTCAAACCTACATTCTCTATATCTTTACTTTCTCTTACTAAATTTTCACCTCTCTTGTTGGTATAAATTTTTGTTTTAGATGCGAATTTTACGTAGGTATGCTCATTTTATTGTTGTTTTCTTTTTATATCGTTATATATTTCCAGAAGCTGACCATTCATGTTGCCTAATCAAAGTCACTCCGTGTTTAGGGGGGCGATATATATGTAGCAACCATGGTCAAAATCATGACCACTAGGCGAATTTGGCATTCAATATATCAGGTTAATTAGGTTCGAGCACCATGCGTCCAACGCATGATCAACAAAATTAAAAAAAGTTCTTTTATAAGCAATCAACACCTGCTATGATAGTTCGAAAACAATGTTTATGTTGTGATCATGTCTGACGAAAAGAAATTAAAATATCCCGCTAACTTGGATGGTCACAGAAAGTGTATAAAAGCGAGTACATTTTTATCTATCAATAAGAGAAGTTTAGATTGCATTGAGATTCTGAAATTATTCGTAATATTCGCCGTATTATCAGCTTTTCTCTCTCGCAGGATAAAAATGATATCCTATATATCGGGGTGACTGGATGTATCCCAAACAGAGTTACCACCAGTTTGCAGTTACGAATGCGCGTTATATTTAAATAATCCATTCATAGCTATAACACACTGCAAAGTTTACCGTCACAATTCTCATATCAAAAATTTAATTTCAATTTACGCTAAATAAAAGCCGTAATAAAATTGACACTATGTATATGCCCCACCAGTATAGAATATGAATACAATGGATGAGTGAATTTAATCCATAACAGTGAACATGAATACGACACACATTGACCCCCTTATAGATTTATATTTCTCGAGGTTTATTTGCTTAAGTGTCAAAAAAGATGTGACGTTTGTTTTATTTTCATTTAAAACTATGAAAAAAAATGCATGAACTCGAAACTCTTTTTGACTTCTGAGCTTGAACTAGAACTATTTAGAAAATTTCCTACTCAGTTCGCATCCCCGGTGGAAACCGTTGACACTACGCCATTTATAGCGTTTCAATTGGGAAGGACGGGATGTTTTCGCCTGTTCTACAGGCTTCTTTTTCATTTCATGTGGTTCGTAGCATAATCAGTGGTATTTAGTAGATTCCTTCCAGATGCTGCTTCCAACCTTGCCTGATGCAGTTTTAATATTGGGATAAGCCGGTTGAACCCATTCACTAATGGGTTAATAAACCTTAGCGAATGCTTTTCAACATTTCTAGCTGCAAATCGAGTATTTTAAATCTGAATCTGATATCAGGTAATAATTTTTTTCTATTCGATCACCCAAAGATGACATCGAGGAATGCAAAAAAACACGTTTTTCCCTTAGCGTTCCCCGTTTTCTTTCATCCCTCTAAGCCTTCTTTCAGTCCCCAACGCTTCCCCTTATCCCTTGACGATTTTCTTTAACTCACTACGCTTCTTCTAATACCACGTAGCTTCGCTTCAGTCTCCGAAGCTCCCCTAAGGCGCCGAAGGCCTCCTTTAGCCCCCAACGATTTCCCCTAGCATCTGACGCTTCCTGTTAGGCCCCAAAGCTTTCCTTAGACCCCGACGCTTTCCCTTAGCCTTCGACGCTTCCCCTTAGCCTCCGACGCTTTCCCTTAGCCCCCGACGCTTTCCCTTAGCCCTCTACGCCCTCCACGCGCCCGACGACAATTTAGTACTACCGGTTTTTTGATAGCAGAAAATGGCTTTGCATATCAGTAATACTGGCATTTTGGCTTCGGTATGCCGGTACAAAATATACCTGATGCCGCCCAGCTCCAGATACCACTCACTGCACTTTACTATGAGGGTTTAGTTCTGTATGGGATATTTTCTGCTTATCGTGCACTTGATCTTGCAATAGCTCTTTGTCATTTGGAGTGGTCAGGGGCTTTTGTCCTTGCTTGGAGTGAACTTCTATAATGAGAATAATTCCTAAAAAATCGTAAAATGACCTTTTAAGTGCTTTAAAAATGTATCGTGAGTCTTCGTCGCGCATACCCACAATACGCTTATTTAGCCTATTTTTAAACCCTGAAATCCCCTTTTTTTTAAATAAATTTCCGCGTGTCTGACACGTTTTTTTCGTATGTTAACAATACACAATTAATTTTTTTAATTTGTAGCCACTTCTTAGAGTGGATTACCTTGTCCAAGGCCCTGTAACTGTGGCCACTTATAGGCAGACAGGGATACAATTGCTGGAAAGATTTGATCTTTTCGTGTTCGACTTGGCCTTTACACCATGGGTTAGGTGGTGGACATGGATAAGCGAGTCGGACTCGCCGAGTCTCGAACCCGAGATATTCGTCCGGCGATGCCTACATGTTTAACCACTAGGCCATCGCGCCATCGCTGCAATGTTAATGTCTCGTTTATGTCATTATCAATCCCCATGTAGACACCTCATGTGACACAATCCCTCAATCTAAGTAAGCTCCTTGACATGATATGTATCTTGTGTTATGGCATAGTTTTTTTCATGATAACTAGGAATAGTGCAGTGTAGCAGAATGCTATCTACTCAGGCACCCAAAGAAAATGTGCCCACCAGAAGAAAATTTAGCAAATGGAACAATTTCATGACATATATCTTGCAGTAAGATAAAAATGTCTCTTTTGGAATGTCTAGTAGTAGTCAAACTGTATAATAAGGTTATTTTTTTGTTCGGCCAAGGAAAATAACCCGCATTTTTCTGGACACCCGAAGAAAAAAAGATTATGTCACCCTGATATAGTGCTTCACTAGACCTGCAGAATTTTGCAATCAATGCCAAATATGTATTGTGTGTAACGCCACTGTTATAAAGCCACCTCGATATTGTATTTTTTTGTATAAATCATGATCATAATAAATAAGCGGTATCACCCAGGGCAGATATCAGATACCAATAAACCTACCAACCTATTTTATAATAATATCAATTGCTAGAAGATGAGAATGCCTAATTTTTTGTCAATAAAATTATTTCCATTCCCATAGTGGGGAGTATATTTCTATTTTCCAATGTCTATTTTTAACTGTCTCGTAGTAACCAATTTGTAAATGGTTCAAAATCATGATTATTACTATGAAATAGCAGTGTTGATTGTTTGAAGCTTTTTTGTCCATCTGAATGAAATCACATGTACATTGACAACACCCAAGGAAAAGCAATATTTTAGTGGGCACGATGCCTAGTGGTTAAACATGTTGGCATCGCAGGTTGAAGATCTCTGGTTCGAGTCCGACCTGTCTGAGGGTATAATAATTTGAGTAGGCTAAGCCGAACAGGAAAAGATCATATCTTTCCAATAATTCTAACCCTGCTCATCTATAGGTGGCTGCTGGTACTGGGCCTCCAAGAAGTGACTGTAAAAAATGAGAATAAAAAGATTCTGTCGCCATTAAATTTTATATTGAGTACTACATGTCTTGTGCAACAAAGTATCATATTTACATCTCATAAACCTACGGTAGATCATTTTAGGAACCCTGAGCCATTAAACAATTACTAACTCAGTAAACACGGCACAAAATAAACAACACTACACGTACAGACTGGTAGAATGTCAGCAACTCTTTGTTTAAACAATCACTCACTCTGTAAACACAGCACAAAATACACAACACTACATGTACAGACTGGCAGAATGTCAGCTACTCTTTGTTTAAACAATCACTCACTCGGTAAACACAGCACAAAATACACAACACTACATGTACAGAATGTCAGCTACTCTGATACTCAATACATTCGTAACCAATGGCTGCCATTAGAAGAAAGGTACCAGATGGGCAATATTTAATGTAAAAGATTGAAATGTCTCTATTTGAGTGTATTTAGTAATGTTCACTTGCGTATAGCCCTATATAATATATAAGGATTTTGCAATCAAAGCCAAATATACATGTGAGGCCAGTGCTATAAAGTCACCTCAGTATCGTATTATTTTGCTTAAATCATGATTTTTCCGCATAATAAGCAGTAATGAAACAATAATTCAAAAAATATTGGGTTGTGCAAAAGCAGTTTTGTCAAGAGTCAAGTTGTATTTTCTGTGTCGTGAAAGGTTGAATATTTACTAATAGTCCAGGACAGATATTAGTAACTTCAGTTCACTTATGCATGTAACGTTTTCCACTCGCAGTATGTTTTTTTTATAGCCACTTTTTCGAGCGAATCACCTTGCCCAAGGCCCAGTACCAGCGCCACTTATAGATGGGCAGGGTAGGAATTACTGGAAAGATATGATCTTTTCTTGTTTGGCTTAGCCTACCGCAGTTATTACACCCTGGGTTGAGTGGTGGGCATGGATAAACGAGCCGGCTAGCCGGGGCTTGAACTCGAGATCTTCAACCTACGATGCCAACATGTTTAACCACTAGGCCATCGCGTCCACTACGGTTGCTGGTGTTACATTTTATTAAATCCTTTGAAATATTAATGATCGTTTGTGGTTGATTATAGATAGTGGTACTGCTTTACATTCCCCAATTTCCAAAGAGAATAAAAGTGTGTGTTGCTATTAATTTGTTCTTTTGTTTGTTTCATGTTATAGCTTCTAGTTTGATATGAAGTAGATTTTGTCATCTGATATTCAAAATGTCTCTAAAGATTGAAATAAATGATAACGAACATGCAAATGGAATTCTACAAGAACTTAACAGGTGAGTACATTTGGCTTCGACTGATGTTGGATAATTTTGGTTGATTATGAGAATGATTTGAAATATTGTAATTATGTTGTGTTTTCATATATACTTGATCAATTGGTCATTGTAATGTTATTTGTCCCTTCATATTTCCGGTAGACATCGAAATCGGCAAGTATTGGTGATTTTTGAAGTATCGGTACTGGTATCGGAAAATTTTTATCACCGATACCGGATACGTCTTTACAGCGGAGCGTACGAATATGCTTTATTTACTGATAATAAATGGGAAGACCTCGCATTTCACTGCCCTGAAAAAATACTTAAAAGGGGCATGCTCGCATGAACAATTTTTATTTACACCTCGGGTTTTTAGTAAATGAAAACTGTCAATCCACTCACTATATGCTCTTTTTGATGCAGAAAAAGGTGATAGGTGTCACGTTTAGTTGTGTAACCACGAACATTTGCTCTCAATCTTTGAACCCATGTATGCTTGAAAGCAGCATCAATTCGGCATATTTTCATCCATATAAGTTTGCACTCCAATTTTTTTTTTGTTTTTGTTTTATAGCCACTTCTTAGAGTGAATCACCCTGTCCAAGGCCCTGTAACAGCGGCCACTTATAGACGGGCAGGGTTACAATTGTGGGAAAGATGTGATCTTTCCTTGTTCGTGATGGCCTACCCAAGTTATTACACCCTGGGTTGATTGGTGGGCATGGATAAGCGAGCCGGACTCGCCGGGACTCGAACCTGAGATCGTCAACCTACAATGCCAACGTGTTTAACCACTTGGCCATCACGCCCGAAATGGATGCAAGAGTTCAAGGGTCCAAACGTACGTAGGCGCACACATACATGGGTTCAACCATAACAAGTATGTGGATACAGGAAGGCCTTAAACATATTTCATAAAGTACTCGGTATCGGAATATAATTATAAAAGTGGTATCGGCGAAAATTTTGGTATCGACCCATCTCTAATTTCCTGTATCCCTGACCGTTGGTAGGCACACCGGGTAATCCACCTCATTTTGTCATCTGTGATGTAACTTTTCTTTATTTCCACATTTATCTTATGGTCATTTTTACCACAAATTGAAGAGTGAGTTTTGGGTCAATAATAAGAAAGTGAGGATTGTTTTTGAAGCGAAACGTATCACGCATCCTATCAAACTTATGTTTTGAGATGAATCATAATAGATTCAATATATCTATATTTAGTTTCCTGTAGGTACGGACTTGGAATAGTCCCAAGTATTTCTTATGTGTTGTAAAAGGTGACTTAAGAAATAAAAGTGTAAGATGATCTTATTATTGTCCAGATCAGATATCATTTATTGCACTTTACCATAGTAGTTCAGTTCCGTTAGATATATTTAAGCATTGCTTAAATCTAACCAACTCATGGCCATTTTTACAACAAAGTCCTGGCTTCAAAATGTGGTAGTAGCAACTGGACTTCAGTGGACAACATCCCCAAAAGTATTGAACTGCTATAACAAACTGCAGTATGTGGTATCTGCCCTGGCGATGATAAAACGTTTCTTTTTGGTCGAATTTCAGCTTTCAGTAACCTCATATCCGAGTCTCATATCCGAGACTTCATTACGAGTCCCAAATCGAGTCGAAGAACACGCGAGTTAAAAAGCGAGGCTGGTAGTGTGGTACGGTGCGAAGATTTGTACGGTACGATACTTTTTTAAATTTTCGTACTTGGTATGCTACGGTACAAAGTTTGATATTTATTTCGTACCATACCGTACTCTTTTTCGTACCTTCGCATTAGACCATGTTCTCCTACAGCAGATCAGATAAACTGTGTCGTATTATCGGTTTTACTGTCCTGAATTTTAAACCAATTTTTGGTATTTTTCACGTTTTTATGGAATCACGTAAATCAAACTTTCAATCTTTGATATTTTTCAGTTCAAGAAAAAAAGGCGGTGGTTTACATTGTGACTTCACTATCATAGCTGGTTCAGAAGAAATATCTGTTCATAAGATATTATATCGGCAGGATCTGATTATTTCAAAGCAATGCTGGCCCATAATGTAAGTTGTTAGTTATTATATCGGTGGGATCTGATTATTTCAAAGCAATGCTGGCTCGCAATGTAAGTTGTTAGTTATTATATCGGCAGGATCTGATTATTTCAAAGCAATGCTGGCTCGTAGTGTAAGTTGTTAGTTATTATATCGGCAGGATCTGATTATTTCAAAGCAATGCTGGCTCGTAGTGTAAGTTATTAGGTATGATCTTTTATCTTTCAAACATATACATTATATCTCACCATTTGGCGCCAGAATAAAAGGCTTGTATATTTCCTAAATATTCACAGCCTTTTATATACACAAAAACTCCAATCAGCTCATATGATCTCTTATATTCATTCCCATAGAAAGTCGAGACAAAAAATATATTTTTTTGTCGCTGCATGTTGACTACATTTGGGGAGGACATGTGCGACATCTGAAATCTGGTATAAACTGCTCAACCTAGCATTCGTCAAGCGAATACAATTGTTTGTAAGATATTCTATGAATCAGTACGGCTTGTTGTTATTGTTGGTTAGAATTTTAGTTTGAAACTTGATCTTATAAACTTCTATTCCAGACTGTCGAGACAAAGTCTGGTCGAGTTGAAATGAAAGGTGTCGACCCAACTTGTTTGAAACAATCTATAGAATATATTTACACTGGTCAAATATCAACTACTGGTGAATATGCTGAAGCATTGATGCATGTAGCTCAATTACTACAGTTGAAAAGTAAGTTCAAATCTATTATGTTTAAGTTGTTACGAAGATTTGACACTTATCTACTGCAGTAAATGACAAAATGCATTTATAAATCGAACACACTTGGTCTATACATATAGCAAAAGTATTACAATATTATGTATTAAGATACACAGAGACAACCTACAGTCAATTCAGGCAACTCGATTGACGATGCAGCCTGATACAATATATGAATGTATTTGTTGTTTCTAGAACCATAACATCAAAATGCGCTCCTCAAGGTTTGTTTATGACCTAGGTGCAGAAACCTCACATCCAGAAACAAGTGACAATGTTGATTAGACTTTTTTCTGGTTGTCCAAATCCACCTGCAAGGAGATAAGTGTCCATTTTTTTGGCAAAAACGAGTTACCGTAGTTTCCTTCTCTCTTTCGAAAAATTAGGGTGTCAGTTTCAATGTTTCCACTACAAAGTCCATGAGTGTTCTGTTCACTATCTTGCCAGTTTTTTCCTTGTCCCAACCCGCTAGTCTTTCCTCTTCCTATTGCATCCGTATTCCGTCATCTCACCCTTACAATTATTCCCACTTTTCCACACTGTCAATATCACCTCCTACACTGTGAATGATCCCTCTTCACCCAATGTTCTTTCCACTCCCGCGTTGTTTCCTTCTCCTATCCAATTATTGTCCTCTATTCGCGTCATCGTTCTCTTTTTCCAACATCGCCAATTTTTTTAATCGTTCCAACCTGTTATCAATCCTTGTAATTTCAGAATTATCAGATGGAATCATTGATTCACTTGAACAAAATCTTGATCCAAAATTATTCTTTGTAACAAAAAGAATCGCAAAGCTGTTCAGTTACGAAGAATTAGAAGTAAAATGTGAGGAGTTTGCGATGGATAGATTTGAAGAAATTTCAGTTCTGGATGAGTTTGATCAACTTGAAGAAAAGGAAATGCTGAGATTGGTCAATGGAGAAGGAAACAAGGTAACGTGTAACATTTTTTTCGGGAAAAAAACGATGTCTGAAATGTCGAATCACCCTAAACTTATAAGATACAATTTTCCGTTTAGATAAGATTCCTTTTTTTAGTGTTCCCCTTTCCCACCCCACCTAGATAATGTCCCCTTTCCCTAATTAACCGCTGTACCCTTTTCTCAAATTGTCAGAGTTCACACTTCTCGTCTTGATACCTCTGTATACAAATGGCATCTAGCTGGTTCAAATGCGGCCTGAAAAAAGATAAATTAAGAAAAAATTCAACTACCTCCTAGAAAGAAATTTAATAATTTTGTATTCGTATTTACATAGGCTTAATATTCTAAGTGTTTTAGTCACTTCCATCTCCACAAGTAATTTTATTCGTTTCAGGCATCAGACGGGATTAAGTTGAAAGCTTTGATATTTTGGATAAAATTTGACGAGAAGAATCGCAGGAAGTTTCTGAAGGAAATCAATATATACGTTGATTTAAAGAATGTTCCTTTGAGTTATGGGAGATTCCTAGTTGAAAAAGAGGTTTGTACAGTATTCGTATAGAAAGAAAAAAAACTACGCAAATATCGGCATAATCTGGGGGGTGTCTACAAATTCAGGCCTTGGTCACACATGCGGCTGTTTCATTGTGACTGTTTTGAGGACATCAGACCTCCCTAATATATATTCCTTTTAAAATTAAAACAGTTTAAATTAAATTTGCAATTCTTTTTCAGCCAATAGTGAAGTCCTGTCTTGAATTCTCTCAAGCTCTCCTTTTATCTGTGATGGACAGTTTTGAATGTTGTTGCTTCAGATATTGCTGTGAAGGTGGATGAATCAAGTGAGTGTTAAATGTATTAGTGGATTCATTTGTCCAGCACAAATACTTATCATGTTGACATGACATATTAATTCCATTCTCTCTTTTTAACATCATCAATTTTCACTGTATGTTTTTCAAATGTTTCTTTTCAAGCCTCTGAGTATTTGAAAGCTAAGTTCTTATTTTGTATAAAGGGATCGAACAACGGGATTTGAATAATAATGTGGTTATTTATATAATGTGAGCTTCAAACTAGAATGTGTGTATGATTTCCTGCAATAAAGAATGTATATCAGCCGTTGTAATCATATTACGTCAATATCAGTGTTTTTAACAAAAGGTTTCAGGTTTTTGCCTTGGTAGGTTCATTTGATGAATCCACATCCACAACTAAACCCAAAGTCAACTAACTTGCGTAGGTTTGAACGAACAAGAAAGCTATATATATTCTTTCGTTATTAACTCCTCGAGTAACTATAGCAGGAGAGATACTAGTTCATTCTCTCAGTATTCAATGCAATATTAATGATTTGAAGGAAAAAATACATTACATTGCTCTTCAATATCCAGTAGATATATATTGTATATTCATCATGATATGTTTTACAGTTGTGGTATTTGATGAAAAATCAAAGGCTCTACAGTGTTTGGATCTGGAGAGGAAAACATGGAAGAAGCTTCAGGTTAGTTGTCCAAACCTGAATTGTTTGATGCTGATCTTGATTTCCGATCAGAATCATTATTTCTTGAAGAGCATGCCTTGTGATCCTTCAGTAAATCACACCAGACAGAACATGTTAAGAAAACAATTTTCAAATTGAGGTACTCACGAAAAGTTAGGTATTTCAAAGGTCAAAGTTTATTTCAGGCAAATCGATTGACAACATGAAGTTCAACATCTTTACACAAATGTTTCTATTTTTCACAATATGAAAGGCTTGGGGCAGCGCCTGAAAAGAACCTACTGGTGATCACTTGGAGAATGAGGGAAGCCGAGATAATAATATGTTATAATATAGAGATAGAAATTATGTGAAACAAATTAGCAGGGTTGACTTTAAAAGCGATGACAACTACTCAACCTTGACTTAGGGAGGTAATTACTCAACACATTTTAACCTGCTCAACGAATGATTATTATGGGGTCCTTTAAAATATGAAATTATTTTTCGGGGTTCAGTAATAATTAACCTTTGTTTTCAATTGACTACTACTCAAACCAGTTGGGTGACAATTGAACTTCAATTTTGTTTCAAAACACACACACGCACACATGTTTTACGCGATGATCGTTCTCTCTTAATTACTGGCGAAACTGTCCAACCTGCGTGACCACTAAGTCTATGATCCGACAGCAGAGCTACCCCGACGGGAAGATATCACTTTGAGGCATTCGCTTTCGAAACTAGTGTTGATATAGCAGTTCGTTAGATGGTGATGCGATATATTTTACCGACTTCGAAAGGCCAAAATATGTACTTCAGCTAATTAAGCAATAAAAAAAATATACGAAAAAGAATTCCAAATCTTTCACCATTTCTGTTTTCTGTTAGAAATTTGAAATTATGTGTTTTGTGCTAATTAGACAATGAAAAATATAACTTTTAAAAATGTTATGACTAAAAAAATATAATTTTCATTAAACATGATGCATTCACATTACAAAGTTCATTTTTTCTTTCTGCAACTTTTTTGAACAAAAAATTAACCAAATGCTTTTGCTTATATTTTAATAATTCTTATCGTTCCTTCAACTCTTCATACTGTTCAGAGGAATAAGATAATAAAAATGAATAATTTTACTGCAACATTTTTCTTCTTATCCAGGACATTCCTCATGGATCAGGAAATGCTTTCTCTGCAGCAACTCTTGGTGACAACATCTATGTTTTCCTCTGGAATCGTTCAGTTCATCGATTGAAATATACAGACAATGTATCTACATGGGAACAAATGCAGAATAAGATATATGATCATGGCTCTTGCCCTCCTGTTGCTGTTATGTCAGGTGGATTGGTAGAAATTTTTTTATTTTATTCGAAGTTAAATAATGATGTCACCGTGCCACGTGACTGTTTTTATTGGAAATAACCATAAAATAAGCCCAAATTCACGCTGAAAATGCGAATTTTCCTTCAAAACTGCTCGTCTAGGCCTAAATGGTTTGCAAAAGTGTATCATGTATTGCACGCATAAGGCTTGAGAAAATGTTGAGGTTTCTTGTGTCTTAAACCCTATAAAGAGTCATTCTGTGTTTTTATCGATCTGCGAGGGGGGTCAATTGCAACATGGCGCCCCAGAAATTATGGTTGATATAATATTACAGACACCACAGTGTGTTTGTACAGAGATCTAGGAAATAAGCTGAACAATGAACAACATGTTCGATAGAAACTGATCCAAGAAAAATATTATCGGGTGATGTTTGACCAGGTTTGGGAAACTGATGTGTTGCGCCGACGAGTTATGGTTTATCTATGGCACACACTTGTCAAAATGTTCAGGAAGCAATATTTTGATCTAAATATTTTTGTTCAGTGTTATATGCGTGGATCTTTTTCAGAGCAAAGTGGAGTGAGGGCTTACTATATTCGATGTATTTTATCAAATAATAAGTTCGATTGAAATTCGCTATAAGCAAGGCGGAAGTAGTGTAGGAAACTACTACAAAATGTATTTGCTGTATCAGAAACTATAAGCATTCCAAAAATCTGACTGGCATAATAAAGTACAGCGAGTGGTATCTTTCATGAGCGATAGTAAAACCATGTAGTATATTTACTATCTTTTATGGATTTCATGTTAAATACTGTTTGTTGCAGGATATATTTACATTGTTGGACACTTTGACACTTGCTCAAATACAGTTGAAAAATTTGAACCAACAAACAATAAGTGGGAAAAAGTAAAGAACAAAAATCTTTCAAGTTGTCGGTCAGAAGCATTGGGTGCACAAGGTTGGTCAAACACTTATATATATTTGAGAATTTGACATTAGTGAATGTCATGAACAAGGATGAGTAAACTGTAGGTATACGTCCAAGGATATGCTGGACCTCTCTTCTAGTTACCATATTTTAAATCATACAAGGCATTTTCCAAGTGCATTGACAATTGTGATAAAGGTCTTAAAACAAAAGGTCAAATCCTCGTAAATACATAATATTAGACAAATGTTTTCATTCTGTCGAACATAAAACGTCGATGCATCCTTCAAAAAGACGTATGTATTGATAGAACCGCATGTTCCTGTGATTTTCAATGTGTGATCCCAATGTGATAACCACGACCAATGGTGACACCAATAATGGGTTTCAAATTTCCATTCTATCCATGTCACATATTTGCGGAGGAGATGGTGACAAACCAGTAATAAACGTTTTAAGAAGGGTTGGCCAATTTTTAAGAACTAGAAAAATTAGTTGCGATTAGCAGTTTTTATATATACACACCAAGGGTATTTCGAGTGATGAAAGCTTATACGCGGGATTTTTGATATGAAGAGTAGTGTTTCATAGCGGGGAGGAGATTCACCTCACTGGCCATTTTATGCGATTTTCCTGCACGTATGATTGGCATACTCAGTCATGAGCAAGTTAGAATTCTAAGGGCAATATTAAATATTATTGAAAACGATGTATTATGTTTCCCATCTTTTGTTGAAATATTGTCTTCTAGGAGACAAGACTTAATTTTCTTTATTAAACGAGTTAACGTAGAATTTGTTTATGTTGGAATTATTGTACTGGGAAAAGGAGAGGTTCAGTAATATATGATTACTACAACTTGCGCTAACGTCGTGCGTCAATTGCCGGCGAGGTGTTTTGTTAAGACTCCGCTCGTTGGCAACCGAGCATGCGAACGTGATGAAATAATGGATTATTTGTTTTGAAAGTTAAATACTTTACAGTATGTGTCATAGTTCTATTAAAATCCAAGGATACTGTGGTTTGACTTCATACAAATTAGTTAAATGCGTATAAGGACTGGTTGCAGAATTGATTTTCTTTTGAGTTGTAGGGTGTCATAGGGGTTGGTGTGCATCAAGTACATAATGGACGGAGTGTTCGAATATGGCCTTGATCCACCCACATCGTAGTCAGTTTCCAGTGTGGGAGTACCAGGATGTATTCTACCCCTCTCTGTACCTTTTTGTCGAAGGTTTATTACAGAGTTGGTTACAAAATAGACACCTGTTTAAACGGTCTTTCGTCCTCATACGATTTACGACTTATAGACTACTGTTATTGTACTTTTATTGAGACCTTTCACAGATACCATATTTGTCTGA
Organism: Styela plicata; assembly: GCA_963675895.2. Lineage (NCBI taxonomy): Eukaryota > Metazoa > Chordata > Ascidiacea > Stolidobranchia > Styelidae > Styela > Styela plicata. The sequence goes on from OZ023148.1 coordinate 22,036,361, forward strand.
CAGTTATTGGCATCAGCAATTGCAATCGATCATTCGAGTAGAAAAGCAAAATTATTAAAACCAACTTGCTGCTCTTGTATGAATCGATAACGAACAATTTTATTACTCTCAAGATAATATCTCAACTTCACACTTCTATATATTCAATTGCATTCAGGTTGCATATACAGCATTGGAGGTGAGCTACCAGGAGGTTACACTAACAAAGTAGAAAGATTTGATCCAACAACATCAACTTGGTCATTTATTGCTCCGATGAATGAAGCGAAATATGGAGTTGCTGCTGTTGAACATGATGGAATGATATATGTGTTAGGAGGTGAATTTATTATTGTAGAGACATTTTGCATATACGAATAATTTATATTGAAACTTCCATAACTGATACTGAGGCTTCATCACAATGCGATTCAAACCAATATTTTACCATCTTTTATGGCACTAAAAGATATTAGTTTTATTCTGGTCGAATGGATATTTTATAAAAACCTGGTGTTTTTAGAGAATATTCCAAACATTGCACAATATTACTATCCTACATGTTGCTTGGATCACACAATATTTCCGTCCCAATCGCTGCCCAATCGATACAATTTTTGATGTTGTTCTCTTAGTAATTTCCAGATTATGGTGGCGACATTCCCAATTAGAAATTTTATTTTGCCAAGCATGAGTCACAGATGGACCACGCCTCGGTGGCGCGATCCATCAGTGACCCACCCTTAGCGAAACATGTTTGGTCAATATATATTTCTGACGGAATTGACGTTTTTTCATTTATACACAAAATCTTATTGTTTTATCTTACGTTGTGTAGCAAACGACAATACCATTTACTTTACATCGTTTTCTTCTAATCAGGATACAACAACGGTCAATACCTATCAACAGTTGAACGATACAATATTTCCACGAACAACTGGACATCAGTAGTTCCTATGTTGACTCCTCGTAGCTGGTTTCGAGCTTTTGTGATTGGTGGGAATATTTATGCTGTTGGAGGGTGGTTCAGGTAGGACGATGAATATGAATTTTAATACATCACGAAATGCAGCAAGAATAACATTTTTCTTTTCATTTCACCTAAATCTGTATAAAATAACCAAAAAATTTATGAATCGCATGCATAAAATCATTTTAGATGTTATTTCGTAATATGATCTTGATATTTCCTATGTTTCAAAACATTGAAGAACCGTTTTACCATATTTTAGTCAACGAATCCGGTTCGATATCATCTCAACACTTAGACCGAGTCTGCCTTAGTGATGGCATTTAGCAAAACGAGAGTGTGAAAGTCTCCACCGAATCCCTCACAAAAAAGCTCCAATGTCTCCATATAGAAAACAAGACACATTTTGCGCACACACATTTGCTCAGAACGGTATTCCTGTTCCCGTAGGAAACTTTATATATTATTTCTGACATGCGTTAACTTGAAATATTGTTCTATAACGGGAAATACAAACAATTGAATCTTGAATTACGAGAAATTTATGTTTGTAATTTTTAACATCACCATCAATATAGATCTCCGCATATTTAGAATCAGATATTGTGTTTTTAAAAAATGGGTCAAATTTGAGAGAAAATTGAACTAAAAAGACAAACATATTATTCGCAATTGACGATTTTCGTGTTAGCACTTGCTTAAGGCGGGAGACGGGTATTTCTGCGGTCTGAGAAATTGATTTTGAACTGAGTTTGGGAGAATTGAATTGTGAATTTTAATTGATATGCACTCTAAACAAGGTTGAAAGCAAAACCAAGGGAGGAAACAAATAACTATAAATACTACGACAAAAATGTTCTACATAAAATTTAAAACCAGCAACGCCACCCTGTGTGGAAAACATTTCATAGAACTTCTACTGTACAACGCACTTTCACGTAAATTTCTGAATATCAGTTGAAGTCATGGCCTAGATAATTATTATTAAATACCGAATGCTACTGTACTTGGGTACTCGATATCGCCCATATGATTCCTATCTATGCTGGCCATCACACTTGCTTAATTAATATAGATTGATCGTATTTTTCTGTTCAGTTCAACCTACAGCATCGAGAAGTTTGATTTTGAGAAGAATAAATGGGAGATGATTGATATGAAGGAGATGAGAATATTAGAATCAGTGAAGATCAAATCATCTGATTGAATATGTTTGAGTGTATATTAAGTAGAATTATGTATGCTATATCTTCACTATTCCACTGATTATTATGTAATATTATGTGCTCTATATCAGGGTTGTTCAAAAAAAATTTTGAAAAATTCAGCTAAAACCCCCTTGAAAGGAGCAGTTGAGTAAAAAACAACACACGAAAAATTTTAGCTCATTCGAAAAATTTTCAGTTTCAAGCAACATCTGGCAACAATAAAATATCAATAAAAATATCTCAATTTTTGGTAAAAATAGGATGGGATATCAGTTTCATCCTGTGGGAGAGGAAAGCCGAGATTACAGCTTAACCATATGGCGAACCACGACCTCTCGTGCAGATACTAGTTCTGAATCGGGTTGAAGGTTTCTGATTATCGATTTCCCGATTTTTCTCTGCATGGACCTGGTTGGTGGAGGGAGCCGTAAGCGGCGCTTACGTGAACCACGTACACCGGCAAGGTGTCTAGCAAACCTCTCGCATATAATCATCATCACTCACAGGATTCGAACCTGCGTCCTGTTGATCAGAGATGCGTGGCTTGAAGCGTATTCCCAACGCTTTACTTATTGAGCTAACCGGGCACCCCGAAAAAATCACTAAATCATTTAAAATCCCTATTTTGAGAACTTTTTTCATTACCATATTCGAGTACCCAACAATAAGAAAGTCAGTCTTGTGCATTATGCTAACTAGTCTCGTAGATGCGGGCTTTAGAATTACCCAGCATATTTCCTGCTTGCTGTAGATCACTCCCTGTTGAAACAATACGTGAAACACCTGTGGTTTGTTTTTCTATTGTTAACATATTCTACATCTCTTATTATACCATGTCATAAAATAACATTTTTTATAACCCATTGAGTTTTCAAATTGGCAGGTATTCTCGATCCAAAGATTTTATATTTACAATGGTTGGCAAACCAAAAGATACTCTATTTTCTCACTTGCGTTTTCCAATGGAAAGAGATGTGCCACTGAGTTACTTTCATACAGCGGAAGCTGCCACAAACAGGTATAAATTATACAGTAAAGGAGATTGGTGAACATTTTCTATGAAGCACTCCGGGATACAAATGTAATATATCACTTAATGCAACAATTAAGAAACGAATAGAAACCCTTCTTAAGCCACATTAATTTGCCAATAATGCAATATCCCACTTAACTGACGGTAAAATGCAACAAAAAAACAAAGTTTGATTCTGACATAGATAAACTACTTTGAATATATCAAAATCACCCTGTCATATCAACTCTACTTGTTTGCTTTTCGAAAATTTTCCTAATTGCTCATGTCGCCCTCAAAATGTAAAATGTTCTAAACTGTCGTGACACATAACATTTGTATCCGTGTATGCTTCGATACGAAACTTTGTTCAATCTCTTTTGCCGTATCATTTATACTTTCTTGTCGCAGCTTTCGCTGTACTTTATAGTGATGGAAATGCCTCAGCAGCTCTGTTCTTTGGAAGGTTTTGTCAACTATTGAAAATATGAAATGTTCATTTGAAAAGTTCAATGTTTCATAACAAATGGAATTTTTATGACATGATATAGGTAAATAAGATTTGTAACACAACATGTTAACATTAGAAAAACAAACCACACATGTTTCATGTATTGTTTCAACAGGGAGTGTTGTATCTACGAATAAATAATATATTGACTTAGAAGCATCTATCGTGTCTTTTATTCCTCTAGTTGCCTCTCACGACAGGCAGAAAATACGCTAAGAGTAATTCTTTAGTCCACACTGACAGGACTAGTTAGCATAATGCACAAGCCTGACCCTCTTATAGTACGGTACTTAACTATGGTAATGAAAAGATCGCAAAAATAGGGATTTGAAATGATTTAGTCATTGTAGGCTGGGACTTTTAAATAGGCGACTAAAAGGAAGCAAAGAAGTGGTGGATGGATTTACCATCGCCCAGGGCAGAAACCACTCACTGCACCTTACCGTGGTGGATCAGCTCCGTTTGGGATGTTTTCAGTTAAAAGTGCAGTCTCTGGTACTACTCTTTGCTATTGAGTGGCCATTGGTTGATTCCCTTTAGGAGCTGCTTCTGGCCTTGCTTAGAGTGAATTACAATAAAAGTTTATCAAAAATTGAGATTTTTCCCAAATTCTATCTATCATATTGTATATCCTGAAAAAATCCAAGTATTGTGCTGAAACGTTGGTTTTTATTTCTTTTGCGTGTAGTTGTATTTATTGTACAAATAAATGAAAAGTAATTGAAAATGACTTTTACCGTTTTGAAATGATTTTTACCGTTGCCAGATTTCACTTGAAACGGAAAATTTCGAACTGCCGACTCCATTTCCAAACTTTTTCAAATGAGCTAAAAAAAAATTTCTGTGTTGTTTTGTCACCCAACCGCTCCTTTTGAAGGGGTTGTAGCTATCTTTTGGAAAAATTTCATTTTATCGAGCCACCCTAATGCTATATTTTTCTAATTCCACTGATTATTATGTGATATTATGTGTGCTACATCTTCACTATTCCACTGATTATTATGTGATATTATGTGTGCTACATCTTAACTATTCCACTGATTATTATGTGATATTATGTGTGCTACATCTTCACTATTCCACTAATTATTATGTGATATTATGTGTGCTACATCTTCACTATTCCACTGATTATTATATGATGTTATGAATGCTACATCTCAACTATTTCACTGAATCCTATAATCATGCAATTATACTTGAAATTAGAGCATGTGTTCTAGTAAAGTAGTGTGCTGTCGTTATGTATAACTTTCACATGTTTAGAACTTCATTTATTCTGTAGAATTTGTAAAAAAATACGAGAAACTGGATCAACTACGATTAATAAAGGTTTTTTATCAGGATAAGTAGTTTTGAATTTGTTGTGTATTTATAAGATCTTGATAGCAACACTAGCTTATAAATCTGTTCCATTACTCCTATCCCTAATCTACCAAGCTATACAAAAATGGAAAATTATTGGGTGTCTGCTAGATAGTGGCATAGCTAAAAACATCAGAATGATCCAATCAAATGAGTTTCTGTCAAACATTATTTCCAATGTTGTGGATTCTTTATCTCTATTCAATAAAAGTTTTTTTATTCTAGAGTGAAAATATTGTTAGTCTGCAAACAAGATTTTATATTTTTACGATTTGGTTTTGTATTTCTATGATTTGGCTACATTTTGTAGATTTTTAACCACTTATTGCTTTTTTGTTTGTGTATATATTAATTTGGTCCACAGAACGTCACATCCGGAATAATTTTGGTTGATTGTGAGAGTGTTTTGAAATATCATAATTATTTTGCTTTGGAATGCTGCATCTGTATTCATATGTACTTGACGAATTGCTCATCGCACTATTTGTCTTTTCATATCTACTTACCCATGCTAAGGTGGTTGCTTTTTATTTAAAGAATGACATGAAAATTATATCAGTACTTGAACCTTAGGACTGTGCCAGTTGGTAAGAAATACTTAGGATGGTTTTTATGCCTTCTTTCCACCAGGACTTCTTAGGGCAAGATTGCTAAGACGTTCATTGTTATCATTTATACTCTTCGGTTTAAACAGCGAAATATTATTTCAAAGCTATGTGATAATTGTTTTGAAACAATTATAATTTCCACATATTAAGCTTCATTAAATATTACTTTAAATCTTCTTTAATATTTTAGATTGTGGCTTCACTATCATAGCTGGTTCGGAAGAAATCGGCAGGATCCGCTCATTTCAAGACATTGCCGCCACATGGCAAACCACGACCGCTGGTGCGGATACCTGATCATGTCAAAGTTTTTGGCTAATCGCATTTCTCCTTCTTTGACCTGGTTGGTGAAGATGAGGTGGCGCTGAGTTTGTTCCCTTCGTAAGTCAATTCGTATCAGTATAAAACTCTATTAGGAGCGATTGGTCATTTCCTACCCTTGAAAATCGCCAATGGTCAATTTGTACGCCTGCCGAATGTTCGGGGGAACTTACCTGTTTACGAATTTTGATGTAGCAGTACAGTAGCACCAAGATGATAGGAAAAAAATTTGCAAAAATAGTCGGGCAGTTCTGAGTCCCATAGGTTTTGTAATTCGTTGCTCAAGTAAAATTCGGGGAAAAGGTCATCATAAACGCAGTCATCATTCCATTGTTAATAGACACTTGAAATCTGGTCCTTCAATTTGAACTAAAAAGCCTGCTTCTGTGGGTTAGAATTGGATTTTTTTCATAGCCACTTCTTTAGTGGGTCACCCTGTCCAAGTCCCTGAAGCAGCGGCCACTTATGGGCGGACAGGGTTACAATTACTGGAAAGATAAGATATTTTCCTGTTCGGCTTAGCCTACCCAAGTTATTACACCCTGAGTTGAGAGGTGGGCATGGATAAGCGAGCCGAACTCGCGGGGGCTCGAACCCGAGATCTTCGACCTGCGATGCATGCAACATGTTTAACCGCTAGGCCATCGCGCCTTTAATTTTATCTCATGAAATAAATAAGCCATCCCCAACTTTCCACAGTAAACGGACCCACTGGGATGTTGTAAAGTACCTATATCCCCTTTTAAACATTTAAATAAAGTCATTTCCAGATTTTGTGACATTTATTGGCCACATATGGAGTGACGCTACCACAATTAGCCTGGTCTGCTAGATGGCATAGAAGATCTTTTGCAGGCAGAATATATTCAGCAACTCCCTAATCCCATTATTTTTAGTGAAATAGTGCAATCCAGAGTCATTTTCATAATATTTATCGATTTATATTGTACTGGATGAAAGCATCACATTCGATTAAACTCTCACAATTTTAGTCCTCTAGTCTACCGATACGATACAGCTTAACCATATCACGACCTCTCATGCAGATACCAGTACCAGTTCCGAATCGGGGTGAAGGTTTGCAGCTTATATTTTTTCTGTGCATGGACCTAGTCGTTGGAGGAAGCCGTAAGCGGCACGTGACCACCGTGGCTCCCAGGAGACCTATCGCATATGATCATCTCTCACAGGATTTTAACCTGCGTCATGACGATCATAGATACGTAGCTCGTATAATATATACCTATATAGCGTGACCTCATACCCGAGTCTAAGTGTACCAGAGTGACTGTAGAGGTCCTTTCAGACATCCTAGAAGGTTCGTTTCTGTAAAAAACAATCCTCGTAGTGGTTCGTTTCTGTACTTTTCGGCCCATTCTTATCGATTTCGGTAATGACAAGAACCGGAGGGACAGTCCTTCTCAGAGGCAGCGAAAGATCTCCGACATTGGGGGGTCTGACTTGCCGAATAATGAGGTAAATTGACGGTTATATTCGAAGGAAAGTGTAGAGCTACGCATATCTGATCACCATGACGCAGGTTCGAATCCCTGTGAGGGATGATGATTATGAGAGAGGTTTGTCGGCAGGCTCGCTGGTGCACGGCGGTTCACGTAATCGCTGCTCATGGTTTCCTCCATTCCACCAACCAAATCTATCAGTAGCTGCAGTTCTGTCAGTGTGGTGGTCGATATATCGAATACCGATAACGACTACAAATTGCAATGAAAATCATGATTAGATCAATAAATATGAATATTTAAAAAATGAAATCCAGAACATTTTTTGAAAATTGCTTTTACATGCCTTCGGCAATCAAATTTTTTTGTGTTGATCGAATTTCAGGACAAAACCTGTCCATTCATAAGTGGCCGCCGATACAGGGCCTTTGTCAAAGTTGGATTCAAGCTTTTTGAATTTCTATAATCGGAGTCTTTGAGCCCTTCATTGGAACTTCTGCGGGAGAAGCCGAGAATACGGCTCACCCATATGATGAACCATGTCTTCTCATGCAGATAGCAGTTCCATGTCAGGGATGAGGATTTTGCCTAACCGACAGTCCTTTCTTAGGCAAGACAGAATCCAGAACGTCCTACGACTTCCTTGGTCTTTCACAGAGTTCTCAGCATTTTAGAATTTTTCTGATTCCTAAAAAGAAGCAAAAAATATGAATAGATGCGGATTTTCAGGCTTGCAAATTCGCAGGATTACGGGATTTTAGAATCTCACATAGACTCCCGTAAAACTCTCGTTTTTTGTGTAATCCAGTAGTAATTCCTTCAAATCTACTATATCACACTCCCTATGAGAATATGATGAAAGCTGGAATCTCGCAAATTCCAATAAATTTGCAAGCCTGGGTTTTAGAATTGCCTTAACATATACTTCCTTCATGTTGTATGCAGCTGTTTGAAAGAGTACAAATGTTGGTACGAAAAAATAACTAACACCGGCATCAGGATGTACAACTGATGAGATATTAGTTTTATCCTAGAGCAGGACAGTCTGGCAGAATGCCAGCTCCCTGCTGCCCAGACGGAAAATGGGTTTCATCAAAAGAAAATTAAATGAATGGTCAATATGGCATGGTATATCTGTGGCTATAAGATTTAAATGTCTCATCTAGAGTGTCTGGAAAACTAAACCGTATAAAAAGATTCAAAATCATCAATGTTGCTATGAAATAGCAGTGTTGATGGTTTTGAAATTTTTTGTTCATCCGAAGTAAATGGCATGGACAATTCCAGACACCTGAACAACTCCAAGATTCTGCCACCTTGCAGCAGGGTAATAGTCGGCAATGTGGTTTAAGTGACCAGTACTAGAGCCCGACCGATATATCGGAAAACCGATATGTTAACTGGCATATCGACAGTTCACAAAAGCGACAGATAATATAATATCGTCCAACCGAAATACACATTCGGGGACGATGTACAATTCTTCTTAATTGATTCGTTTTTTTGTTCAAATGGTGTAAAATTGCACAATATTTCACGCTTCCATCTGAAGAAATCAACAGCATAAGTTGTTAGTGTGAGATGAAGTTTCATTCCTCCCTTCCTCCACAAAAATTGCAACACATTTTTTATGCAATAACACGTTCTTTTATTATATTTCTCGATTTATTGCTTTGGGAGATATTTCAATGAGTTTCATGCAAGATCAAACATCAGTTATCAGTGGTCAAAAATATGAAAAAAAAAATCTCTATCGTTATCGGTTGCAAAAAATCAATATCGGTCGGACTCCAGCCAGTACCAACATGGATATGTGGGCATAATGGTTAACATCGCAGGTTGAATATCTCGGGTTCAAGTCCCGGCGAGTCCGGTCCGTCAATCCATGCCCATCACTCAATTCAGGGTGCAATAACTCGGTTAGACAGAAAGATCATATCTTCCCAACAAATCTAACCCTGCCCATCTATAAGTGGCCTCTGGTAAAAGGACTTGGTCAGTGTGAACCACTCCAAGAAATGGCTATAAAATAAAAAATAGAAACACCTTTATATGCCATTTCTATATGCTGATTTTAATTCTTTTTACCTTCACAATGAAGCCAGTTGTCATGTTACGATATAGTTCGATACATTAGTTCCATCCACAGTGACTTGCAGTACGTTCCCAGTGAATGAAATATCAACCTGTTCTGCTGGAGTCGGTCCCGCTGGAAACCTGGAATAAATATATATTGTTGAACAATAATGAAAGATTCTACAGCAAAATCATGTTAATTTTGCCCTGTAGGTGTGTGCAGGCTTAGAATTACTACTAATTACTAGAATTACTCAAACACTTGTGAGTGCGATGGCCTTGTCATGTTTGCATCATAGGATGAAGATCTCGGGTTCGAGTCACGGCAAGACCGGCTCATTTATCCATGCCCACCATGCAACCAGGGTGTAGAAGCTTGGGAAGGCTGAAGCGTAAAGTTCATATCTTTCTAACAACACTAACCCTGTTCGTCTATAAGTGATTAGAGATGGGGCGATACTAAAATTATCACAAGTACCGATACCACCTTCATAATTTATATTCTTATACCGATACAGTACTTTCTATAAACTAGAGACAAAAGCTTGGATTAACAGATGCCATCTAATTCATCTTATTTTGAGGTCGTATGGAGGTATACCAATCTGTGAGAAATTCCAATATCTACTTCACAAAACCATTCTCCGACTGCACCAAACTAGGGCAAACTATGTAACGAAGAAAAACCATCCACCAGAGATATAATCAGTATGAAAATAAGCACTAACAACTACATACAGACATGGGATTAGTATACACCGATATGAAAACTACTACTTGTGTTAAGCATGAAATATCAGTTGTAAGCTAATACAGCATACTTCAAAAGCACATTTGGGCAACATACATGCCCTTTACCAGCTTTGTATATTGTGAAATATGTGACTTTTAGAGGTCGTGTCCGTTCTTATTATGACGTCATCATTTTGGGGAGGTTCCGCAAGTCTGATTTTAGTAAACATTTAGTATGTTGTAAAACAGCTTTAGACCAATTTTTTTAGGCCCTTTCTCAGTATTTAGACTGGACTGTATCTCGAAATTATTATTTCACATATTTTTTTAAAAATGCTGCAAGGAAGGCTAGAAGCAGCATTTAGAACCAACAAGGTCACTACAAGGTGGCAGAATTTTGTTTTTTCAAGTTTCTATAATGTTCATTTTCTTCGGATGAACAAAAAAGCTACATAACTATCAACACCGCTATTTCACAGTAGTATTGATGATTTTTCTAGTTTGGTTGCCCCAAGCTCGAAGGGACCTTTTATTCCTTTAGCAAGAAATCATGAAATTCTCCTGCCAATTTGCTACTTTTTATATTTATTTATAAATAATCGTACCTTAAATTTCCTTCTCAACGCTTTCGCAAACTCTGGTGTAGGTTCGGTGACAGTAGAAAACTCAGGGTTGTGACGAATTATTGGTGTCCTACCTGGGCTGCGTTGCATTGTTGTCTTCCGTAGGGTCTGTAATAGAAACAACAAGATTGCCTTCCTAGTTTAATAGAGCGATGGCCTAGTGCAGGGTTTTTCAAACCTTTTTTTGCTGAAACGTTTCTGAAAAAGATTCCAGAACCTTCCCTGCACCAATGAACAGAACAGGATAGTTCCTGCTCTCCCACCTTTAGTGGTTTGATTTGACTATTATTGCAAAGAAAATATTTTACAGTTTCATGGTATTTTGTTTGAAAACTATTGTCAATTAAACTCACTCACAAACACACCACACCCACTTACCGACATCAACCAAACTCGTGAATTCCAATGGATCAACAACTAATGGTGGACAAAATCAAATATCATTTGATTTGAGAATTGAAACCCATATTTTGCGACTCGAATCAAATAGTCTAATCATATTCTTTATAATAAATAAATAAAAGCATTTTCAAAAAACTGTAAAATACATCAAAATTACATGTAATTACAAATTTATAAAAACTTATATATTTTCGATTAAGTTAAATTTGCATCACTGGACAAAGTGTATTGTATGATTTACGAATCCACAAAGCATGAATCAAATGCTAGTAGGGACGGGCTTTAGAATAGTCCTAACGTATTTCCTGCGTGTCGTAAAAAGAAGCAAAGAAACGGTAGATGGTTTGGCACTGCACTTTACCATAACGGTTCAGTCTTGTTTTCTGTTTAAGAGTGCAGTTGCTGGTACTACATCTTTTAATAGCTATTTGCTATTGAGTGGTCGTTGATTGGTTCCTTTTGGCAGCTGCTTCAGACCTTGCTTAAAGTGAATTTTGATAAAAAAAAATATTGCAGAACAATCAACCAGCAATCTGCCCTTTGAGACATTTTAAGGGCCGTGGCTTTGCTTAGCCGTTTGATAAACCCAAATCACATGTGTTTTCATTGAAGAAAATGAGATAACGGTGAGAAAAAAAAACAATTTCGTCAACTCTGAACCTAGTGCATGCAACAGCAGGTGGCAAAATAAAAGAACTCACTACATTCATATACCTTGTTTTCTTTGTCGACATTGTCTTGCGTACGAGTCTTTTTCAGTTTCACATTGCGAATATCGTCAATCGTGACACATAGAGATTGCTGAAAAACAATACAAACATAGTAAAATGATAAAAGTCTTCATTCTTGATCAATTGTCATAGGCATATTGACAGCTCAAATAGAAATTTTATTCTGTCAAGCATGAGCCGTAGATGAACCATGCATTGACGGTGCGATCCATCTGTGACTCATACTTATCAAAACATCCTGCATGTTTTTCTGGGAAAGAGAATGTCATAAAATAGATTGACAGAAATCGATATTGGCTTACATAGAAAAAAGCAAATGGAATTTCACTGAATCACTTATTAATCTGTGAAAATTAATACTTGAAATACATCATGACTTCGTAAGAGTTTTACAAAAGTCTGCGCGAGAGAATTAGAAATCCGACCTGAAAAAACAGGTATCGATAATATTTTTGTGACGGGGAAACAAACAAATCTTTGTCTCGTTTTTCTTTGCCGGCTTCATCGGGATATAAGTTTTATAATTTCAAAGTGTATCGATTTGAGTGATCCTGTTGTGTCGCGTATGAAGTTCTGTTGTCAGGATATGAAAGTCAACATTATGAATTTTTTGGGCTATTTTTGTGATTTTCATGATAACCGTTGCTACAATTTGCAATTTTACAACAAATGATTGTTTTGGTTTTGTCAATTAATTTAGTATATTGAACCAGTTGGTAATAAGTTATTTTTTAAATAGAATCATATTCAAAAATATTCGATTCAAAATTATTTCATTAGCGGTTCGATTAAAAAAATATTCGAAACTTGCATCTCTATTTGTGACCCAGAGAGTATATTTATTAAAAAAAAACAAGAAAGTATCGGAATGAAAATGGCTCTTGTGCAACAATATGGTAGGAAAAGGGTTTAAATGTGTAGTTTTCCCTCCATTCAGAACTGAATATAACAAAGGGAGTAGTATCTGTTCAGGGCAATGGTAGGACAATTCACCATTTCTTCACTGCCTTTAGCCATTTTTTCGAACACATAGAAGATGAGCTGGGACCTAGCAAACATAAACAAAGCTAATAGTCGATGTCAAGGTGATAAGGATCTTACATTATAGCACCAGAGGAACATTCTTTTGATGACAGGTTCGACTGAAACTTCATCTGTGATGTGTAGGTCTCCTTCATGAAGTGATGCAAGTGCTATAGTGCCAGTGTTCACTTTGTCAAAGTCCATTGGTCTGAAGAAAACAAACAGACTAAGTTAGAAAAACAAAATCTTGTTTACAATTAGGTAGTAGTAATAGGTCCAAAGTATTCAACTCTTGAATCAGGAAATCATATATTTTTCTAGCGACTCAAAATCAACAGGATCAAAAAAGTAATATTTCAAGAGAATGATGTAAATTTTGACGAGTTAAAAACAGAGAAGTGGTAGAAGGTTTTACCATCACTCAGAGCAGATTCTACTCACTGCACTTTACCATCGTGGTTCGGTCATGCTTGGGATGTTATTTGCTTAGAGTGCAGTTGATGTTACTACATCTTGTAGTAGCTCTTTGTTATCAAGTGGCCGTTAGTTGGTTCCCTTCAGGCACTGCTTCCGGCCTTGCTCAGGGTGAATTTCAATAAAGGTTTTTGGTTTATTATAATATAGCAACTTTAAACCGAACATCTTCTCAACAATTGTGAAATCGGCAGAATGTCATCTACACTGTCACACCCAAAGAAATGGACATCATTAGTAAAAAAAACTAATTTTTGCCACTTACCACGGCCCATTGGTCCTATTCTCGATCCCCTTTGGCGAAATCCGCAAGATCCAGACATCCCTCTACCCTCACCTTGTGGGTAGTATTAAGTTGGCCAGGGATTCGGTGTGGACGTGCTGCAACGATCTTTGCCGCCTGCTCGATTCTGTTGCAGTGCTCGTATAATTGCGTCAGGGAATCAAAACTGATGCCACAATGTGTGCATTTGTCTGTTCTGGCTGTAACACAGAAAAAGAAAATTGAAAAATGTGAAAGTCAGGGATGTCCAGAATGTAAAATATTCAATTAAATTTGAGAATGAAGAATTTCAAGTTCATGTCAGGTGGACAAAGAAGCTTCAAAACCATCAACACCGCTATTATTTTGCACCTTTTTCTAATTTTGTTGCCACCAAACAGTCATAAAAAGACATTTTGATCTTCTAGCAACATATTTATCACAAAATAATGCTTATCAGCTGAAATATCTTCTGCTTACAACTACTTTCTTCGGGCATGCGAGTAGCCACTACTTTGTGACAAAGGATTAATACCTTATACCCAAATTTAATGAAAACTCCTTTTGGTAAGATGGAAATCTTTATTTTTTGATCATGCTATGGTTATGCCTGGTGACCTCAATCAGTCAAGCATCAGGAGTTCAGAGGTATGTACTTTAATTGTCTCCTGTGCGAGATCTGTACTCAATTTTTAGTAGCTCTTTGTTTATTAATTTGCCGTTAGTTGGTTCCTTTTAGGTACTACTCCCGTGCTCGCTCAGAGTGACTTTCAATAAAAAAAATTACCATGAGGGGGAAAAATATTATAAGAGGATTACTAGACACTCTGTGGTTGCCGACCCCCCACCAACGATGTTCATGCATAGAAAATATAGGTACATTGTCCATGTCTTGAAACTACTGGCAACTGAACAAGAAAATATGCCACACAGATAAGACATATATTTCCAGTAATCTCCCCAGCAGATTTATCACACAGAATCATCACCACAGCACTTTACCATCGTGGTTTAGTTCTCTGAAAAATTTTCCGAGAGTGCAGTTACTGGCACTTCATCTTGTAGATGCCATTTGAATAGTTTGACTAGTAACCGTTAGCTAGCTCCTTTCAAACGCTGCTGTTGGCCTTGCTTAGAGCGTTCTTCAATAATAAAACAAATTATTATACTATTCTTTTCTACATGTGTAATTTCACATCAATCCTCACCCATTTTAACAATAAAGAACAAATCTAGTTTTCTTTTATGGATTCTTCCTTTGATGTGTTCATTCGCATCAGACATTGTATTGATTCGACGTCACATAATTCACATTTGAAGGAAGTATGTGTTTTCTCCACCACTGCTGAAGCTTCTGTGGAATGTGATGATCCTGAGAAAATATAAAACCAATTAAAATGAGAGACAAAGACAGAAGCTCGATTTCATGATTGGTCAGGGTAACGTAGACTAACTACTTATCCTTCTTCTGCGCCTTTGTGATAGCGGATTCGTAATGCAAGGATACAGTAGCAAGATTAACAGTTACTAAATAGACAAATTCAGAGTTATGCTTCACTTCACACATAGACTTTACTAAACGTTACTTGAAAAGCAAAGGTGTGAATTAGTTGATTTTATGATATTTGAAATTCAGTGAACTTGATAAAAATATGTTCAAGCTTTAAACAAGGGACAAGAGATGGCCACTACTTGGAGTGGATCACCCTGCCCAAGGCCCTGTACTAGCGGCCACTTATACACATCAGGGTTAAAATTGCCGGAAAGACATGATCTTTTCCTGTTCAGCTTAACCTACCCAAGTTATTACACCCTGGGTTGAGTGGTGGGCATGGAATAACGAGCCGAACACGTCGGGACTCGAACTCGAGATCTTCAGCCTGCGATGCCATCATGTTTAACCACCAGGCCATCGCGCCCACTTAACTGCTTTTTGAGTTAAGTTGGTCTGAGGCTGTTGAAATGGTCAATTTCATTCAGGAATCCTCAAACAGCGAACATGAATTATTCGATCAACGATTATAAATCAACAAAATAAAGACATTGAGACGTAAGATAAATCTCGTAACCTGATTAAGATATAAACGTTGTTAATTGGATGCCGTAAAGTTCATTACTGGGAAATTGAGTCTATTAAACCCTGTTTGAAGTAGGGCAATATTACTGAATGGCATCAGATTAAAACTGGCAGAATAATATAATCCTGATCAGATGGCACCAATGCCGTAAGCTGCGAGAGGTCTGCTGGACGTTTCACCGGCAAACGATGGTTCAATTACCCGGTGGTCAATCTGCAAACTGTCTGGCAAAAACCTCATCCCAGACTTGGAACTGGAATCTGAACAAGATGTTGTGGTTTCACCATATGGTTAAAGCGTATTCTCAGCCTTCCTCTCCCGCACAATGAAAATTAAATTCTATCCCAAATAGGATGGAATGGAAGAATAGGATTTTGTTTTTATTCCGCGGGAGAGGAAAGCCGTGGATACAGCTTAATCATACGATGAATCACGACCTCTCATGCACACACCAGTTCGGGTTTTTTGGCTTATCTTATTTTTCATTCTTTCTGTACGTGGATATGGTTTGTGGAGGAAGCAGTGCTTACGTAAACCACCATACACCAGCGAGGCATCATTATCCCTATGGTGGACAAGTTCAAACTTGTCTCTTGCCCAAGTAAATTAGAGGTGTGTATCGAAAAGCGACACAAATGAGCTAAACAATATAACAGGATAAATAGCACAAAACATATTGGACACTATTGGTTAACCACTTGGGGTGGGTTAATATATTGGCAACGCAGGTTGAATATCTCGGGTTTAAGTCCTGGCGAGTCCGTTAATCCATGCCCACTGCTCAGCCCATGGTGTAATAACTTAGGTAGGATAAGTTGAACAGCAAAAATCATACCTTCTCAACAACTCTAACCCTGCCCGTCTATAAGTGGCCTCTGGTAAAAGGACTTGGTCAGGGTGATCCACTCCAAGAAGTGGCTATAAAATAAATAATAGAAACACCTTTATATGCCATTTCTATGTGCTGATTTTAATTCCTTTTACCTTCACCATGAAGCCAGTTGTCATGTTACGATATAGTTCGATACATTGATTCCGTCCACAGTGACTTGCAGTACGTTCCCAGTGAATGAAACCTGTTCCGCTGGAGTCGGTCGCACTGGAAACCTGGAACAAATATATATTGTAAAACAAGGATGAAGGATTCTACGACAAATTTATGATAATTTTGCTATGTAGGTGTGTGCGGGCCTAGAATTACTACTAATTACTAGAATTACTCAAACACTTGTGAGTGCGATTGCTTGTCATGTTGGCATCATAGGTTGAACATCTCGGGTTCAAGTCCCTGCAAGTCTGGCTCATTTATCCATACCCACCATTCAACCCAGGGTGTAGAAGTTTGGATAGGCCGAACCACAAAGTTCATATCTTCCCAACAACACTAACCCTGCTCGTCTATAAGTGACTGGAGATGGGTCGATACAAAAATTTTCGCCGAGTACCGATACCACGTTCATAATTTAAATTCCAATACAGAGTACTTTATTATATATGTCAAAGGCCTTTTTTATCCACATACTCATGCCCTTGATATAATTGTGCCCAGGGCAGATAATACACATTGCACTTCATCACATCGTGCACTTCATCACATCGGTTCAGTTCCGTTTAGGGCGGAGGAAAATCCAACAAGGTCACTACAAAGTGACAGAATTTTTTTTTTTCAAGTTTCTAAAATGTTCATTTTCTTTGGAAGAACAAAAATGCTACAAAACTTTCAACACTGCTATTTCACAGCAGTATTGATGATTTTGAACCTTTTTCAACAGTTTGTTTGCCCCAGCTCAAAGGGACCTTTTAATCTTCTAGCAAGAAATCATGAAATTTTCCTGCCAATTTGCTACTTTTTTTTCTGATGAAACCAATTTTCTTCAGGTGTCTGAATAGCTGACATTCTGCCAGTTTAGGTCAGTTATAGGGCAAACAAATACTTGAAAACTGGTAACTGCACTTTAGGAGGAGAATATCCCTAATTGAACTAAAATGCTTAACCTTAATCTTCTTCTCAACACTCTGGTGCAAGTCCCGTGGCAGTAGAAAGCTCAGGGTTACGACGAATTATAGGTGTCCCACTCGAGCTGCGTTGCATTGTTGTGTTCCATAAGGTCTGTAATAGAAACAACAAGATTGTTTTCCTTGTTTAATAGACCGATGACCCTGTCGTTCTGCGAGATAAAAATGACTTCCAAGAACTGATACCTTATGAAGTGGATCACCCTGACCAAGGCCCTGTACAACCAGCCACTTATAGACAGACAAGGTTAGAGTTGTTTGAAAGATACGATCTTTCCTGGTCGGCTTAGCCTACCCAATTTATTACACCATTGGTTGAGTGGTGGGCATGGATAAAATGGGTGGACTCGTCAGGACTCGAACCCAATCTATTCAACCAGCGACGCCAACATGGTAACCACTAAGTCATTTTGTACTTGCGAGATCTGCTCTTTAACTAGTAATCATTCAAAATAGTCAATATAGAGATGTGGAGCTACCTTTCCCCAGAGCATTTACTTCTGGGAAAAATAGTAGATCATAGAAATCAATTTGCTTTATGATGACACAGTAGTAGAAAATTCATAATCTCGTTAAGTATAATTTGTAAAAAAGTTGTTTTATTACTTTGAGAATGTTTTGTATTCTTAGAAATTCACATTTGTTAAGCGCATGCAGACAGTAGACAGCCTCAAACGCCGTAAAAGTTCAAGGGCACGTGCGATTATGAGGACACAGCCGGCCACAGAAATAACTATTACGACGCACATACAAGGACAACAAATTAATCGCACCAATAGCATATATGTGACATCATGCACCACTGAGTGAGTGAGGAAACCGGATCCCAAATTTTTTTTAATAGCCTGTTTGGTGTAAGATCAAAGACGGTGGTTGGGAATTACATTTAGGAATAAGATTCGGTATTTTAGATTCGATTCAACTATTCTGGAACAACTCCGGAGCAGTAAAGCATTCTGAATTGCCCATCCCCTACCCATCATTTTACTTACCCTTTTCAATAAAACAGACTTTGGCGTTGTCATGTTACTCTGTTCAAAGTTTCCAGACTTCTGTTCAATATCACCCAACTTTTGCAAAGATATCGATGTAATATCAGCCAGTGTGATGCTAGGCCTGTCCTGCTGGCTGGGAGCTGTAAGATAAAATTTGCGTTCGATTATTTCAAAAAATTTATTCTGCAAAAAAATCTTAAACGTTACACAGTCCACATCTGTGACCTAAGTCAGCCTTTACAAACTCGCAAAAATTTCTGTAATGCGTCTTCTGACCAACGTCAGTCTGTTCTTTTTGGCATCCTTGCAAAAATCTGATGAAACTCAACAAAGAAAATATTTTGCAGTTTCATGGTATTTCGTCTGAAAACTATTGTCGATTAAAAGATATCACTCCCAAGTCCTAAAACACAGAGCCACCTAATGGCACCAAGTGAACTCGTGAATTCTAATGGATCAAAAACTAATGGTGGACAAAATCAAATATCATTTGATTTCAGAATTTAATGGAATAATTAAGTGACTCGAATCATATTTTTTTAATGAATGAATAAAAATCGTAACACATAGGGATTGCTGAAAAACAATACAAACATAGTAAAATGATAAAAGTCTTTATTCTTGATCAATTGCCATAGGCATATTGACAGCTCAAATAAAAATTTTATTTTACTAAGCATGAGCCACAGATAGACCGCGCCTTGACGAAGCGATCCATCTGTGACTCATCCTTATCAAAACCTCCCGCAGGTTTTTCTGGCTGGAAGAGAGAATGTCATAAAATAGATTGACAGAAATCAATACTGGAATACAAAGAAAAAAGCAAATAGGATTTCCAAATCAGTCATTAATCTGTGGAAAAATACTTAAAATACATCATGACTTCGTAAAAGTTTTACAAGAGTCTGAGCGAGAGAATTAGAAATCCGAACTGACAAAACAGGTATCAATAATATTTTTGTGAAGGGGAAACAAACAAACCTTTTTCTCATCTTTCTTTACCGGCTTCGTCCCGTCTACCACAGTTGTCTTTTTCCTCGGAGTAAATGCTCGCACCTGGGGAACAAAATTTGAGTCATAAATAGAGTTGCCCCAACTGTCATCAAGGACGAAGGCAAGCTCTCGCTGCTTGTCACTTTAATGTTGGAAATCGTAACTAGCCAGTCAATTGGTCTGGGGGGCGTGGACCAACTACCTATCCTTCATCTGTGCTTTTGTTTTTCTGTATGCAGTAAATGCAAGGATACCGTCAAAGTGGGTAACTTCGGACGTTTTTGTAGTAAATCTGACTATAATTAGGCCATTTTTTATCCAAATAACACCCAATTTTGATGATAGAACAATACCGCTACGATCGAACGATTATAAAAAAACAGAAGTCGTTGCGGTCGTCGATGATTTTTTCTTCCTAATTCCCAGTTTTTATTAATTTAACATACCTCGCGATAAAAATTGTAACTTCGGATGCCTCGTTCTGTCTCTGTTGACGGGTTACGCAAAGAGAGAATATCGTACGTCGT
Source organism: Styela plicata (assembly GCA_963675895.2). Taxonomy (NCBI): domain Eukaryota; kingdom Metazoa; phylum Chordata; class Ascidiacea; order Stolidobranchia; family Styelidae; genus Styela; species Styela plicata. Next base: position 22,056,730 of record OZ023148.1, read on the forward strand.
GGCGGTTGAGTGATCACGTATCTGCGTCGAGTCGCGACGTCATTTACGGATTAATTTGTCTTGCCTGTAGATAACGTAACTTGAGGTCGCATATTATCTTGTTTTATTGAGCATGGGCCACTGATAAAATAACAATTCAAAAATCATGAAACGCAAGGACTAAAAATGTCAGCGATAATGAAATTAAAGATAAATGGACCGATAAGTAATAAATGAAAGCACATTTCGGTTGCCATATGTAAATGTGACAAATAAATTAACAACGGAATTGGTCGTCGGGCATTTGATACTAAATAATAGGTCCATAGCTTAATTTTTTCCCGGCATAACATCATAAAATTTTCCTAATTATGAAAATGTATCATTCTCGGCGTTTATTGGGTACGGTTGCTCGTGGTCATCGGGCAATATTTTCGCATTGGTCACGGCGAACAACGGCGCCGCAATGTCCGTTTCCGCTAGCGCGGCGACATCGCAGACTGGCGCAAGCAGACCGGCGACATCAGAGACTGATGCAAAGCCACGTTGACGCTACGTAAAGAGAGATACTGAAACGACGTCATGCTGACGTCGATCTTGATGTAACCAGGAATTTGGGAGATTTTCGTCAGTTTAGAAGGAACACTTTTTCACGGTCCTACGTCGACATCTAACGACCACTCAAATTTTAATTTGACATTGAGTACTCTCTCTAGCGGAATCAACAATTTTGGTACGGACATTACTTCCAAAGTACCGTTTTAGGCCGTTTGAAACGGCGCGCTGTATTTTTAGGAAAAATTACACGTTTCTAGTGATATAGAAAGACAGGGGTCACGAGTAATGTGTAAATGTTTAGCATAAATTATTATCTACAAGAAAAACATAGATTGACCCAGATACATGGCGTATTTAGTTGTTTATGGCCATTTTAAAAAATCGTCCAAAGTTACAAAGCATCCGAAGTTACCAACTTTGACGGTACAGTAGCAAAAGTAACTAGACCAACTAGAAAGGAAGCAAGCATTTAAAAATTGCCAATGATCTTTTCAGAATGCATGTTTGAAGAAGTCTGACTTTGATCAAACGAAACGTTATAGAAGTAAAAGCGAGACTTTGTCAATAAGATCAAAAAGAAGCAAAGAAGTGGTTGATGGTTTTACCATCACTTAGGCCAGACAATACCGGTACTCACTTTTGTAGGGTGACCGGTTAGCTCAATTGATAAAGCGTCGGGAATACGCTTCGAGCTACGCTTCTCTGATCAACAAGACACAAGTTCGAATCCCGTGGGAATGATGAGAAATGATAATCCAATATTTTTTACCCCTTCAAAATCACTTAAAAGTAAGCAGTTTACCTTTTTCTCTTCCGTCCATTCTTTCTACAGATATTTCATCCAGGTCTTCCATATCATCGGGACGGCATTGCTATTGCACATTACAACCAAACAAACAAACAAAATCAGAAGACCGCCGCGCAAAACCAGCAAAGACAACAACCAGCCAAAGTTCTTGAGTGAAATTTCAATTTTCGTGTTACCAGCTACTGTGTTGACCGGAGTCTGAATATTATTATCAATATATATGGAGTACTCGGATATTTGATGTTAAGTCGATTGAATTTTCATAGGATATAATTTCATTTATATCTTGCGGTAAAGGATAGCCGAGGAAACGATTTACCCATATAAGAAACCACAACCTTTCGTGCAAACAGCATTTTCTAATCGGGGGTGAAGGTATGTAATCACCTCTCACCGGATTCAAATCCAGGAGATATGTACTTCCAAATCTTTAGAGAGAGAGAGAGAGAATTTATTATTTTGTCAACCAGAAATGCAATACATAATACATTAAATTGTATGTAGATACACAGCATATGTATTTCGGTACAGACTGGGGAATGGCGATACGACCAGTTGGTCATCAAAGTCTGCCATCACCCATTCCTGCCAAATATATATAAAGAGAAATTTGCAATAAACTATAATAATCTTTGCACTTACAAATGATGACACTTTTCAAGAAAATATTTTAACACTCTCATTTTCCACATAGCATTCAAGCACATTGGTGTTCGTATTCTAAAATTCAACACAGACACCAAGAATGCCCGGAACAATACCTGGCAAATTTGCGAAAGAGAACAAAAAAGAGGTAATCGAGGCAATATAATAAATAAACAGAGGGGAACACTATAGCTGCTTAACTATAGCAGTTCAATAAAAAAAAAAATAGTAGCTCAGCTAAATATTCAGTCCAATGGTATTTCAAAAGCAATGTATCACGCCTATCGTGTAGAATGAAACTTTATACAAGAAGACAAAATGAGACGGTTATAGGAATCCTAACTAACTGTATGTATATAGCATATGTAAATAAGGATACCTCAGTACCGATGATCACCAATAAATGACAAAAAAAGACATAACTAGTAAAACATTGCATGAATCACTGCATGAATTATCATGATTTAATATAAGACACATCAGAACACAATATCAGTAATCACTGATTAAAAAGCACAAGTATTTTTTTTTAAATAGAGGATATGTGGATTCCTTGATATTCTCAGGAATGCTGTTCCATATTTTAACCCCAGTAACTTTAATGGATTTTTGCAGGACTTTGTTATCGGCTCTGGGAACATGATACGACCGTTTCGAAGAAAATCGAGTATTGTAGGAATGTACACTACTGCATGCTGAAAAATATAGAGCAAAAGATTCCGGAAGAGTGCCAGAGTTATATTTATACATTATTTTGCCCACCTCGTATCGGTACAAGTGATCTAGTTTCAAAATATTTAGTTTCTTATAAAGAGGACTCAATGTTGTTCGTAATGGAACTTTGGAAATAACCCTTATAGCTCTGTTTTGGAGTACTTTGAGGGGATTCAATTGCGTTTGTGCAGCTACTCCCCACAAGACTATACCATATTGTAACACAGAGTGAAAAATAGAAAAATAAACAGTACGTAAAATATTTTTAGGAACATAATACTTGAGCTTTGTTAAGACCCCGACGGCTCTTGACAATTTGCTGACTAAGTGATTAATATGGGTACCCCATGTGAGGTTTTGATCAATGTAAATACCCAAATATTTCACAGACCGGCATATAGATAAACGAATTCTATTGACAAAAATATTGAAATTTTCAGATTTTCCTCCAGTTAATTTGGAATTGATAATAAGAACCTGTGACTTTTTTGGATTAAGTGATATTTTATTGCACAGCATCCAGTCATTAATATTTTGTAAATCCAAATTCATTTTATTTTCCAGAGAATCTTGATCGAAAGATGATGATGATAAACTGGTGTCGTCAGCAAAAAAGTCTAATGAATGAACCGGTCGCATTAACTATATCATTGACATAAATTAAAAAAAGAGTCGGCCCAAGGACAGAGCCTTGCGGCACACCACAAGTAATAGGAGCCAAGTGAGAGTAAGATGAATCGACGCTAACAAATTGAAATCTGCTAGTTAAATATGATGAAATGAGTTTATTTGCTACACCACGTATACCATAATGTTTAAGCTTATCAATCAATATTCGATGGTCAACTGTATCAAAAGCTTTTTGTAGATCTAGGAACACACTACAACCAACATGGTTTTTGGAAATTATATCAAGATAATTGGATAAAATATCCATGACAGAGTAAGTGGTACAGTGGTTATTTCGAAAACCGAATTGGCAATGGCTGATTATAGAAAATTTGTCAAAATAGTTTTTCATTCTAACATGGATAAGTTTCTCAAAAATAATTGCTATACATGATAAAACAGAAATGGGCCTATAGTTAGTGATAAATCGCTTATCTCCAGACTTTAGTATTGGCGTTATTCGAGCTATTTTTAGACAGTTTGGAAAAATACCAAAGGTTAAAGAATAGTTTAAAAGAGTATTTAGAACAGGGGATAAAATGTCATTTACCATCTTAACGAGGAAAGTAGGAATCTTGTCATGTCCTTCTGCCTTTCCGGTTTTTAAAGAATTTATTACAAGTTCCATTTCATTAACTGATGACGGTTCAAGAAACATGGATTGTTGTTGTGGTCTACCAAGATATCTCGAATGCCCCCCGCTACATGTCGAAAATTTGGAAGCAAGTTTTGGACCAATTTTAGAAAAATAATCATTAAACATTTCACATATAATTTCTGTATCTTCAGTTTTTTCTCCAGTTGATTCATCAATTATTTTTTTCAAATTGGGAGTGGATTTTGACTTGAGATTAACTATTAACTTAATGTTATTCCAAGTTTGTTTAATGTCATTTTTGCTCTTTTGAAATGATTCTGAGAAGTACGATCAAACAACGATCAAACAAAGCGGACATGGCTTGTCATTATTGTATTAAGAAAATTTAATTTAAAGAATAACTTCATCTCCCCAAATTTCCATTTCCATAGGATTTTACTAATCCATCAACACATGGTTTATATGAAGTTGAGCTTATTTCATTTCAAAAACTCTTTCTTTCCAACAAAGGGCCAGTACAACGTCAGACATTGGAGTCGACCAAAATCGTGAACTTCGGTACCCAAAGTATCAAATACCAAAATATGATGCTTTAATCCGTCAAGTTCAGAAAAGGCCAATTTTTCGACTTAAATATATAAACCCTACTAACATATTCGATATTGGCAAAATCATACGCACAGATACCAGATTTTTAATGCAATAAATGAGCACTTTGCGCAGTAGGGCGAGGCATTTGATTTTGGAAAGCGGGCTTAGAACTCGACCCAAAAGCTGGGGGCTCAGCTGCCCACAGCCCACAGCTCTACACAACAGCATTCAAGGAATGGGTCAAATCTCCAAGTTATTACCTTCAATAGTTGTTTCACCAATAAACAATATCAAAGTTTAATTTTTTCAATACTCGCAACTATGAGAAAAATTTTAAATAATTTCGCCCCCAATCAATCAACAGGTCTCGTCATAAAACTTTATGACGAATGTCACGTCGATATTTAAAAAAACAAGCCTAAATTTATTATAGTTTAGAACGACCGATTATTTAATCTCGTTGCCTTAACACGAGCATTACTCGTGATATCCACGAACATAACTAATTTGGAGTGTCTGAACCATGTTGAAAAATATAAAATTAAATTCAAAGCAGACCCACACGGTCCAAGTTAAGTTTGTTATAGTGTTATTCCTTTTCTCTGGCACGTTTTAAACTTTATTTCAGGTTTTGTTAGCTTTCCCGATAACTCCGTAATGTAATATCTTTATAGCCTTTGGGTCGACAGAAGTGTCGAAACTATGTAGGCCTTGTAGCAGATTCTGACACCATAATGAGCGCGGGCGAAATAAATAAATAAATAAAACCAACTCTTCGAATAAAGATAGGAAAATAAAAGGTGGAGAAAAAAATATATCAAAGAGATTTTCAAATTGGAATACTGTTCAGTGTGCCGAAAAATCGAAGTATAAATAGTGTTCTTATATACGTTAGGAATTTGCTTATACAAGTACAGAAGATCAGACAGAATTTTCAAATTAGAATTTTTCGAAATTTCAGAGTATAGTGCACTGTGCATAATATAGTGCAATCAAAAGCAAAAAAGGGGATCGAAATAATGCGTTGGGTGACGCATCTCTAATCGTATATGGCGGTTCATGTAAGCACCGATCGCAGCTTTCTTCGCCAACCATGTCCATGTACAGGTAAATGAAGAATATGATAGCTATCTGAATATCAAAGTGCAAATGTTTACTGTGGCTCATATGTTGTCTGAGATGTTATACATTGAATAAAGAAGAAAAATATGTAAAAAATTTCAAACTTTTTCAACCTTATCTCATTCCGTATTTTCGTTAATTTTTATACAACTGCGGAGAAAAAGACCTCGCTGCCTTGGTTTCTCAGTCGGTAAAGCGTGGTAATTCGCTTCGAGCTACGCATTTCTCGTATCGTCATGACGAAGGTTCGAATCCCGAGAGGAAGGATGGTTATATGCGAGAGGTTTAATGGAAGCCTCGCCGGTGCATGGTGGTTCACGTAAGCACTGCTTACGGCCTCCCTCACCAACCAGGTCCATGCACAAGAAAAATAGGAAATATAATAGGCCGAAAACCTTCAAATCAATTTGGAACTGTCATCTGCACAACACGTCATGATTCGGCATATAATTGAGCTGTATTTTCGGCTTTCCTCTCCAGCAGGATAAAAATGAAATCGTGTAGCCGCTTAGTGTTGTACCCGATTACGGGGAATTCCCAGTATGAAATGCGGAACAGTAAGAGCTGTGGGTGTTGTCCAGGTAGACTATGCTGTATAGATTAGGTTGCGGTAATGGAAACAATTATCAAATGATATTTATTTTGCAAAATCAATACAGAATAATATGAGTATGTTAACAACTTTTTATATGCAACTGGCATTTAATCAGTACTGTATGTGTTGTTGTCATAAATAGAACCGACAAATAGGCTAAAACCAAGTCAACTTACCACAGGTCAAAAAAAAAAAGGTTTTCCTCTGACTGCCACAGTGTCAGATTTAGCAAAAGAGAGAATTTAATTCTTATCCTGAGTGGGAGGAAAGTAAAGATACTGCCTAGTCATAAGGTAAATCACGACCTCCAGTGCAGACACCAGTTTTGAGTCAGTTAAGGGTTTTTTGGTTTATTTTCTTTCTCATTTTTCCTGTACATAGACATATAGAACTGATCGGTGGATTGAGCCATAAGCAGTGCTTACATGAACCTATAATCCACCAGACCTATAATCATCATCTGTCACAGGACTGACATTATTAAAGTCGTTTTCCATATTCTTAGCTCCCTTTAAACATGAAGCGCGATTGCCTAGTGGTTAAACATGTTGGCATCGCAGGTTGAAGATCTCGGGATCGCACCCCGGCAAGTCGGCTCGCTTATCCATGCCCACCACTCAACACAGGGTGCAATAACTTGGGTAGGCGAAGCCGAACAGGAAAAAGTGATATCATTCCATTGTAACCTTGTCCGTCTATAAGTGGCCGCTCTTACAGGGTCTTGGACAGGGTGATTTACTCTAAGAAGTGGCTATAAAAAAAATTTAATTTGGGAAATAATTTTAGGAAAATATACTGTATAAGACAGGGTTAAGGTCCAATCAGGGGGATGAAAAGAAAATTTCCTCGCCAAGATTTTGGAATAGAGGAACGGTACCTTCACCAGTACAACCTGACTGATATTGATTTTTTGCAAACAATATCGATACCGATATTTTGTCATTTTTGACCACAGTTAACCGATGTTTTATCTTACTTGAAACTCATTGAAATAAAGCAGAAACAAACTCCAGAAATAAAGCAATAAACCGAAACACATAATGAAAGAACATGTCTATTCTGTATTGTATAAGAAAGGCAAATGAACATATTATAACTTTTAGATGTGCTACTAAGTAATTTTTGCAGAACACAAGCAAATAACAACTTCTGGATTTCCCTAGATGTAAGGAAAATATTGTGTAATTTTTGCCATTGGAACAAAAAAATGCATCATTTTAAAAGAATTACGCATGCCCATATGTCTATTTGTGATCTGCTGACATATTGGCATACAGCAAAAATTGCGCTGATATATATCGGTTCAAGGAATGTGACTGTTTTTTCAGTTCATTTTGAGCTCGGTAGGTTTGGACTTTGGAATTGTCCTAACATATTTCTTGTGTGTTGTAGGAGGCTTTAACCATGCTAGTGTAGTTCTGTATGTTTTTCGCTAAAGAGTGCGGTTGCTGACACTTTATCTTGTAGTAGCTCTGTCATTTGAATGGCTGCTATTTGGCTCCATTTAGACTCTGCTTTCGAACTTGCCTTGGATGAAATGCTATAAAGAAAAATCATCCTGTGTGTTATATGATCTGGTGCTCTAGATGTCCATTACAATTGTTAAGTTTGTAATGTGAAATTTATATCTCCTATGGCAAATCAGAACATTAGGTCAATGTGGCCGACAAAAGTGGCAGAATTTTTGTTTTCTTCATGTGTCGTTCACGTTTTATCTTCTAGACCCAGATGTATCATGAGATATTGCCCATTTTGTTAATTTTCTTCTGCCGAATCCATTTCTTCAGGTGTCTGAGTAGCAAATTAGCTGCCATTCTGTCAGTGTGGAGGCTGATATATCAGATACTGGTAACACAAATTCCAATATTGATCGGGCTGTAATGAAATCATGATTTTGCTACTCAATCAATAAATCAGACTATTAAAAACTTGAAATCTAGATATAGCAATTGGAATTGAACATTTACATTTAGGAATTGAATTGAATAATTTTAGAGGATTGAACACTTGAATCGTAGTCATAGCAACCAAAGATGTATTTATAGAAAATTACATCCAAATTTAGATGGATTTTCTGAAATTAAATACATTTTTAATTATTCCCTCTTTTGATTTGAATTGCTATCAAATATAATATTTTTCGAATCAAGAATTGAATGTATTGGTTTCTTACTACCAGCATTCTTGGGACGTACGGTCCTTGAGTAAATCTGAATATAAATATAGCACACTTCTTTAATGGCGCATACATGGATAAGTTCAGTGGCTTGACCAAGATGAACTAGGACACCCGAAAAAAGTGGCTTCATCAGATGGAAATTCACCTTAAAGGCTTTATTTTAGGATTCAAATCATTTACTGAAAGATCAGAAATGTCTTTTTATCGGACAAAAAGCTTTAAAATCATTAATATTGCTATGAAATAGAAGCGTTGATGGTTTTGGAGCTTTTTTGTCCATACGAAGTAACTTTGTATTGATCTATTGTGTAGTGTAATCATGACATATGTGAGCTAACAGCATGCTGGCTGCTCAAACACCCAAAGAATATGAATTTCGTCAGAAAAAAATAACCAAAAGCAAAACATCCCAAGGTATATGGCTGTGTTTAAAATATCTTAGTTTGGTGCATTAGAATTTGAGCTGTTGAAATTTTATTTTTTTTACTTAAATTCACTTTTAGCATTTTGTCAAGCATGAGCCACAGATTGACAGTGTCTCGTCTTTGCGATCAGTGATGCTTAACAAAACATGTTTCGTTGTGATTTTTGTGACCGGGTAATTGTGAAATCCTTATATGTAACTGGATCACTATAGTAAGTAAATCGTTCTGCATAAGCGATAATGAGTCATCTGACACTTCTAAGGGTGTTTCACTCATATAAGTGACTATAATAATGTACAATGTGAGAAAAAAAAATTAATATTACAAAAATTTGCTGAAATTTGGGAACAAATTACTCATGGTTCTATATCGCCCACTTATATCTCACTGACCACCAAAAACACTGGTCTCACATTCCTTTGCCAGTGGATTAGTACTAAGGCTGGCAAATCCGAATCATTTGGAATTCGAATTTGATTCGATTATTTTTTTCGAATCGGATCGAATCACTAATTCTATGTATATAACAAATATCCCATTTATACTATTATAACTTGTCTCCATCGTGATAGTGAAGAAATTTATAATTTGCTGTGTATTTTTAATTCGCACTAAAAGCAATAATTTGCTTATTTCAACGTCGATATATAGTCGATTTTGATCAAATTTGACCAAAATCGATTGCATTTCGTCATTAAAATAAAAATTTCACCTTATTTGGCAAGTTTTTTTCCTATGAACGATTCACGATTGAATTGAATAAATCGTGCTTCGAATCGATTCGAATTGCCCAGCCCTAATTAGGACTATTCTAAAGCCCGTACATACAGGGCTTTTAATTTGGTTATTATAATTTTCGATTTGATTCATTCACGAATTCCTGAATTATTTAATTCCATTGTCCCTATGATTAGTATGTGGATATGTTTATTCGCCCCAGTAATAAAGGATTCACTGTACAAGTACAAATAAACAAACAAATAAAATGTGAGACAGGACAGGATAAACTTTATTTTTATACAGCATGCTATTAACAGTGTTTACATTTATATCTGGTCACAATATATTTCTTGCGTCTTGCCGTTCCATCCCATGTGGACATAAGATGTACTGGTGAGGTTATCGAGCATAGTCCCAAACCTGCGGATAACAAGGCCTCGCCTGTGGGCACCCCTGCATGTATTACCTATTGAAGCTGTTTTCGTTTGTCAATTTTTAACATACTCCATTGGGGTTTGGACCCACGTCATTCGTTAGGTGTCATGGCTCATTCACAAGTCCCTGTCGGTTCAAGGATTGTGACTGTTTTTTCAGTTCATTTTGAGCTCTGCAGGTTTGGGCTTTGGAATTGTCCTAACATATTTCTTGTGTGTTGTAGGAGGCTTTAACCATGGTAGTGTAGTTCTGTATGTTTTTTTGCTTAAGAGTGCGGTTGATGACACTTTATCTTGTAGTAGCTCTGTCATTCGAATGGCCGCTATTTGTCTCCATTTAGACTCTGCTTTCAAACTTGCCCTGGATGAAATGCTATAAAGAAAAATCCTCCTGTGTGTTATATGATCTGGTGCTCTAGATGTCTATTACAATTGTTAAGTTTGTAATGTGAAATTTATATCTCCTATGGCAAATCAGAACATTAGGTCAATGTGGCCGACAAAGGTGGCAGAATTTTTGTTTTCTTCATGTGTCGTTCACGTTTTATCTTCTAGACCCAGATGTATCATGAGATATGGCATATTTTGTTAATTTTCTTCTGGTGAATCCATTTATTCAGGTGTCTGAGTAGCAAATTAGCTGCCATCAATAAATCTGACTATTAAAAACTTGAAATCTAGATATTGCAATTGCAATTGAACATTTACATTTGGGAATTGAATTGAATAATTTTAGAGGATTGAACACTTGAATCGTAGTCATAGCAACCAAAGATGTATTTATAGAAAATTACATCCAAATTTAGATGGATTTTCTGAAAATGAATACATTTTTAATTATTCCCTCTTTTGATTTGAATTGCTATGAGAATCAAATATAATATTTTTCGAATCAAGAATTGAATGTATTGGTTTCCTACTACCAGCATTCTTTGGACGTACAGTCCTTGAGTAAATCTGAATATAAATATAGCACACTTCTTTAATGGCTCATACATGGATAAGTTCAGTGGCTTGACCAAGATGAATTTTTTTCATACAAGCGATTTTTTTCAAATGTATGAAAAAGACTAGCAGCCACTAGGACACCCGAAAGAAGTGGCTTCATCAGATGGAAATTCACCTTAAAGGCTTTATTTTAGGATTTAAATCATTTACTGAAAGATCAGAAATGTCTTTTTATCGGACAAAAAGCTTTAAAATCATTAATATTGCTATGAAATAGAAGCGTTGATGGTTTTGGAGCTTTGTTGTCCATACGAAGTAAGTTTGTATTGATCAATTGTGCAGTGTAATCATGACATATGTGAGAACCTGGCTAACAGCATGCTATCTACTCAAACACCCAAAGAATATGAATTTCATCAGAAGAAAAATAACCAAAAGCAAAACAAGGTATATGCCTGAGTTTAAAATGTCTGAGTTTGGTGCATTAGAATTTGAGCTGTTGAAATTTTATTTTTTTTTACTTAAATTCACTATTAGCATTTTGTCAAGCATGAGCCACAGATTGACAGTGTCTCGTCTTTGCGATCAGTGATGCTTAACAAAACATGTTTCGTTGTGATTTTTGTGACCGGGTAATTATGAAATCTTTATATGTAACTGGACCACTACAGTAAGTAAATCGTTTTGCATAAGCGATGATGAGTCATCTGACACTTCCAAGGGTGTTTCACTCATATAAGTGACTATAAAAATGTACAATGTGAGAAAAAAATTAATATTACAAAAATTTGCTGAGATTTGGGAACAAATTACTCATGGTTCTATAGCGCCCACTTATATCTCACTGACCACCAAAAAACGCTGTCTCACATTTCTTTGCCAGTGGATTAGTACTAGGGCTGGGCAAATCCGAATCATTTGGAATTAGAATTTGATTCGATTATTTTTTTCGAATCGGATCGAATCACTAATTCTATATATATAACAAATATCCCATTTATACTATTATAACTTGTCTCCATCGTGATAGTGAAGAAATTTATAATTTGTTGTGTATTTTTTATGCACTAAATACAATAATTTGCTTATTTCAACGTCGAGATATAGTAGATTTTGGTCAAATTTGACCAAAATCGATTGCATTTCGTTGTTAAAATAAAAATTTCACCTTATTTGGCAAGTTTTTTTTCCTATGAACGATTCACGATTGAATTGAATAAATCATGCTTCGAATCGATTCGAATTGCCCAGCCCTAATTAGGACTATTCTAAAGCCCGTACCTACAGGGCTTTGAATTTGGTTATTATAATTTTCGATTTGATTCATTCACGAATTCCTGAATTATTTAATTCCATTGTCCCTATGATTAGTATGTGGATATGTTTATTCGCTCCAGTATTAAAGGATTCAATGTACAAGTATAACAAATAAAATGTGAGACAGGACAGGATGAACTTTATTTTTATACAGCATGCTATTAACAATGTTTACATTTATATCTGGTCACAATATTTTTCTTGCGTCTTGCCGTTCCATCCCGTGTGGACATATGAGGTACTGGTGAGGTTATCGAGCATAGTCCCAAACCTGCGGATTACAAAGCCTTGCCCGGGGTCACCCGGGGGCATGTATTACCTATTGAAGCTGTTTTCGTTTATCGATGTTTAACATACTTCATTGGGGTTTGAACCCGCGTCATTTGTTAGGTGTCACTTCATGGCCCATTCACAAGTCCCTGTCGACCTGAAACAAAATCAAAATAATTTCTGAAAATCATGCAAGTTTCAATGGATTTCATAATTTTAAATAATAAACACGGCTAGACTTCTAGCTACTAAGACACCTACTAAGACATCTTATCAGAAGGAAATTCAGCAAATGGGCTTTATTTCATAATACATCTCTTGCTAAAATGTCTTTCTTCGAGTGTCTGGTAGCTACTGAATAGAACAAAAATCAAATCATCGAAACTGCTGTAAAAATCCATCCAAAGTAAATATTTCAGGCAACCGGAAAAAAACAGGATTTATGTCACCCTGGACACAGCTTTGCAGTATTCATGTTTTTGAGATTTTTCATTTCAAACCCCAAAATCCCTTTTTCAAATAAATTTCAGTGCGGCAGACACGTTTTTTGTATGTAAAGAATAAAAATTTATTTTTGATTTATGGCCACTTTTTAGAGTAGATCACTCTGTCCAAGGCTCTGTAACAGTCGCCACTTATAGACGAACGGGGTTACAATTACTGGAAAGATGTCATCGTTTCCTGTTCGGCTACTCAAGTTATTACACCCTGGGTTGACTTGTGGACATGGATAAGCGAGCCGAACTCGCCGGGGCTCGAACCCAAGATCTTTAACCTACGATGCCAACATGTTTAACCACTAGGCCATCGCGCCCATAAAACATATAAAAATAAAAACACCAATTTCCAGAACATTTTTTTTGCCTGTGGCACCCATTATGATATCAAAATTTGACCTATTATCGATGTTTTATTTTTTTCTAGATTTTTCTATTGATAAAAAAATGATATATAAACAGCAAATAATTTTCTCTCAGGTTATAAAATTTTACAATATTTGATTTTTTGTTACTGAAAGTCGTCCTATGTTAGGCCCGAAGCAGAAGATATTGTTTCCCCTTATTGGCTGATTAGCTCATTCGGTAAAGTGTTGGGAATATGCTTCAAGCTACGCATCTCTGATCACCCCGTTCGATTCCCATTTGGGGGGATTTTATGCGAGAGCTGTGCTGGACACCTTGTCAGTGCACGGTGAATCATGTAAGCATTGCTTTTATGAGAGATTTGTTAGCTAAAAACTTTTATCCCAATTTAAAACTGGTGTCTGCACGATCGTTAATCCGTAATCTTGGAACTAGCGTTTTTTTATAGCTCTGCTTTGAAATGCACTAAATGACTCAAACACTATAATAAAGGGCAGTGAGCGGTATCTGCCCTGGGCAACAGTAAATACCTCATATAATATATAGGGATTTTACAATCAAAGCCAAATATACATGTGAGACCACTGTTATAAAGTCACCTCAATATCGTATTATTTTGCTTAAATCATGATTTTTCCGCATAATAAGCAGTAATGAAACAATAATTCAAAAAATATTTGGTCATGCAAAAGCAGTTTTGTCAAGAGTCAACCAATTTATCAAGTTGTATTTTCTGTATCGTGAAAATTGCCTGAAGAGAGCAAGGTTTAATATTTACTAATAGTCCAGGACAGATATTAGTAACTTCAGTTCACTTATGCATGTAACGTTTTCCACTCGCAGTATGTTTTTTTTTATAGCCACTTTTTCGAGCGAATCACCTTGCCCAAGGCCCAGTACTAGCGCCACTTATAGATAGGCAGGGTAAGAATTACTGGAAAGATATGATCTTTTCCTGTTTGGCTTAGCCTACCCAAGTTATTACACCCTGGGTTGAGGGGTGGGCATGGATAAGCGAGCCTGCTCGTCGGGGCTTGAACTCGAGATCTTCAACCTGCGATGCCAACATGTTTAACCACTAGGCCATCGCGCCCACTATGGTTGCTGGTGTTACATTTTATTGAATCCTTTGAAATATTAATGATCGTTTGTGGTTGATTATAGATAGTGGTACTGCTTTACCTTCCCCAATTTCCAAGAGAATAAAAGTGTGTGTTGTTATTAATTTGTTCTTTTGTTTGTTTCATGTTATAGCTTCTAGTTTAATATAAAGTAGATTTTGTCATCTGATATTCAAAATGTCTCTAAAGATTGAAATAAATGATAACGAACATGCAAATGGAATTCTACAAGAACTTAACAGGTGAGTACATTTGGCTTCGATGTTGGATAATTTTGGTTGATTATGAGAATGATTTGAAATATTGTAATTATGTTGTGTCGGTTTGTAATGTTATTTGTCTCTTCATATTTCCGGTAGAGATGGGCCAATGTATCGGATTTTCATCACAGATATTGGATACGTCTTTACAACGATTACGCTTTATTTACTGATAATAAATGAAAAGACGTCGCATTTCACTGCTCTGAAAAATACTTAAAATGGGGCATGTCTCGCGTGAACAATTTTTATTACACTTTGGGTTTTATTGAATAAAAACCATCAATCTAGTCAATATATGCTCTTTTTGATGCAGAAAAAGGAATTTGGTGTATATCAATTCAGTATAATTTCATCCATATAAGTTTGCACTGAAATGAATGCAAGGGTTCAAACGTACGTAGGCGCACACATACGTGGGTTTAACTATAACAAGTGCATAAGTATGTGGATACAAAAAAGCCTTTAACATATTTAATAAAGTACTCGGTATCGGTATCGGGATATAAATTACGAAGGTGGTATCGGTACTTGTATCGTTATCGGCGAAAATTTTGGTATCGGCCCATGTCTAATTTCCGGTATCCCTGACCGTTAGTAGGCACACCAGGTAATCCACCTCATTTTAGCATATGTGATGTAATTTTTTTTTATTTCCGCATTTATGTTATGGTCATTTTGAAGAGTGAGTTTTGGGTCAATAATAGGAAATGAGGATTGGTTTTGAAGCGAAACGTATCACGTATCCTATCAAACTTATGTTTTGAGATAAATCATAATAGATATATTATATCTATATTTAGTTCCCTTTAGGTACGGACTTGGAATAGTCCCATATATTTCTTATGTGTTGTAAAAGGTGAAGTAAATCTAACCAACTAATGGCCATTTTTATGGCAAAGACCCGACTTCAAAATGTGGTAGTAACAACTGCACTTCAAGTGGACAACATCCCCAAAAGTTGTGAACTGCTATAACAAACTGCAGCAAGTGGTATATGCCCTGGCGATGGTGAAACAATTTGTCACTCTCCGTTTTCTTTTGGTCGTCTCTTAGCTTCCACCATGAGTAACGGCATATTGGAGACATTAAGTATGCCTGTTGGCCAGACAGTGTTGTGAATGAACCACTTCACTACAAGTCATAAATCGAGTCGAAGAACATGCGAGTTAGCAAGGCTGGTAGTATGGTCGGGTACGATCTATTTTCAAATTTTCGTACTTGGTATGGTACAGTACAAAGTTTGATATTTACTTTGTACCGTATCGTACTCTTTTTTGTCCCTTCGCTTTACACCACGTTCTTCTCTAAAGATTTCCAAAAAAAATATTTCATTTAACATCTTGATGTTTCATAACGGTGTAGATAATATAGTCTTTTATATTTTTCAGTTCAAGAAAAAAAGACGGGGGTTTACATTGTGACTTCACTATCATAGCTGGTTCGGAAGAAATCTCTGTTCATAAGAATATTATATCGGCAGGATCTGATTATTTCAAAGCAATGCTGGCTCATAATGTAAGTTATTAGTTATTATATCGACAGGATCTGATTATTTCAAAGCAATGCTGGCTCATAATGTAAGTTGTCAGTTATTTGCTGGCTCATAATGTAAGTTGTCAGTTATTATATCGACAGGATCTGATTATTTCAAAGCAATGCTGGCTCATAATGTAAGTTCTTAGTTATTATATCGGCAGGATCTGATTATTTCAAAGCAATGCTGGCTCATAATGTAAGTTATTAGTTATTATATCGACAGGATCTGATTATTTCAAAGCAATGGTGGCTCATAATGTAAGTTGTCAGTTATTATATCGACAGGATCTGATTATTTCAAAGCAATGCTGGCTCATAATGTAAGTTGTCAGTTATTATATCGGCAGGATCTGATTATTTCAAAGCAATGCTGGCTCATAATGTAAGTTGTCAGTTATTATATCGACAGGATCTGATTATTTCAAAGCAATACTGGCTCATAATGTAAATTCTTAGTTATTATATCGGCAGGATCTGATTATTTCAAAGCAATGCTGGCTCATAATGTAAGTTGTCAGTTATTATATCGGCAGGATCTGATTATTTCAAAGCAATGGTTTGTAGTGTAAGTCATTAGATATGATCTTTTATCTTTCAAACATATACATTATATCTCACCATTTGGCGCCAGAATAAAAAGGCTCGTACTTTTCCTAAATATTTGCAGCCTTTTTTATACACAAGACTCCAATCAGCGCATATGATCTCTTATATTCATTCCCATAAAAAGTCAAGACAAAATATATATTTGTGTCACTGCATGTTGACTACATGTGAGGAGGAAATGTGCTACATCTGAAATCTGGTATAAACTGCTCAATATAGCGTTCGTCAAGCGAATACAATTGCTTGTAAGATATTTTATAAATCAGCTCGGCTTGTTGTTATTATTGATTAAAATTTTAGTTGAAACTTGAACTTCTATTACAGACTGTCGAGGCAGAGTCTGGTCGAGTTGAAATGAAAGGTGTCGACCCAACTTGTTTGAAACAATCTATAGAATATATTTACACTGGTCAAATATCAACTACTGATGAATATGCTGAAGCATTGATGCATGTAGCTCAATTACTACAGCTGAAAAGTGAGAGCAAACCTTTTTTTGTCAAATCTGGGATGTCCCTCAGTCCTTAAGAAACGTTTTTGTATTTAAAACTCTGCCAAAGCAATTAATTTGGGGTCAAATTTTCTAGAAATGCTCACATGCCAACATACGTATAAGCTGATAAATTATGATGTCATAATCTAAATGCATTTTTCTGTAATAACAAGAGTTGTGATAGCTAAATTAAAGTTGACAAGATAAGCAGAATTTGTAATTATAAAAACCACTGTGTAATTTCTGAATATAATGTTGGCATCAGTGGTGTGCTTTGACCTTTTTTTATTGGAAATTCACAATGGCGTTGGAATCTTTGATCGATCATTATAATTTCAGAAATATCAGATGGAATCATTGATTCACTTGAACAGAATCTTGATCCAAAATCATTCTTTGTGACGAAAAGAATCGCAAAGCTGTTCAGTTACGAAGAATTGCAAGTAAAATGTGACAAGTTTGCAATGGAGAGGTTTGAGGAAATTTCAGTGCTGGATGAGTTCAATCAACTCGAGGAAAAGGAAATGTCGAGATTGATCAAAGCCGAAGGCAACAAGGTAACATATTCTCAGAACAATATTCTCGGTTGTTGGCGCATAAGAACGACGAAAAAATAATAAGACTATGCTATGAATATGTTGTCACTACTCCGGTACTAGAGACAAGATTCGTTTAATGCATAACAGATTTTCCCCCATTGTGAAAACAGGATTGAATGATATCAATCTTATCGACACCAAAATCGACAAATCCGACTGTTTTTTGATCGTGAAGCAATAAATATTACATTATTTACTCACTATTATACATGTCTTGGTGCAGGTACATCATTTCTGCTTTTTGCGCAAATGATCTTTCATTTTGGTAGCGTTTGTCCATGCTCACTCATTGTTTTATCAAATTTTTTAACAGGCTTCAGAGCATGTCAAATTGAAAGCTTTTATTGCTTGGATAAAATTTCAACAGAGTTGTCGTCAGAAGTTCCTGGCAGAATTGAATAATTATGTGGATCTATCCAGAGTTTCTGTTTCATACAAGAAATTCTTACTTCTGAATGAGGTGAATGAATCTTTAATGTAGCTACTAATAACACTTTTCCCATCTCGCAATATACAAGTACTTAGCGATCTATAGGGGCTATTTCGCGGCCTATCTGCATTTTGAGACAGTGACATTGTATGTGTTGTTTTCTATTCTTCTATTTTACTACAGCCCATTGTGAAAACATCTTTCGAATGTTATCAAACTCTGACCGTATCTCTCATTGCTAGTTTGGAAGTTGATGCTTCGGGTGTTGAAGTTTCAAAAATAAAAGGAAATGAAGGGGAAGAAAAAAGTTAGTCATTTAATTTACTCTCTCTTCACTTCAAAGATATACCATTGGCCATATGAAAGAAATTGTACTCCGTATGCTTCAATTGAAACATTATCGTAGGAGATGTACTGAACCAGTAAAATACGATAATAATTCAATGCCGTTTCAAATATGCTTTGAACAGTTTTACTAGGAGAGTCTATATTGGAATTAAAGATGGGCCGATACCAAAATTTTTGCCGATACCGACACAAGTACTGATACCTTCCCGTTTGTTGTCATATAAATAAAGTGTATTCGTACGCTCCATTGTAAAAACACATCCGTTATCGGTTTTGGTATTGGAGATGAAAATTTTCCGATACCAGCACCAATACTTCAAAAATCACCGATACCGATCTCTAATCGGAATATCAAACTTCCCTTTGTAAAATAAATACCCTATTAAACCTGTCTATCAGTACAGTGATAATAAATAAAGCATTCCATAAAAATAGACGTAAGTTGCATCAATTTAAAACTGTTTATATTTTTGACAGTTGTCATATTTGACGAAATCACAAAAAGTCTTCAAAGGTTTGATCAACAGCAAACATCATGGACCAGAATTCAGGTTCCATATAATATTTGTTGATTAGACGTTATGTTAACCACAGGGAAGGGTGACCCCCCCCCCCAGTTTAGCTATAAATTTAGTAATTTTCATTTTTCTTGGAACTTTTCTATAATTGCGATGAAAATTTAAATCGCTACTCCTGCTTACACCTCACTTTGACCCCATAGTTCACGTTTTAGAATACTTTCAGGAAATGAGGCATTCCTACTTAGTTGAGAGAATGATGGAATTTTACTTGTTAATCAGGACATAACTATATACATGCAGGCTTATTATTCAACATCACTGATTGATATAGCAGTTCGTTGGATGGTGATGCGATATATTTTACCGAGTTCAAAAGGCCAAAATATGTACTTCAGCTAATTAAGCAATAAAAATTATATAAAAATGAATTGGAAATCTTTTAATATTTCTGTTAGAAATTCGAAATTATGTATTTTAGGCTAGTTAGAAAATGAAAAATAGACCTTTTAAATAATTCTATCAAAAAAAAATATAATTTCAATTCAACTTGATGGATTCAAATTACAAAATTTAGTTTTTCGCTCTGCACCCCTTTTTTAAACAAAAATTATTCAAATGATTTTGCTTATATTTTATTACTTCTTATCACATGTAAGCCTATGTATTAAGAATTTAACACTTCATCCTGCTCAGCAAAGTAAGATAATATAAAGAATATTTTTACTCCAAACATTTATACTTCTTACCCAGGACATGCCTCGTGGATCAGGAACTTATTTCTCTGCAGCAACTCTTGGTGACAACATCTATGTTTTCTTTGAGGATCGTTCAGTTTATCGACTGAAATATACAGACAATGTATCTACATGGGAACAAATGCAGAATACGATATATAACCATGGCTCTTGTCCTCCTGTTGCTGTTATGTCAGGTGAGTTGATGCTACAAATACGATTTGAAATAAAAACAGTGGCGTACTCAGAACCTTGAAAAGGGGAGGTAGAAATTTTTTTTATTTTTTTCGAAGTTAATTAATGATGTCACCGTGCCACGTGACTGTTTTTATTGGAAATAAGCTCAAATTCGCACTGAAAATGCGAATTTTCCTTCAAAACTGCGCGTCTGGGCTTAAAATGGTTTGCAAAAGTGTATCATGTATTGCACGCAAAAGGCTCGCGAAAAATTTTGAGATTTCTTCTGTTTTAAACCCTATGAAGAGCCATTCTGTGTTTTTATCGATCTGCGAGGGGGGTCAATTGCAACATGGCCCCTCTAAAACCATAGTTGATATAATATTACAGACACCACAGTGTGTTTGTACAGAGTTCTAAGAAATAAGCTGAACAATGAACAACATGTTTGATAAAAACTGATCCGAGAGGAATATTATCGAGTGATGTTTGGCCAAGTTTGGGAAACTGATAAGTTGCGCCGACGAATTATGGTTTATCTATGGCCCACACTTGCCAAAATGTTCAGGAAACAATTTTTTGATCTAAATATTTTTGTTCAGTGTTATATGCTTCTTTGTTCTTATAATCCTTGTGCACTGAGCGTGGATCTTTTTCATAGCAAAGTGGAGTGAGGGCTTAATATATTCGATGTGTTTTATCAAATAATAAGTTTAATTGAAATTCGCCATAAGCAAGGCAGAAGTAGTGTAGGAAACTACTACAAAATGTATTTGCTGTATCAGAAACTATAAGCATTCCAAAAATCTGACTGGCATAATAAAGTACAGCAAGTGGTATCTTTCATGAGCGATAGTAAAACCATGTAGTATATTTACTATCTTTTATGGAATTCATGTTAAATACTGTTTGTTGCAGGATATATTTACATTGTTGGACACTTTAACGAATACTCAAATACAGTTGAAAAGTTTGAACCAACAAACAATCAGTGGGAAAAAGTAAAGGACAAAAATCTTTCAAGTTCTTTGTCAGAAGCATTGGGTGCACAAGGTTGGTTAAACACTTATAAATATTTGAGAATTTGACATTAGTGAATGTCATGAACAAGGATGAGTAAACTGTAAGTATACGTCCAAGGATATGCTGGACCTCTCTTCTAGTTACCATTTTAAATCATACAAGGCATTTTCCAAGTGCATTGACAATTGTGATAAATTTCTTAAAACAAAAGGTCAAATCCACGTAAATACATAATATCAGACAATGTTTTCTTTTTGTCGAACATAAAACGTCGATGCATCCTTCGATAAGACGTGTGTATTGATAGACCGCATGTTCCTGTGATTTTCAACGTGTGATCCCAATGTGATAACCACGACCAATGGTGACCACAAATAATGGCTTTCAAATTTCCGTTCTATTCATGTCACATATTTGCGAAGGAGATGGTGACAAAGCAGTAATAAACGTTTTAAGAAGGGTTGGCCAATTTTTAAGAACTAGAAAAATTAGTTGCGATTAGGAGTTTATATATACACACCAAGGGTATTTCAAGTGATGAAAGCTTATACGCGGGGTTTTTGATATGAAGAGTAGTGTTTCATAGCGGGGAGGAGTTTCGCCTTACTGGCCATTTATGTGATTTTCCTGCACGTATGATTGGCATAACCAAGCACAAGTTAGGATTCTAAGGGAAATATTAAATATTATTGAAAACGATATATTATGTTTTCCATCTTTTGTTGAAATATTGTCTTCTAGGAGACGAGACTGAATTTTCTTTATTAATCGAGTTAAAGTAGAATTTCTTTATGTAGGAATTATTGTACTGGGAAAAAGAGAAGTCCAGTAATATATGATTACTACAACTTGCGCTAACGTCGTGCGTAAATTGCGGGCGAATTGTTTTGTTAAGACTCCGCTCGTTGGCAACCGAGCATGCGAACGTGATGAAATAATGGATTATTTGTTTTGAAAGTTAAATAATTTACAGTATGTGTCATAGTTATATTAAAATCCAGGGGTACTGTGGTTTGACTTCATACAAATTAGTTAATTGCATATAAGGTCTGGTTGCAGAATTGATTTTCTTTTGAGTTGTAGGGTGTCATAGGGGTTGGTGTGCATCAAGTACATAATGGACGAAGTGTTCGAATATGGCCTTGATCCACTCCATCGTAGTCAGCTTCCAGTGTGGGAGTACCAGGATGTATTCTGGCCCTTTCTGTACCTTTTTGTCGGGGGTTATTACAGAGTTGGTTCCAAAATAGACACCTGTTTAAACAGTCTTTCGTCTTCATAACGATTTACTTATAGACTACTGTTATTGTACTTTTATTGAGACTTTTCACAGATACCATAATTGTCTGACAGTTATTGGCATCAGCAATTGCAATCGATCATTTAAGTAGAAAAGTAAAATTATTAAAACCAACTTGCTGCTCTTGTATGAATCGATAATGAACAATTTTATTACTATCAAGATAATGTCTCAACTTTACACTTCAATATATTCAATTGCATTCAGGTTGCATATACAGCATTGGAGGTGTGGTATCAGGCAATTTCACCAACAAAGTAGAAAGATTCGATCCAACAACATCAACTTGGTCATTTATTGCTCCGATGAATGAAGCGAAAGAATCAGTTGCTGCTGTTGAACATGATGGAATGATATATGTGTTGGGAGGTGAATTTATTATTGTGGAGACATTTTGCATAAACGAATAATTTATATTGAAGCTTCCATAACTGATACTGAGGCTTCATCACAATGCATTTCAAACCAATATTTTACCATCTTTTATGTCACTAACAGATATTTAGTTTTATACTGGTCGAATGGATATTTTATAAAATCTGGTGTTTTTAGAGAATATTCCAAACATTCGCACAATATTACTATCCTACATGTTTCTTGGATCACACAGTATTTCCGTCCCCAATCACTACCCAATCGATACACTTCTTGGTGTTGTTCTCTTAGTAATTTCCAGATTATGGTGACGGCATTCCCAATTAGAAATTTTATTTTGCCAAGCAGGAGTCACAGATGGACCGCGCCTCGGCAGCGCGATCCATCAGTGACCCAAGCTTAACAAAACATGTTTGGTCAATATATTTCTGACCGAGTTGACGTTGTTACATTAATACGCAAAATCTTATTGTTTCATCTTATGCTGTGTAGCAAACGACAATACCATTTACTTTACACCGTTTTCTTCCATTCAGGATTTTACAACAGTCAAAACCTATCAACAGTTGAACGATACAATATTTCCACGAACACCTGGACAACAGTAGTTCCTATGTTGACTCCTCGTAGCTTGTTTCGAGCTTTTATGATTGGTGGGAATATTTATGCTGTTGGAGGGAAGTTCAGGTAGGATGATGAATATGAATTTTAACACATCACGAAATGTAGCAAGAATCACATTTTCTTTTCATTTCACCTAAATCTGTATAAAATCACCAAAATTTATGAATCGCATGCATAAAAACATTTTAGATGTTATTTCGTAATATGATCTTGATATTTTCTATGTTTCAAAACATTGAATTGCCGTCTTCATGATAGAAAACAAGACACATTTTGCTTACACACTTTTGCTATGAACGGTATTCCTGTTTCTATAGGAAACTTTTTACATAATTTCTGACATGCGTTATTATGTTATGAAAATGATGTCTGTGATGTTTAACATCACCACCGATATATATCACCGCACATTTGGAATCAGATATTGTGTTACTGAAAAATAGGTCAAAATTTGAAGAAAGTTGAAAGAAACTAAAAAAGACCCACCTATTATTTGCAATTAAGGATTTTCATGTTAGCACTTAAGACTGGTGAGGGGTGTTGTCTGTGGTCTGAGAAATTGGATGATTTCAAACCGAGTTTGGAAAATTTGAATTGTGAAGTTTTTAAATTGATATGCACTCTAAACAAGGTTGAAAGCAAAACCAAGGAAGAAAAGAAATAACTATAAATACTACGACAAAATAGTTCTACATAAAATATAAAACCAGCAACGTCGCCCAGCGTGGAAAACATTCCATAGAACTTCTACTGTACAACGCACTTTCACATAAATATCTGAATGTTGAAGTCATTGCCTAGATAATTATTATTAAATACCGAATGCTACTGTACTTGGGTACTCGATATCGCCCATATAATTCCTATCTATGCTGGTCATCACACTTGCTTAATTAATATAGGTTGATTGTATTCTTCTGTTCAGTGCGACCAACAGCATCGAGAAGTTTGATTTTGAGAAGAATGAATGGGAGTTGATTGACATGAAGGAGATGGATATATTAGAAGCAGTGAAGATCAAATCATCTGATTGAATATGTTTGAGTGTATATTAAGTAGAATTATGTGTGCTATATCTTCTCTATTCCACTGATTATTATGCAATATTATGTGCTCTATATCAGGGTGGTTCCAAAATTTTTTTGAAAAACATAGCTACAATCCCCTTAAAAGGAGCGGTTGAGTAAAAAAACAACACATAAAAAATTTTAGCTTATTTGAAAAAGTGTTGAAAAGAGCCGAAGGTTTGAAATTTTCAGGTCAAAGTCTCTTATTTATATCATGTCATAAAAATAACATTTATTATAAACCAATGAATTTTCAAACTGGCAGGTAGTCTCGATCCAAAGATTTCATATTTACAATGGTTGGCAAACCAAAAGATACTCTATTTTCTCACTTGCGTTTTCCAATGGAAACAGATGTGCCACTGAGTTATTTTCATACAGCGGAAGCTGCCACAAACAGGTATAAATTATACAGTAAAGGAGATTGGTCAAAATTTTCTATGGAGCACACCGGGATACAAATGTAATATATCACTTATTGCAACAATTAAGAAACGAATAAAAACCCTTCTTAAGCCACATTAATTTGCCAATAATGCAATATCTCATTTAACTGACGGTAAAATGCAACGAAAAAAACAAAGTTTGATTCTGACATAGACAAACTACTTGGAATATATCCAAATCACCGTGTCATATCAACTTTACTTGTTTGCTTTTCAAAGATTTTCCCAATTGCTCAAGTCGCCCTCCAAATGTAGCGATCCTAGGGCCTCATTGATCTTCCAAAAGCACCGTATTATGCTCGCCATATCATGCATTGAAATACCTTGCACATCATTTTTTGCAATGTCAAATAATTTGCCAATGTCAGATTAAAACTTTATTTTGTTTATGTTGCGGTCTACCTTCAGTTGGAAGGGGTGTAAGGTTATTGGCAAATTTATTTTGTTCAATATAAAAGGGTTTCTATTTGTTTCTAAACTGTTGTGACACATAACATTTGTATTCTTGTGTGCTTCGGTATGAAACTTTGTTCAATCTCCTTTGCCGTATCATTTATACTTTCTTGTCGCAGCTTTTGCTGTACTTTATAGTGATGGAAATGCCTCAACAGCTCTGTTCTTTGGAAGGTTTTGCCAACTATTGAAAATATGAAATGTTCAAGGTAATAAATGGTATTTTTATGACATGATATAGGTAAATAAGATTTGTAACAGCATGTTAACATTAGAAAAACAAACCACACATGTTTCACGTATTGTTTCAACAGGGAGTGTTGTATCTACCAATGAATAATATATTGACTTAGAAGCATCCATTACGTCTCCTTATTTCTTTTAGTTGCCTCTCACGACAGGCAGAAAATACGCTAGGGTAATATTTTAGTCCGCACTGACAGGACTACTTAGCATAATGCACAAGCCTGACTTTCTTATAGTATGGTACTTAACTATGGTAATGAAAAAACTGCAAAAATAGGGATTTGAAATGATTTGGTCATTGTAGGCTGGGACTTTCAAATAGGCGACTAAAAAAAAGCAAAGAAGTGGTGGATGGTTTTATCATCGCCCAGGGCAGATACCACTAACTGCACCTTACCATGGCGGATCGGCTTCGTTTGGGATGTTTTCAGTTAAAAGTGCAGTCTCCGGTACTACTCTTTGCTATTGAGTGGCCATTGGTTGATTCCCTTTAGGAGCTGCTTCTGACCTTGCTTAGAGTGAATTACAATAAAAAAAAATTATTTATTTTATTTTATCAAAAATTGAGATTTTTCCCAAATTCTACCATATTGTATATCCTGAAAAAATCCAAGTATTGTGCTGAAACGTTGGTTTTTATTTCTTCTTTTGCGTGTAGTTGTATTTATTGTACAAAAAAGTGAAAAATAATTGAAAATGACTTTTACCGTTTTGAAATGATTTTTACCGTTGCCAGATTTCACTTGAAATTGAATATTTCTAACTGCCGACTCTATTTCAAAACTTTTTCAAATGAATAAAAAAAAAAATTTCTGTGTTGTTTTGTCACCCAACTGCTCCTTTTGAAGGGGTTGTAGCTATCTTTGGAAAAACTTCATTTTATCGAGCCACCCTAATGCTATATTTTTCTAATTCCACTGATTATTATGTGATATTATGTGTGCTACATATTCACTATTCCACTGATTATTATATGATATTATGTGTGCTACATCTTAACTATTCCATTGATTATTATATGATATTATGTGTGCTACATCTTAACTATTCCACTATATCCTATAATCATGCAATTATACTTTGATGAAATTAAAGCATGTGTTCCAGTAAAGTAGTGTGCTGTCGTTATGTGAAACTTTCACATGTTTAGAGCTTCATTTATTCTGTAGAATTTGTAAAAAAATACGAGAAACTGGATCAACTACGATTTATAAAGGTTTTTTATCAGGATAAGTAGTTTTGAATTTGTTGTGTATTTATAAGATCTTGGTAGCAACACTAGCTTATAAATCTGTTCCATTACTCCTATCCGTAATCTACCAAGCTATACAAAACTGGAAAATTATTGGGTGTCTGCTAGATAGTGGCTTAGCTAAAAACATCAGAATGATCCAATCAAATGAGTTTCTGTCAAACATTATTTCCAATGCTGTGGATTCTTTATCTCTATTCAATAGAAGCTTTTTTTATTCGTAGAGTGAAAATATTGTTAGTCTGCAAGCTTTTATATTTTTACGATTTGGTTTTGTATTTTTATGATTTGTCTGCACTTTGTAGATTTTTAACCACCTATTGCTATTCTGTTTGTGAATATTTTAATTTGGTCCACAGAATGTCACATCCGGATTATACTTTTATTAGGCATGGTCCAATGATATTCCGTGTATCCACATGTACTAATTTTCAATATTGACACTTGACGTATTATGTCATGATTTCGCTTCTAAATAAACCCTCGTTATAATCAATATAAAATTTAAGGATACAGAAGAATAAAAGACAGGATAGTTGCACAAGGCCCTGTCGACCTAACCCATTGGTGTGCGGCAAAAACCCTTGATAACTTTGTTTAATTCGATTTGTAAATAATGATATTAATTACTTCCTTTTCTTGTGTGTGAAATAAATGATAACGAACATGCTAATGGAATTCTACGATAACTTAACAGCTGAGCACATTTGGCTTTGACTGATGTTGGATAAATTTGGTTGATTGTGAGAATGTTTCGAAATATCATAATTATTTTGCTTTGGAATGCTGCATCTGTATTCATATGTACTTGACGAATTGCTCATTGCACTATTTGTCTTTTCATATCTACTTACCCATGCTAAGATGGTTGGTTTTTATTTAAAGAATGACATGATAATTATATCAGTACTTGAACATTAGGACTGTGGCAGTTGGTAAGAAATACTTAGAATGGTTTTTATGCCTTCTTTCCACCAGGACATCTTAGGGCAAGATTTCTAAGACGTTTATTGTTATCATTT
Organism: Styela plicata; assembly: GCA_963675895.2. Lineage (NCBI taxonomy): Eukaryota > Metazoa > Chordata > Ascidiacea > Stolidobranchia > Styelidae > Styela > Styela plicata. Next base: position 22,084,801 of record OZ023148.1, read on the forward strand.
ATACTCTTCGGTTTAAACAGCGAAATATTATTTCAAAGCAATGTGATAATTGTTTCGAAACAATTATAAATTTCCCATATTAAGCTTCATTAAATAACACTTTCAACCTTCAATATTTTACATTGGGGCTTCGTTATCATCGCTGGTTCGGAAGAAATCGGCAGGATCCGCTCATTTCAAAACATTGCCCGCGCATGGCAAACCACGACCGCTGGTGCAGATGCCGGATCATGTGAAAGTTTTTGGCTTTATCGTATTTCTCATTTTTCCTTTTTTGACCTGGTTGATGGATGTAGAATTCGAGGCTCTACAATTCCTATACTTATTGAAGGGTAGCTGTCAATCTACTTGCGTAGCTAACTGACACAGTAGCAACTCCACACAAAGTTTGAAATGTTGTAATGCAGAAAGAAATATAATATTCAGGTCACAGTCCGATATAAAATCCCACGTCCAGGTAATTCCACAAATAGATAAATAAATAATCACAGTTATCAAATAGACAACTTGGCTTCAGACTTATTCCTTCACAGTGAGAAGTGAGGTAAGGTGAAATGAGGGTTGCAATATAATTGTGTCTCATACCCAACAAACAGTACATAATTAGCTGAGAAGTCACAAAAACATTGCATCAATTATCAAACTTACTACTTCAAGATTAAACAGGCATTATTAACCCTAATCTAGATTATCCTAACTAATGACAACACCTGAAGTCCTAAAAATATTCTAATTACATCACAGTCTTATACAGCAGATCCTTCAATGGGATGTAAATAGATAGGTAAACTACTAAACTAAGCACAGTATACCAGGTTGCATCAACAAAGGACTAGTGATTGCACCACTCTGAGAAATACTGCAAAACAAAAAATAATCGCCATACGGTGGCAGTATGGAGTAATAATAGCAATTTCGCACCATGCTTGATACATACATGGAAAAATGTCAAAACACAAAATATAACTCATTATACCCAAATTTCTAGTTAAATTTATCCAGTTAAAATTTTTGACTGTAACAGTGGAGGAGAGTGGCGCTCAGTTTGTTCTCTTCGTAAGTCAATTCATATCAGTATAAAACTCTATTAAGAGCGATTGGTCAATTCTTACCCTGACAGTAAAATTCGGGGAAATGGTCATCATAAACGCAGTCTTCATTCCATTGTTAATAGGCACTTGAAATCTGGTTCTTCAATTTGAACTAAAAAGCCTGCTACTGTGGGTTAGGATTTGATTTTATCTCATGAAATAAATCAATCATCCTCGACTTTCCGCACTAAATCTATTACAAATTTCATCAGGGTATGAATGGGCTCCTGTAATTACCGAAACAAACAGAAGAGGCTTGTTTTATACAGGAACGGACCCATTGGGATGTCTAAAAGGACCTATATCCCCTTTTAAACATTTAGCAATTTTCAGATTTTGTGACGTTTATTGTAACATATGTGGAATGACACTACCACGATAACTAACATGATTTGGCCTGGTCTGCTAGATGGCATAGAAGATCTTTTGCAGAATATATTTAGCAACTCCCTAATCCCATTATTTTTAGTGAAATAGTGCAATCCAGACGCATTGTCATATTATTTATCGATTTATATTATACTGGATGAAAGCATCTGATCAAATGATAGGATATCATTTTAATCCTGCGGAAGAGGAAAGCCGAGAATACAGCTTAACCATATGCGAACCACGACCTCTCCTACAGATACCGGTTCCGAATCGGGGTGAAGGTTTGGGATTATATTAATTCTCAATTTTCCCGTGCATGGACCTGGTTGACGGAGGAAGCCGTAGGCGGTGCTTATGTCAACCACTGTACACCGCGGGGCACCCAGCAGATGACTAGCATATAATCATCTTCCCTCACGAGATTCGAGACTGCGTCATGACGACCAGAAATGCGTAGCTGGAATCGTACTCCCAACGCTTTTACCGATTGAGCTAACCGGATACTCCTTTCCACAGTCTATAATGTATACCTATATAGCGTCACCTCATACCAGAGGCCTCAATGTACCAGAGTGACTGTACAGGTCCTTCCACACATCCTAGAAGGCTCTGTAGAAAACAAACCCCGTAACGGTCCATTCCTGTCCTTTTTGACCCGTTCTTATCAGTTTCTCAGCAAAAGATCTCAGACATTGGGAGTCTGAGTTGCCGACGAAAAAAGTAAATAGACGCGTATACTCGAAACAAAGCGTTAGAAATACGCTCATTGAGCTACGCATCTCTGATCGTCATGACGCAGGTTCGAATCCTGCGAGGGATGATGATTATGAGAGAGGTTTGCTGGCCGCCTCGCTGGTGCACGGCAGTTCACATAAGCGCTACTTACGACTTCCTCCACTCCACCAAACAGGTCCATGCACAGGATGAATGAGAAATACACTAACTCAAAAACCGTCCACCCCCATTTGAAATTGGTATCTGCGCGAGAGGTCGCGGTTCGCCATGTGGTTAGGCTGTATTCTCGGCTTTCTTCTCCCATCGGATAAAAAACGATATGCTATCGTTTTCACACTTTGCTAAATGTCCTTTTGATGGATCTTTCTTTGGATATCTGAGCAGCAGAGTAGCTGGAGTTCTATCAGTGTGATGGCCGATATATCGAATACTGATAACGACCATAAATTCTAATGAAAATAATGATTCGATCAATAAATATGAAAATTTTAAAAATGAAATTTAGACCATGCAATTATATAAAGTCTTCTTTGGTGACTTTTCATTTCACAATTTAATCGAATAATTTTTGCGAAACGAAGGCTTGAATCATAGTAGTATTCGGGCTTTAGAATAGTCTTTGAGAATAGTCCTTATTTCTTGCGTATCGCAAGAGACGACTGAAAGCAAGCAAAGAAGTGGTAGATTCTTTTACCATTGCCAAGGGCAGATATGAATCACTGCACTTTACCATGCTGGTTCAGTTTTCTTTAAGAGTGCTGTTGCTGGTACTACATCTTTAGTAGCTCTTTGCTCTTAGGTGGCCGTTATTTGGTTCCTTTTAGGCTTCCGGCTTTGCTCGAAGTGAATTTCAATAAAAAAAATATATACAGGACAAACAAAGATGTATTTATAAAAAAATACATCCAATTTTATATACTTTTTTGATTAGGTTGATTTTGAAATGCCTGAAAAATCAAATTGAATAATTAGGGAATTCGTGAACCTCGAATTGACTGGAATGGCCTCCTACTAACAGCAATCTGGGATCTACAACCCTCAAGTCATATAAATAAAGTGTGGCCTATTTACGGCCCATACTTGGAAAAATATTGTTCAGCTTGACCAAGATCATAGATAAATTTTCTTCTGATGGGAGCCATTTTCTTCAAATGTCTGAAAAAGACTGTGAGTTTGGTTCTCATCAGAAGGAAATTCATCAGGGAGGGCAATATTTTAATATGAGGGCAATTTTTAATATTCAGATCATTCATTGAAAGATCAATCAATATCTTCCCCGTTGACAAAAAGACAAAAATCATCAATGCTGCTATGAAATCAAAGCGTTGATGGTTTTGGAGCCATTTTGTCCATACAAAGTAACTTTTTATTGATCTATTGTGCAGTGTAATCATGACATGTGTGAGAACCTGGCTAACAGCATGCTATCTACTCAAACACCCAAAGAATATGAATTTCATCAAGAAAAAAATTTGGTGCATGACAATTTAAGTTGTTAAAACTTATTTATTTTTTAATGAAATTCGATCTTAGCAAAATAGTGTCTAAAAGGAACCAACTAACGGCCACTTAATAGCAAAGAGCTACTACAAAATGCAGTACCTGCAACTAAACTGTGATGGAACCAAATGAAACTGAACTGAGAAAATGCTGACTGAACTCTCAGTTAAAGAGCATGTACCATTTTAAACATGACTAAAGAATTATCCACGCATCATTATAAACTTCTATATCAATCAATTAAAGAAATAACAAATCGAACCACCTGTTTAAACATTTTATTTTGTCAAGCATGTGCCACAGATGGACTGAGTCTCATGCTTAGCAAAACATATTTTGAAATGGTTTGTGTATTTCTTGGGCTACTCTGCTAATTAGAAAGAATGCAGAATTCAGGTCAACCAGTCCACAGAATTAGCCTAAAGAAAATTAAAGAACAAATTGAATTTCCAAAATTATATTTCATCAATCATGTGACACAGATGGACCGCGTCTCGTTTTCATCATCCAGCAAGCAATTTATCATGAATATTGATTACTGGTTTATTTTCTTCTGAGGGGATCTATTTTATTTCCGTGGATGTGAGAAGCTGACACCAGGTTGATGGAATGTCAACCACTCTACTGAGAGACATCAGAAAAAATCCATGATGTAGCAATTTACTTAGGTATTTTAGAAATATACCTTTTGCTAGAAGATACAAATGTCACTTCTGAGTATGGTAGTAGCCAAATTTTATAAAAATATTCAAAATCCTCAATACTGCTATGAAATGGGTCTGAAGAGCAGATAATCTCCTGGTAAAGTTCAGTTCACAGCAAATAATTAGGAAGTTATGGAGATTTGAGAAAAAAAATTTGTACTTTTATAAAATAAATTGCATTATTATTAATTTATTTATTAATTTGCGAAAGCATGACTCATCAAGAACTTTTTAAAGTCCTGAAAAAGATGACTCATCAGAAAATTTTAGTCATCTTAGAATCGAAAACACTTAAACTTTTTAAATATATCTATGAACTTTTTCCATCAGAGGGAAAAAGATATGGTCTACAAATAATCAGTATATGGCCTTGCCATCGCCCAGGGCAGACACAACTAACTGCACTCTAACTGTAGTGATTAATTTATTGAAATTAATAGATTGAAAATGCAGTTGTTGGTGCTATCTTTTCCAGAAGCTCTTCATTGCACAGGTGATTGCTAGTTGGTTCCCTTTATGAACTAATTCCGGTTTTGCTTTGGGTGAATTTTATAAAATTTTGCGGGCATCCCTCCCTACATTGGTAAAGCATCAAGGATTGTAGGGGCGATGTCCAAATGGCTAACATGTATGCATCGCAGGTTGAAGATCTCGGATGCAAGTTCCATCGAGTTTGGTTCATTAATCCATGCCCACCACTCAACCGAGGGTGTATTAACTTGGGTAGGCTAAGCCGAACAGAAAAGACCATATCTTTCCAACAACATTAACCCTGTCCATTTATAAGTGGCCGTTTTTCCTGTACATGGACATGGTTGGTGGAGGAAGCCATAATCATCGGTTACGTGAACCACCGTGCGCCGGCGAGTTGCCCAGCAATCCTTTCGCATATGATCATCTCACACAGGATTCGAACCCAGGACGTTAGTTCAAATAGAATAGATATACTGTTCATTCAAACTGGAATGCAGGTATGCACTACCCAATCAGAGATTTTAGTATGTCCAGCATGTCGTATGTTTTTGAATTGTAAAGAAGCAATTTCACAAATAGCTGTGTATAACATGGTCTGACAGTCTTTTCTTAGGCGAGACAGAATCCAGAACGTCCTATGACTTCTTTGGTCTTTCAGTGTTTTCTGCATTTTTCTAATTCCTAAAAAAAACAAAAAATATGAAGAGATGCGGGCAATTGCAAACTATTAAAATATTCATTTTAAGGAAAAAAAATGAATCCCTTGAGTTTCCTTTTACTTATTTTGTGTTTAATCCAGTAGTAATTCCTTCTAATCTACTATATCACACTCCCTATGAGAATATGATAGAAGTTTGGAATCTCGCAAATTTCAATAAATTTGCAAGCCTGGGTTTTAGAATTGCCTTAACATATACTTCCTTCATGTTGTATGCAGCTGTTTGAAAGAGTACAAATGTTGGTACGAAAAAATAACTAACACCGGCATCAGAATGTTCAACTGATGAGATATTAGTTTTATCTTACAGCAGGACAGTCTGGAAGAATGCCAGCTCTCTGCTACCCAGACACCCGAAGAAAATGGGTTCCGTCAAAAGAAAATTAAATGAATGGGAATATTGCATGATATATCTGTGGCTATAAAATTTAAATGTCTTTTCTAGAGTGTCTGGAAAACCAAACTGTATAAAAAGGTTCAAAATCATCAATGCTGCTATGAAATAGCAGTGTTGATGATTTTGAAGTTTTTTGTTCAGTCGAAGGAAATGACATGGACATTCCAGACACCCGAACAAATCCAAGGTTCTGCCACCTTGCAGCAGGGTAATAGTCGGCAATGTGGTTTAAGTGACCAGTACTAGAGCCCGACCGATATATCGGAGAACCGATATGTTAACTGGCATATCGGCAGTTCACAAAAGCGAATGATAATATCGGCCAACCGAAATACACATACAGGTACGATGTGCAATTCTTCCAAAATGACTCGTTTTTTGTTCAAATGGTGTAAAATTGCACAATATTTCACGCTTTCGTCTGGGGAAATCCACAGCGTAAGTTATTTGCGTGAGATGAAATTTTATTCCTCCCTCCACATTATTCCTCCCTCCCTCATTATGTTTTTTGATTTATTGCTTTGTTTTTGGAGATATTTCAATGAGTTTCAAGATCAAATATCAGTGGGTCAAAAATATGAAAAAATCACTATCGTTTCGCTTGCAAAATTTCAATAACGGGCTCCAGCCAGTACCAACATGGAGATGTGGGCATAATGGTTGACATATTGGCATCGCAGGTTGAATATCTCGGGTTCGAGTCCCGGCGAGTCCGGTCCGTCAATCCATGCCCATCACTCAACTCAGGGTTCAATAACTCGGTTAGACAGAAAGATCATATCTTCCCAACAAATCTAACTCTGCCCATCTATAAGTGGCCTCTGGTAAAAGGACTTGGTCATTGTGATCCACTCCAAGAAGTGGATATAAAAAAGAATAATAGAAACACCTTTATATGTCATTTCTATGTGCTGATTTTAATTCCTTTTACCTTCACAATGAAGCCAGTTGTCATGTTACGATATAGTTCGATACATTAGTTCCGTCCACAGTGACTTGCAGTACGTTCCCAGTGAATGAAATATCAACCTGATCTGCTGGAGTCGGTCCTGCTGGGAACCTGGAATAAATATATATTGTGAAACAATATGGATTCTACAGCAAAATTACGGTAAATTGGCCCTGTAGGTGTGTGCAGGATTAGAATTAGTGCGATGGCCCAGTGGCTGTAATCATAGGTTGAAGGTCTCTGGTTCAAGTCCCAGCTAGTCCGGCTAATTAATCCATGTCCACCTCTCAGAACTCAGGGTGTAGAACCTGAACTAATCCTGTTCGTCTATAAGTGACCACTGATCTGGGCCTTGGTCAGGGTAGTCCACCGGAAAAGAGCGGCAATAAATAAAAAAAAAATTTCCTGTGCGTCATTAGTAGGTGACTGAATGTAAACAGAAAAAAATTCGATAGTTTTCCTAATTCCCAGGGCCGATCCAAATCACAGCATTTTATTAGAGGTTCATTCAGCCGACCACTTCTTTTTTGGCTCTTAGTCTTTTATGACAGATTTGAATCACAGATAAATAATGCATTGGCTGAGCTGGCAGAATGTCATCTACACTGTCACACCCAAAGAAATGGATATCATTAGTAAAAAACTAATTTTTGCCACTTACCACGGCCCATTGGTCCTATTCTCGATCCCCGTTGGCGAAATCCCCGATTTCCAGACATCCCTCTACCCTCACCTTGTGGGTAGTATTGGGTTGGCCAGGGATTCGGTGTGGATGTGCTGCAACGATCTTTGCCGCCTGCTCGAATCCGTTGCAGTGCTCGTATATTTGCGCTACGGAATCAAAACTGATGCCACAATATGCATTTGTCCATTCTAGCTGTAATAAAGAAAACAGAAAATTGATAAATGTGAAAGTCAGGGATGTCCAGAATGTAAAATATTCAATTAAATTTGAGAATGAAGAAATTCAAGTTCATGTCAGGTGGACAAAAAAGCTTCAAAACCATCAACACCACTATTATTTTGCACCTTTTTCTAATTTTGTTGCCACCAAACAGTCATAAAAAGACATTTTGATCTTCTAGCAACAGATTTATCACAAAATAATGCTTATCAGCTGAAATTTCTTCTGCTTACAACTATTTTCTTCCGGCCATGCGAGTAGCCGCTACTCTGTGACGAAGGATTGGTACCTTATTCCCAAATTTAATGAAAACTCCTTTTGGTAAGATGAAAATCTTGATTTTTTGATCATGTTATGGTTATGCCTGGTAACCTTAATCAGTCAAGCATCAGAAGTTCAGAGCTATGCACTTTAATTGTCTCCTGTGCGAGAAGAGGGAAGCGCATTCCATTTCTAGTAGATCCTTTTCTATCAATTTGCCAATAGTTGGTTGCTTTCGGGCACTACTTCTGGGCTCGCTCAGAGTGACTTTCAATAAAAAAAATTACCATGAGGGGGAAAATTATTATACGAGGATTACTAGACACTCAACCCCTAGACGCACTGTGGTTGTGGGATAACAATGTTCATGCATAGAAAATATAGGTAAATTCAGAGAAAAACTTCTGTCCATGTCTTAAAACTACTGGTAACTGAACAAGAAAATATGCCACACAGATAGGACATATATTTTCAGTAATCTTCCCAGCAGAATCATCACCACAGCACTTTACCATCGTCGTTTAGTTCTCTGTGAAAAGTTTTCAGAGAGTGTAGTTACTGGCACTTCATCTTGTAGTTGCCATTTGAACAGTTTGACTAGTAACCGTTAGCTAGCTCCTTTTAAGCGCTGCTTTTGGCCTTGCTTAGAGCGTTCTTCAATAAAAAAACAAATTAATATACTATTCTTTTCTACATGTGTAATTTTACATCAATCCTCACCCATTTTATCAATAAAGAACAATTCTAGTTTTCTTTTATGGTTTCTTCCGTTGATGTGTTCATTCGCATCAGACATTGTATTGATTCGTACGTTACATAATTCACATTTGAAGGAAGTATGTGTTTTTTCCACCACTGCTGAAGCTTCTGTGGAAGGTGATGATTCTGAAAAAATATAAAAACAATTAAAATGAGAGATAAAGACAGAATCTTGATTTTATGATTGGTCAGGGTAACGTAGACCAACTACTTATCCTTCTTCTACGCCTTTGTCATAGCGGATTCGTAATGCAAGGATACAGTAGCAAGATTAACAGTTACTAAATAGACAAATTCAGAGTTATGCTTCACTTCACACATAGACTTTACTAAACGTTACTTGTAAAGCAAAGGTCTGAATTAGTTGATTTTATGATGTTTGAAATTCAGTGAAGTTGATAAAAATATGTTTAAGCTTTAAACAAGGGACAAGATGGATTCGAGTGGATCACCCTGCCCATGGCTCTGTACTAGCGGCCACTTATACACATCAGGGTTAGAATTGCCGGAAAGATATGATCTTTTCCTGTTTGGCTTAGCCTACCCAAGTTATTACACCCTGGGTTGAGTGGTGGGCATTGATTACCGTGCCGGACTCGTCGGGACTCGAACCTAGAGATCTTCAACCTGCGATGCCATCATGTTTAAGCACCAGGCCATCGCGCCCACTTAACTGCTTTTTGAGTTAAGTTGGTCTGAGGCTGTTGAAATGGTCAATTTCATTCAGGAATCCTCAAACAGCAAACATGAATTATTCGATCAACGATTATAAATCAACAAAATAAAGACATTGGGACGTAAGATAAATCTCGTAACCTGATTAAGATATGAACGTTGCTAATTGGATACCGTAAAGTTCATACTGGGAGATTGAGTCTATTAAGCCATGTTTGGTAATGTTTGAAGTAGGTGCCATATTACTGAATGCCATCAGATTGAAACTGGCAGAATATTATAATCCTGATCAGATGGCACCAATGCCGTAAGCTGCGAGAGGTCTGCTGGACGTTTCACCGGCAAACGATGGTTCCATTACCCGGTGGTCAATCTGCAAACTGTCTGACAAAAACCTCATCCCAGACTTGGAACTGGAATCTGAACAAGATGTTGTGGTTTCACCATATGGTTAAAGTGTATTCTCAGCTTTCCTCTCCCGCACAATGAAAATTAAATTCTATCCCAAATAGGATGGAATGGAAGAATAGGATTTTGTTTTTATTCCGCGGGAGAGGAAAGCCGTGGATACAGCTTAATCATACGATGAATCACGACCTCTCATGCAGACAGGTTTGTGGAGGAAGCAGTGCTTACGTAAACAACCATGCACCAGCGAGGCATCATTATCCCTATGGTGGACAAGTTCCAACCTGTCTCTTGCCCAAGTAAATTAGAGGTGTGTATCGAAAAGCTACACAAATGAGATAAACAATATAACAGGATAAATAGCACAAAACATATTGGACATTATTGGTTAACCACTTGGGGTGGGTTAACATATTGGCAACGCAGGTTGAATATCTATTCTGGCAAGTCCTTTAATCCATGCCCACTGCTCAGCCCATGGTGTAATAACTTAGGTAGGATAAGTTGAACAGCAAAAATCATACCTTCCCAACAACTCTAACCCTGCCCGTCTATAAGTGGCCTCTGGTAAAAGGACTTGGTCAGGGTAATCCACTCCAAGAAGTGGCTATAAAATAAATAATAGAAACACCTTTATATGTCATTGCTATATGCTGATTTAATTCCTTTTACCTTCACAATGAAGCCAGTTGTCATGTTACGATATAGTTCGATACATTAGTTCCGTCCACAGTGACTTGCATTACGTTCCCAGTGAATGAAATATCAACCTGTTCTGCTGGAGTCGGTCCTGCTGGGAACCTGGAATAAATATATATTGTGAAACAATAGGGATTCTATAGCAAAATTACAATAATTTGGCCCTGTAGGTGTGTGCAGGCTTAGAATTAGTGCGATGGCCAAGTGGCTGTCATCATAGGTTGAAGGTCTCTGGTTCAAGTCCCAGCTAGTCCGGCTCATTAATCCATGTCCACCTATCAACTCAAGAGTGTAGAACCTGAACTAATCCTGTTCGTCTATAAGTGACCACTGATCTGGGCCTTGGTCAGGGTAGTCCACCGGAAAAGAGCGGCAATAAATAAAAAAAAATTTTCTGTGCGTCATTAGTAGGTGACTCAATGCAAACAGAAAAGAATTCGATAGTTTTCCTAAGGCCCAGGGCAGATCCAAATCACTGCATTTTATTAGAGTGGTTCATTTAGAATCGACTACCACTTGATTCTTGACTCTTAGTCTCTTATGACAGATTTGAATCACAGATAAATAATGCATTGACTGAGCTAGCAGAATGTCATCAACACTGTTACATCCAAAGAAATGGTAATATTAGTAAAAATTAATTTTTGCCACTTACCATGACCCATTGGCGCTCTTCTCGATCCCCTCTGGTCATATCCCCAAGGTTTAGACATCCCTACACCCCACCTTGTGGGTAGTATTGGGTTGGCCAGGGATTTGGTGTGGACGTGCTGCAACGATCTTTGCCGCCTGCTCGAATCCGTTGCAGTGCTCGTATATTTGCGTCACGGAATCAAAACTGATGCCACAGTATGTGCATTTGTGTGTTCTGGCTGTAATAAAGAAAAATAAAATTGAAAAATGTGAGAGTCAGGGATGTCCAGAATGTAAAATATTCAATTAAATTTGAGAATGAAAATTCAAGTTCAGGTGGACAAAGAAGCTTCAAAACCATCAACATCGCTATTATTTTGCACCTTTTTCTAATTTTGTTGCCACCAAACAGTCATAAAAAGACATTTTGATCTTCTAGCAACAGATTTATCACAAAATAATGCTTATCAGCTGAAATATCTTCTGCTTACAACTATTTTCTTCCGGCGTGCGAGTAGCCACTACTCTGTGACGAAGGATTATTACCTTATTCCCAAATTTAATGAAAACTCGTTTTGGTAAGATGGAAATCTTTATTTTTTGATCATGTTATGGTTATGCCTGGTGACCTCAATCAGTCAAACATCAGGAGTTCAGAGGTACGTACTTTAATTGTCTCCTGTGCGAGATGAGAGTTCTGTATTCAATTTTTAGTAGCTCTTTGTTTATTAATTTGCCGTTAGTTGGTTCCTTTTAGGCACTACTTCCAGGCTCGCTCAGAGTTACCTTCAATAAAAAAAATTACCATGAGGGGAGAAGTTATAATAGGATTAGTAGACACTCAACCGGTACACGCACAGTGGTTGCCAACCCCCCACTAACAATGTTCATGCATAAAAAATATAGGTAAATTTAGAAAAAAAACTTCTGTCCATGTCTTGAAACTACTGGCAACTGAATAAGAAAATAAGAGATAAGGCATATATTTCCAGTGATCTTCCCAACAGAATCAACACACAGTACATCACCACAGCCCTTCACCATCGTGGCTTAGTTCTCTGTGAAAAGTTTCCCGAGAGTGTAGTTACTGGCACTTCATCTTGTAGTTGCCATTTGAATAGTTTGACTAGTAACCGTTAGCTAGCTCTTATTAAGCGCTGCTTTTGGCCTTGCTTAGAGCGTTCTTCAATAATAAAACAAATTAATATACTATTCTTTTCTACATGTGTAATTTTACATCAATCCTCACCCATTTTATCAATAAAGAACAATTCTAGTTTTCTTTTAGGGATTCTTCCTTTGATGTGTTCATTCACATCAGACATTTTATTGATTCGTACGTTACATAATTTACATTTGAAGGAAGTATGTGTTTTCTCCACCACTGCTGAAGCTTCTGTGAAAGGCGGTGGTTCTGAAAAAATATAAAAACAATTAAAATGAGAAATAAAGACAGAAGCTCGATTTTATGATTGGTCAGGGTAACGTAGACTAACTACTTATCCTTCTTCTACGCCTTTGTGATAGCGGATTCGTAACGCAAGGATACAGTAGCAAGAGTAACAGTTACTAAATAGACAAATTCAGAGTTATGCTTCACTTCACACACGGACTTTACTAAACGTTACCTGTAAAGCAAATGTCTGAATTAGTTGATTTTATGATGTTTGAAATTCAGTGAAGCTGATAAAAATATGTTTAAGCTTTAAACAAGGGACAAGAGATGGCCACTACTTGGAGTGGATCACCCTGCCCAAGGCCCTGTACCAGCGGCCACTTATACACATCAGGGTTAGAATTGCCGGAAAGATCTGATCTTTTTCTGTTAGGCTTCGCCTACCCAAGTTATTACACCCTGGGTTGAGTGGTTGGGCATGGATTAACAAGGCGGACTCGCCGGGACTCGAACCCGAGATCTTCAACCTGTGATGCAACATGTTTCACAACTAGGTCATTGCGCCCACTTAACTGCTTTTTCAGTTAAGTTGGTCTGAGGCTGTTGAAATGGTCAATTTCATTCAGGAATCCTCAAACAGCAAATATGAATTATTATATGAATTATTCAACAAAATAAAGACATTGAGACGTAAGATAAATCTTGTTACCTGATTAAGATATGAATGTTGTTAATTGGATACCGTAAAGTTCATACTGGGAGATTGGTTCTATTGAGTATCAGATTAAAACTGACAGAATATTATAACCCTGATAATGCTGCAAGAGGTCTGTTGGACACTTCAACGGCAAACTGTGGTTCAATTACCCAATGGTTACGGCTTTCTACACCAACCAGGTTCATCCATAGGAAAAAATCTGCAAACTGTCAGGCAAAAACCTCATCCCAGACTTGGAACTGGAATCTTAACAACATGTTGTGGTTTCACCATATGATTAAGCTGTATTCTTAGCTTTTCCTCTCCCGCACAATATAAATTAAATTCTATCCCAAATAGAGATAGGATAGGATTTCATTTTTTCTCCCGACGGAAAGCCGAGAATAAGCTTAATCACATAGGGAACCACGACCTATTGTGGAGATACCAGTTCCAAATCGGGGTGAAGGTTTTTTCATTTTTAATGTTTCTCATTTTTTTTTCCTGTGCACGGAAATGGTTGGTGGAGGAAGCCTCAAGCACTGCTTACGTGAACCACCGTGCACTGGCGAGGCGTCCAGCACACGTCTCACACATAATCATCATTCCTATGGTGGACTATCCAACATCCCAGTTCAAACTTGTCTCTTGCCCAAGTAAATTAGAGGTGTGTATCGAAAAGCTAGACAAATGAGCTAAACAATATAACAGGATAAATAGCACAAAACATATTGGACATCATTGGGAAGTTATCACTTTGTATCAGAATATTAATGTGGGCGTGATGGCCTAGTGGTTGAAATATTGGCATCGCAGGTTGAATATCTCGGGTTCAAGTCCTTGGGAGTCCGTTAATCCATGCCTACCACTCAGTCCAGGGTGTAATAACTTGGGTAGGATAAGTCGAACGGGAGAGATCAAAAGTTCTCAACAACTCTAACCCTGCCCATCTATAAGTGGCCTCTGATAAAAGGACTTGGTCAGGGTGATCCACCCCAAGAAGTGGCTATAAAATAAATAATAGAAACACCTTTATATGTCATTTCTAGATGCTGATTTTAATTCCTTTTACCTTCACAACGAAGCCAGTTGTCATGTTACGATATAGTTCGATACATTAGTTCCGTCCACAGTGACTTGCAGTACGTTCCCAGTGAATGAAATATCAACCTGTTCTGTTGGAGTCGATCCCGCTGGGAACCTGGAATAAATATATATTGTAAAACAATGATGAAGGATTCTACAGCAAAATCATGTTAATTTTGCCCTGTAGGTGTGTGCAGGCCTAGAATTACTACTAATTACTAGAATAACATTTGTGAGTGCGATTGCTCAGTGGTTGTCATGTTGGCATCATAGGTTGAAGATCTCGGGTTCGAGTCCTAGCAAGTCCGGCTCATTTTTCCATGCCCACCATTCAACCCAGCGTGTAGAAGCTCGGGTAGGCCGAACCGCAAAGTTCATAAATTTCTAACAACACTAGCAGTAAAAGTTAGGTTGCTGGAAATTGAAATTCAGAGTTCCTAACCGATGGTCGATAAAGAAACCAAATTTATACTGTTATATATCATCTGATATCACAACCTTTTCTGTATATTAAAGCTGTCAAAATAATAGTTTAAATTGAATTGAAAATTTCCATGATATGTGGTCTTGAAAGCATAAAAATCTAGTAAATAAAGTTTTGATTGTACAAGATTGGTATATATCTATATAAAAACAATTATGCTACTATTTGCGGTAGGCACGAAATGTGTTTTATTATAAGCTAACTCAGCATAATTTAAAAGCAGATTTAGGCAACATACATGCCCTTGACCAGTTTCGTAAATGCGCTATATTAGGAAATGTCTGACTTTTAGAAGATGTTAGTTTCTATTATGACCTCATCATTTTGGGGAGCTTGCGCAAGTCCGATTTTAGTATGTCGTAAAACAGACTCATGGCTACATAATATGCAAAAATCAGCTTCAGACCAATTTTTGGGGCTTTTCGTAGTATTCGAATTGGACTATATCTCGAAATTATTATTCCACATATTTTTTTAAAAAATACTCCAAGGAAGGCTAAAAAGCAGCATTTGGAACCAACAAGGTCAATACAAGATGGAAGAATTTTTTGTTTTTTCAAGTTTCTAAAATGCTCATCTTCCTTGGATGAACAAAAAAGCAACAAAAGTATCAACACTGCTATTTCACAGTCGTATTGATGATGATTTTAACCTTTTTTTCTACAGTTTGGTTGCCCCAAACCCAAAGAGACCTTTTATTCCTTCAGCAAGATCTCATGAAATTTTCCTGGCAATTTACTAATTTTTTTCTGATGAAACCAATTTTCTTCAGGTGTCTGAGTAGCTGACATTCTGCCAGTTTAGGTCAGTTATAGGGCGAACAAATACTTGAAAACTGGTAACTGCACTTTAGGCGGAGAACATCCCAAACTGACTAAAACGCTTTTAATAAAGTGCAGTTTGTGGTATTTGCCCTGGGCCAGTTATATATATAACGTACCCTAAATTTTCTTCTCAACGCTCTTGCAAACTGTGGTGTAGGCCCGGTGACAGTAGAAAGCTCAGGGTTGCGATGAATTATAGGTGTCCCACCCGGGCTACGTTGCATTGTTGTCTTCCGTAAGTTCTGTGATAGAAACAACAAGATTGTCTTCCTAGTTCAATAGAGCGATGGCCCTTCCTTTCTGCGAGATGATAACTGTTATTTTTGTTACAAGCTCCTTATGTAGTGGATCACCCTGACCGAGGTCTTGTACTAGCAGCCACTATAGACGGACAGGGTAAGAGTTGTGTGAAAGATACGATTTTTCCTGTTTGGCTAAGCCTACCCAATTTATTACACCTTGGTTTGAGTGGTGGGCGTGGATTAGAGAGCCGGACTCACCAGGACTCAAACCCAGGATATTCTACTATTTCGGAACAACTCCGGAACAGTAAAACATTCTGAAATGCCCATCCCCCACCCATCATTTTACTTACCCTTTTCAATAAAACAGACTTTGGCGTTGTCATGTTACTTTGTTCAAAGTTTCCAGACTTCTGTTCAATATCACCCAACTTTTGCAAAGATATCGATGTAATATCAGCTAGTGTGATGCGAGGCCTGTCCTGCTGGCTGGGAGCTGTAAGATAAAATTTGCGTTCAATTAAGAAATTCGAAAAAATTCTGCAAAAAAAACTTAAACGTTACACAGTCCACATCCGCGACATATTTTTTTTTATTTATAGCCATTTCTCAGAGTACATCACCTTGTCCAAGGCCCTGTAACCACGTGCACATATAGACTGACAAGGTTACAACTGGTAGGAAAATATGCTCTTTTCCTGTTCGGCTTAGCACCCTGGGTTGAGTGGTGGGCTTGGATAAGTGAGCCGGACTCACTGGGGCTGGAACCCAAGATCTTGAACCTGTGATGCCAACATATTTATACACCAGGCCATCGCGCCCACGAAAGATTTTTCAGCCTTCACAGACTCGAAAAAACAATAATTTTGCTCATTGACAAAGAGGTTCAAGAGTCTTTCTACATCATACATACACAAATCAATTTCTGTAATGCATCTTCTGACCAACGTCAGACTTTCACAGACAATCATTTTAAACAATGAACTTCAACATTTGTTCAAAATGTTTGTCTAAATTTGTTGTATGTGTGTAGAGAGAGAGGCTTTTGTCCCTCTTGTCTAGTATTTTTCTATGCTTTTTATAGCATCCCTGCAAAAAGCAAAAGAATGTTGACAAGTAAAAAATATTTTGCAGTTTCATGAAGCGGGTAGATGGTTTTACCATTGCACAGAGCAGATACCACTCACTGCATATAAAGATGACGGTTCAGTTCCGTTTGGGTTGTTCTCTGTTTAGAGAGCAGTTGCTGGTACTACATCTTTTAGTAGCTCTTTGCTATTGAGTGGTGGAGTGGTGAACCTGAACTAATCCTGTTCATCTATAAGTGACCACTGATCTGGACCTTGGTCAAGGTAGTCCAACTAGTCCCTACTAGCGGCCAATTATACAATTCAGGGATAGAATTGCCGGAAAGATATGACCTTCTCCTGTTTGTCTCAGCCTACCCAAGTTATTACACCCTGGGTTGAGTGGTGGGCATGAAATAACAAGCCGGACTCGCCGGGACTCGAACCCGAGATCTTCAACCTGCGATGCAACATGTTTAACCACTAGGCCATCGCGCCCACTTAACTGCTTTTTGAGTTAAGTTGGTCTGAGGCTGTTGAAATGGTCAATTTCATTCAGGAATCCTCAAACAGCGAACATGAATTATTCGATCAACGATTATAAATCAACAAAATAAAGACATTCAGACGTAAGACAAATCTCGTAACCTGATTAAGATATAAACGTTGTTACTTGGATACCGTAAAGTTCATACTGGGAGATTGAGTCTATTAAACCATGTTTGGTAATGTTTGAAGTAGGGCAATATTACCGAATGCCATAAGATTAAAACTGGCAGAATATTATAATCCTGATCAGATGGCACCAATGCCGTAAGCTGCGAGAGGTCTGCTGGACGTTTCACCAGCAAACGATGGTTCCATTAACCGGTGGTCAATCTGCAAACTGTCAGGCAAAAACCTCATCCCAGACTTGGAACTGGAATCTGAACAAGATGTTGTGGTTTCACCATATGGTTAAAGCGTATTCTCAGCTTTCCTCTCCCACACAATGAAAATTAAATTCTATCCCAAATAGGATGGAATGGAAGAATAGGATTTTGTTTTTATTCCGCGGGAGAGGAAAGTCGTGGATACAGCTTAATCATATGATGAATCACGACCGCTCATGCAGACACCAGTTCGGGTTTTTTGGTTTATCTTATTTTTCATTCTTTCTGTACGTGGAAATGGTTTGTGGAGGAAGCAGTGCTTACGTAAACCACCATGCACCAGCGAGGCATCATTATCCCTATGGTGGACAGGTTCAAACTTGTCTTTCGCCCAAGTAAATTAGAGGTGTGTATCGAAAAGCTACACAAATGAGATAAATAATATAACAGGATAAATAGCACAAAACATATTGGACATTATTGGTTAACCACCTGGAGTGGGTTAACATATTGACAACGCAGGTTGAATATCTCGGGTTCAAGTCCTGGCGAGTCCATTAATCCATGCCCACTGCTCAGCCCATGGTGTAATAACTTAGGTAGGATAAGTTGAACAGCAAAAATCATACCTTCTCAACAACTCTAACCCTGCCCGTCTATAAGTGGCCTCTGGTAAAAAGACTTGGTCAGGGTGATCCACTCCAAGAAGTGGCTATAAAAAAGAATAATAGAAACACCTTTATATGTCATTTCTATATGATGATTTAATTCCTTTTACCTTCACAATGAAGCCAGTTGTCATGTTACGATATAGTTCGATACATTAGTTCCGTCCACAGTGACCTGCAGTACGTTCTCAGTGAATGAAATATCAACCTGTTCTGCTGGAGTCGGTCCAACTGGAAACCTGGAACAAATATATATTGTAAAACAATAATGAAGGATTCTACGACAAATTTATGATAATTTTGCCCTGTAGGTGTGTGTAGGCTTAGAATTACTACTAATTACTAGAATTACTCAAACACTTGTGAGTGCGATTGCTTGTCGTGTTGGCATCATAGGTCGAAGATCTTGGGTTCGAGTCCCAGCAAATACGGCTCCTTTATCCATACCCACCATGCAACACAGGGTGTAGAAGCTTGGGTAGGCCGAACCACAAAGTTCATATCTTCCCAACAACACTAACCCCGCCCGTCTATAAGTGACTAGAGATGGGTCGATACAAAAATTTTCGCTGATGCCAATACAAGTACCGATACCACGTTCATAATTTAAATTCCGATACAGAGTACTTTATTAAATATCTTTAGGGCCTTTTTATCCACACACTTCTGCCCTTGGTATAATTGCACCCAGGGCAGATACCACATACTGCACTTTACCGCATCGGTTCAGTTCCGTTTAGGGTGGAGGAAAATCCAACAAGGTCACTACAAGGTGGCAGAATTTTATTTTTCAAGTTTCTAAAATGTTCATTTTCTTTGGATGAACAAAAAAGCAACAAAACTATCATCTACACTGGTATTTCACAGCCGTAGTGATGATTTCGAACCATTTTCTACAGTTTGGTTGCCCCAAGCTCAAAGGGACCTTTTATTCCTCTAGCAAGAAATAATGAAATTTTCCCGCCAATTTACTAATTTTTTTTTGATGAAACCAATTTTCTTCAGGTGTCTGAGTAGCTGACATTCTGCCAGTTTAGGTCAGTTATAGGGCGAACAAATACTTGGAAACTGGTAACTGCACTTTAGGTGGTGAATATCCCAAACTGAACTAAAACGCTTTTAATAAAGTGCAGCATGTGGTATTTGCCCTGGGTCTAATATATATATAATCATACCCTCAATTTTCTTCTCAGCACTCTTGCAAACTCTGGTGTAGGTCCGGTGGCAGTAGAAAGCTCAGGGTTGCGTCGAATTATAGGTGTCCCAGCCGGGCTACGTTGCATTGTTGTCTTCCGTAAGGTCTGTTATAGAAACAACAAGATTGTCTTCTTAATTTAATAGAGCAACGACCCTGCCATTCTGTGAGATGATACCTGTTATTTTTGTTACAGCCACTTCAGGGAATGGATCACCGTGACTAAAGGCTTGTACTAGCGGCCACCATAGACGACAGGGTTGGAGTTGTTTGAAAGATACTATCTTTCCTGTTCAGCTTGGCCCAACCAATTTATTACACCATGGGTTGAGTGGTGGGCATGGATAAAAGTGCCGAACTCGAACCTGACCTATTCAACTAGCGATGCCAACATGGTAACCACTAGGCCATTTTGTACTTGCGAGATCTCCTCGTTCAAAATGGTCAAAATAAAGATGTGGGGCTACCTTTCCCCAGAGCATTTACTTCAGGGGAAATAGCAGATCATAGAACTTAATTTGCTTTATGATGACACAGTAGTAGAAAATTCATGACCTTGTTCAGTATAATTTGTAAAAAAGTTGTTTTATTACTTTGAGAATGTTTTGTACTCTTGGAAATTCACATTTGCTAAGCGCATGCATACAGTAGACAGCCTCAGACGCCGTTAAAAGTTCGAGTGCTTGTGCGATTATGAGGACACAGCCGGCCACAGAAGTAAATTGATTACGACGCACATACAAGGACAACAAATTAATCGCACCAATAGCATATATGTGACATCATGCACCACTGAGTGAGTGAGGAAACCGGATCCCAATTTTTTTTTAATAGCCTGTTTGGTGTAAGATCAAAGATGGTGGTTGGGAATTACATTTAGGAATAAGATACGGTATTCTAGATTCGATTCAACTATTCTGGAACAACTCCGGAACATTAAAGCATTCTGAATTGCCCATCCCCTACCCATCATTTTACTTACCCTTTTCAATAAAACAGACTTTGGCGTTGTCATGTTACTCTGTTCAAAGTTTCCAGACTACTGTTCAATATCACCCAACTTTTGCAAAGATATCGATGTAATATCAGCTAGTGTGATGCAAGGCCTGTCCTGCTGGCTGGGAGCTGTAAGATAAAATTTGCGTTCGATTATTCCAAAAAATTTATTCTGCAAAAAAATCTTAAACGTTACACAGTCCACATCTGCGACCTAAGTCAGCCTTTACAAACTCGCAAAAATTTCTGTAATGCGTCTTCTGACCAACGTCAGTCTGTTCTTTTTGACATCCTTGCAAAAATCTGATGAAACTCAACAAAGAAAATATTTTGCAGTTTCATTGTATTTCGTCTGAAAACTATTGTCAATTAAAAGATATCAATCCCAAGCCCTAAAACACAGAGCCACCTAATGGCACCAACTGTACTCGTGAATTCTAATGGATCAACAACTAATGGTGGACAAAATCAAATATCATTTGATTTCAGAATTTAACGGAATAATTAAGTGACTCGAATCATATTTTTTTATAATGAATGAATAAAAATCGTAACACATAGAGATTGCTGAAAAACAATACAAACATAGTAAAATGATAAAAGTCTTCATTCTTGATCAATTGCCATGGGCATATTGGCAGCTCAAATAAAAATTTTATTTTACTAAGCAAGAGCCACAGATAGACCGCGCCTTGACGAAGCGATCCATCTGTGACTCATTCTTATTAAAACATCCCGCAGGTTGGAATACAAAGAAAAAAGCAAATAGGATTTCCGAATCAGGCATTAATCTGTGGAAAAATACTTACAATACATCATGACTTCGTAAAAGTTTTACAAGAGTCTGTGCGAGAGAATTAGAAATTCGAGCTGACGAAACTGGTATCAATAATATTTTTGTGACGTGGAAATAAACAAACCTTTTTCTCATCTTTCTTTACCGGCTTCGTCCCATCTACCACAGTTGTCTTTTTCCTCGGAGTAAATGCTCGCACCTGGGGAATAAAATTTGAGTCATAAATAGAGTTGCCCCAACTGTCATCAAGGACAAAGGCAAGCTCTCGCTGCTTGTCACTTCAATGTTGGAAATCGTAACTAGCCAGTCAATTGGTCTGGGGGACGTGGACCAACTACCTATCCTTCATCAGTGCTTTTGTTTTTCTGTATGCAGTAAATGCAAGGATACCGTCAAAGTGGGTAACTTCGGACGTTTTTGTAGTAAATCTGACTATAATTAGGCCATTTTTTATCCAAATAACACCCAATTTTGATGATAGAACAATACCGCTACGATCGAACGATTATAAAAAAAACAGAAGTCGTTGCAGTCGTCGATGATTTTTTCTTCCTAATTCCCCGTTTTTATTAATTTAACATACCTCGCGATAAAAATTGTAACTTCGGATGCCTCGTTCTGTCTCTGTTGACGGGTTACTCAAAGAGAGAATATCGTAAGTCGTGGCAGTTGAGTGATCACGTATCTGCGTCGAGTCGCGACGTCATTTACGGATTAATTTGTCTTGCCTGTAGATAACGTAACTTGAGGTCGCATATTATCTTGTTTTATTGAGCATGGGCCACTGATAAAATAACAATTCAAAAATCATGAAACGCAAGGACTAAAAATGTCAGAGATAATGAAATTAAAGATAAATGGACCGATAAGTAATAAATGAAAGCACATTTCGGTTGCCATATGTAAATGTGACAAATAAATTAACAACGGAATTGGTCGTCGGGCATTTGATACTAAATAATAGGTCCATAGCGTTTGATTTCACATTTCAAATGTACATGATGCAATTCTATACAGAATTATTCAAAAACGTATGCTATGTCACCTACTCGGAGACGAGAACAGTCGAAAATTGACTATCTGCCGCACAAAGCTTAATTTTTTCCCGGCATAACATCATAAAATTTTCCTAATTATGAAAATGTATCATTCTCGGCGTTTATCGGGTACGGTTGCTCGTGGTCATCGGGCAATATTCTCGCATTGGTCACGGCGAACAACGGCGCCGCAATGTCCGTTTCCGCTAGCGCGGCGACATCACAGACTGGCGCAAGCAGACCGGCGACATCAGAGACTGACGCAAAGCCACGTTGACGCTACGTAAAGAGAGATACTGAAACGACGTCATGCTGACGTCGATCTTGATGTTACCGGGAATTTGGGAGATTTGGAAGATTTTCGTCAGTTTAGAAGGAACACTTTTTCACGGTCCTACGTCGACATCTAACGACCACTCAAATTTTAATTTGACATTGAGTACTCTCTCTAGCGGAATCAACAATTTTGGTACGGACATTACTTCCGAGGTACCGTTTTAGGCCGTTTGAAACGGCGCGCTGTATTTTTAGGAGAAATTACACGTTTCTAGTGATATAGAAAGACAGGGGTCACGAGTAATGTGTAAATGTTTAGCATAAATTATTATCTACAAGAAAAACATAGACTGACCCAGATACATAGCGTATTTAGTTGTTAATGGCCATTTTAAAAAATCGTCCAAAGTTACAAAGCATCCGAAGTTGTATGTATGTATGTATGTATGTATGTTTATTCGCCTCGTAATAATCAATATAAAATTTAAGGATACAGAAGAATAAAAGACAGGATAGTTGCACAAGGCCCTGTCGACCTAAAACACTGGTGTGCGGCAAAAACCCTTGAAAAAAAAATATATATGTAAAAAAAAAAAACAATAATATTAATGTGTAGAAAAAGACGCAAATTTACAAAAACACAACATAGAAATTTATACAGGTAATGATACAGATAATGCAAAGTATATATATATATATATATATATATATATTTAAAATAAAAGAATCTATTTGCATCAAATTGGGCTACCTACATATAAGGAGTTAAAAAAAAATACAGCGGGGTAGGAGTGGAGGCAGGTTCTATCAAAATTTTTAATGAGTCTGAGTGACTCAAATGCCGATTTACCTAGTTAATATTCTAATGAGAGAAAAAGAAAGTAATAATTTAATTTTCATTCTATATCGGTCAAATTCTTCGGTTTTAAGGTTAGGGTGGATAGTGTTAAATTTGAAATGGAAGTCTTCACATTCTCCAGGCATGAGTCAAAGATGGACCACATCTCAACAAAGCAATCCATCAGTGGAGCATTTGACAAGAGATGTGGCAATGGGTGGATTTAGGCCGAAATTCTTTGGGATTGGTTATAGAAGACACGAATCCTAAAATGATGCATAAAAAGTATAAAATAGAATAAACAAACTCCTGACTGTGAATACCAATCATTAAAGGGGTTTCCTGTTTTTAGTAGTTTGTCTGTTTTTTTTTTTTTTTTTTTTTTTAGTTAATGAATGTTATATCCGAGTTTCGAAAGAGCCAAATTTACCAACTTTGACGGTACAGTAGCAAAAGTAACTATGACCAACTAGAAAGGAAGCAAGCATTTCAAAATTGCCAATGATCTTTTCAGAATGCATGTTTGAAGAAGTCTGACTTTGATCAAACGAAACGTTATAGAAGTAAAAGCAAGACTTTGTCAATAAGATCAGAAAGAAGCAAAGAAGTGGTTGATGGTTTTACCATCACTTAGGCCAGACAATACCGGTACTCACTTTTGTAGGGTGACCGGTTAGCTCAATTGATAAAGCGTTGGGAATACGCTTCGAGCTACGCTTCTCTGATCATCAAGACGCAAGTTCGAATCCCGTGGTAATGATGAGAAATGATAAGCCAATATTTTTTACCCCTTCAAAATCACTCAAAAGTAAGCAGTTTACCTTTTTCTCTTCCGTCCATTCCTTCTACAGATATTTCTTCCAGGTCTTCCATATCATCGGGACGGCATTGCTATTGCACATTACAATCAGACAAACAAACAAAATCGGAAGTCCGCCGCGCAAAACCAGCAAAGACAACAACGCAGCCAAAGTTCTTGAGTGAAATTTCAATTTTCGTGTTGCCAGCCACTGTGTTGACCGGAGTCTGAATATTATTATCAAGATGCACGTGGAGTACTCGGATATTTGATGTTAAGTCGATTGAATTTTTATAGGATATGATTTCATTTTTATCTTGCGATAAAGTTTAGCCGAGGAAACGATTTACCCATATGATAAACCACGACCTTTTGTGCAAACAGCATCTTCTAATCGGGGGTGAAGGTATGTAATCACCTCTCACCGGATTCAAATCCAGGACGACATTAGAGATATGTACCTCCAATTCTTTAACGATTAAACAAAGCGGACATGGCTTGTCATTATTGTATTAAAAAAAACGTAATTTAAAAAAACCTTCATCTCCTCAAATTTGCATTTCCATAGGATTTCACTAATCCATCAACACATGGTTTATTTCAGGTTGAGCCTATTTCATTTCAAAAACTCTTTCTTTCCAACAAAGGGCCAATACAACGTCAGACATTGGAGCCGACCAAAAACGTGAACTTCGGCACCCAAAGTATCTAATCCAAAAATATGATGCTTTAATCCATCAAGTTCAGAAATAGCAAATAGCAAACTTTTCGACTCAATAATCTCTGGTAATAAATTCGATATTGGCAAAAACCATAACACAGGTACGAGTTTTTTATTTCAATAAATAAGCACCGCATCGAGACATTTGCTTTTGGGAAGGGTGGCTTAGCCGCCCACAGCTCTACACAACAGCATTCAAGGAATGGGTCAAATCTCCAAGGTATTACCTTCCATAGTTGTTCCATCAATATCAAAGTTTAATGTTTTCAACACTCGCAACTATGAGGATTATTTAATTTCGTTGCCTTAACACGAGCATTAATCGTGATATTCACGAACATAACTAATTTGGAGTGTCTGAACCTTGTTGAAACAAATGAAATTAAATTCAAAGCAGGCCCACGCGGTCCAAGTTAAGTTTGTTGTAGTGTTATTCCTTTTCTCTGGCACGTTTTAAACTCTATTTCAGGTTTTGTTTGCATTCCCGATAACACCGTAATGTAATATCTTTATCTTTATCGCTTTTGGGTCAACAGAGGTCGAAATAAACTATGTAGGCCTCGTAGTAGTTTCTGACGCCATAATATGGCGCGGGCGAAATAAAGATAGGAAAATGAAAGGTTGAGAATATAAATATTAAAGAGATTTTTACATTGGAATACTGTTCAGTGTCCCGAAAAATCGAAGTATAAATAGTGTTCTTATATATGTTGAGAATTTGCTTATACAAGTGCAAAAGATCAGACAGAATTTTCAAATCAGAATTTTTCGAAATGTTAGAGTATAGTGCACTTTGCGAAATATAGTGCAATCAAAAGTGAAAAAGGGGACTAATATAATTTTTTTATAGCCACTTTTGAGGGGTGGGCATGGACAAGCGAGCCGGACTCGCCGGGGCTCGAACCCGAGATCTTCAACCTGCGATGCCAACATGTTTAACCACTAGGCCATCGCGCCACATGCTTTGGGTGACGCATCTCTAGTCGTACACGGCGGTTTATGTAAGCACCGATCGCAGCTTTCTTGACCAACCATGTCCATGCGCAGGTAAATGAGAAATATGATTGCTATCTGAATATCAAAGTGCAAATGTTTACTGTGTTTCATATGTTGTATGAGATGTTATACATAAACATATAAAGTAAATAAAAAATATCAAAAATTTCAAACTATTTTAATCGCATGCTGTGACATGAAATATTAAATTAAAAACAAATAAAAAAATAAAGTGTTTGAATAGGAGCATTTTCTTTCTTATCTGTAGTTTCGTTCCTTTTTATACAACATCGGTGGAAAAGACCACGCTGGCCGGTGCCCGGTTTGTTCAATCGGTAAAACGTTGGTAATACGCCTCGAGAGAGAGAGAGAGAGAATTTATTATTTTGTCAACCAGAAATGCAACACATAATACATTAAATTGTATGTAGATACACAGCATATGTATTTCGGTACAGACTGGGGAATGGCGATACGACCAGTTGGTCATCAAAGTCTGCCATCACCCATTCCTGCCAAATATATATAAAGAAAAATTTGCAATAAACTATAATAATCTTTGCACTTACAAATGATGACACTTTTCAAGAAAATATTTTAACACTCTCATTTTCCACATAGCATTCAAGCACATTGGTGTTCGTATTCTAAAATTCAACACAGACACCAAGAATGCCCGGAACAATACCTGGCAAATTTGCGAAAGAGAACAAAAAAGAGGTAATCGAGGCAATATAATAAATAAACAGAGGGAACACTATAGCTGCTTAACTATAGTAGTTCAATAAAAAAAAAAAAAAAAACAGTAGCTCAGCTAAATATTCAGTCCAATGGTATTTCAAAAGCAATGTATCACGCCTATCGTGTAGAATGAAACTTTATACAAGAAGACAAAATGAGACGGTTATAGGAATCCTAACTAAATGTATGTATATAGCATATGTAAATAAGGATACCTCAGTACCGATGATCACCAATAAATGACAAAAAAAGACATAACTAGTAAAACATTTACAATGTCTTGTAATCACTGCAAGAATTATCATGATTTAATATAAGACACATGAGAACACAATATCAGTAATCACTGCATGAATTATCATGATTTAATATAAGACACATCAGAACACAATATCAGTAATCACTGATTAAAAAGCACAAGTATTTTTTTTTTAAATAGAGGATATGTGGATTCCTTGATATTCTCAGGAATGCTGTTTCATATTTTAACCCCAGTAACTTTAATGGATTTTTGCAGGACTTTGTTATCGGCTCTGAGAACATGATACGACTGTTTTGAAGAAAATCGAGTATTGTAGGAATGTACACTACTGCATGCTGAAAAATATAGAGCAAAAGATTCCGGAAGAGTGCCAGAGTTATATTTATACATTATTTTGCCCACCTCGTATCGGTACAAGTGATCTAGTTTCAAAATATTTAGTTTCTTATAAAGAGGACTCAATGTTGTTCGTAATGGAACTTTGGAAATAACCCTTATAGCTCTGTTTTGGAGTACTTTGAGGGGATTCAATTGCGTTTGTGCAGCTACTCCCCACAAGACTATACCATATTGTAACACAGAGTGAAAAATAGAAAAATAAACAGTACGTAAAATATTTTTAGGAACATAATACTTGAGCTTTGTTAAGACCCCGACGGCTCTTGACAATTTGCTGAATAAGTGATTAATATGGGTACCCCATGTGAGGTTTTGATCAATGTAAATACCCAAATATTTCACAGACCGGCATATTGATAAACGAATTCTATTGACAAAAATATTGAAATTTTCAGATTTTCCTCCAGTTAATTTGGAATTGATAATAAGAACCTGTGACTTTTTTGGATTAAGTGATATTTTATTGCACAGCATCCAGTCATTAATATTTTGTAAATCCAAATTCATTTTATTTTCCAGAGAATCTTGATCGAAAGATGATGATGATAAACTGGTGTCGTCAGCAAAAAGTCTAATGAATGAACCGGTCGCATTAACTATATCATTGACATAAATTAAAAAAAGAGTCGGCCCAAGGACAGAGCCTTGCGGCACACCACAAGTAATAGGAGCCAAGTGAGAGTTAGATGAATCGACGCTAACAAATTGAAATCTGCTAGTTAAATATGATGAAATGAGTTTATTTGCTACACCACGTATACCATAATGTTTAAGCTTATCAATCAATATTCGATGGTCAACTGTATCAAAAGCTTTTTGTAGATCTAGGAACACACTACAACCAACATGGTTTTTGAAAATTATATCAAGATAATTGGATAAAATATCCATGACAGAGTAAGTGGTACAGTGGTTATTTCGAAAACCGAATTGGCAATGGCTGATTGATTATAGAAAATTTGTCAAAATAGTTTTTCATTCTAACATGGATAAGTTTCTCAAAAATAATTGCTATACATGATAAAACAGAAATGGGCCTATAGTTAGTAATAAATCGCTTATCTCCAGACTTTAGTATTGGCGTTATTCGAGCTATTTTTTTAGACAGTTTTGGAAAAATACCAAAGGTTAAAGAATAGTTTAAAAGAGTATTTAGAACAGGGGATAAAATGTCATTTACCATCTTAATGAGGAAAGTAGGAATCTTGTCATGTCCTTCTGCCTTTCCGGTTTTTAAAGAATTTATTACAAGTTCCATTTCATTAACTGATGACGGTTCAAGAAACATGGATTGTTGTTGTGGTCTACCAAGATATCTCGAATGCCCCCCGCTACATGTCGGAAATTTGGAAGCAAGTTTTGGACCAATTTTAGAAAAATAATCATTAAACATTTCACATATAATTTCTGTATCTTCAGTTTTTTCTCCAGTTGATTCATCAATTATTTCTTTGAAATTGGGAGTGAATTTTGACTTGAGATTAACTATTAACTTAATGTTATTCCAAGTTTGTTTAATGTCATTTTTGCTCTTTTGAAATGATTCTGAGAAGTACAATTCTTTGGATTTGTCTTTTATATGACATAATTTATTTGCATATGTCTTGTATTGCCTCCTTTCAATAACAGAACCATTTAAATATAACGTTTTGTGCATTCTATCTCTAGTTTTTATAGATTTTAGAATTGCAGGCGTAATCCAGGGTTTACGGTTTATCCTGACTTCTTTTCGAGACATAGTTTTAAGAGGCGCATGTTTTTCTATACCTTTTTTCAAATCTTGAACAAATTTGTCAAAAATATGATTAAAATTTTTGGCGTCAATCAAGGACATATCATAGTTAGCAAATTTATTAGCAACATCAAATTTAAATGACTCTATATTGAATGTAGACATATCACGTTTTAACCTTTTTCGACATGTAGAAGTGGGCAATCTGTGTAATACTCGGCAGAGTATTGGGAAATGATTAGTCATATTGCTTCGTATAACAATGGGACTGAGAGATATGTTGCTTACATTTGTATAAATATGGTCGAGGAGTGTCGAGGTACTGTGGGTAACTCTGGTGGGGTGTGTTATAAGAGGAATAATTGAATGCGATTTTAGCATTTCAATATAGCTTTCTGAGAATCTTGATTGGCCAAGCAGATTTATGTTCATGTCACCCATAATAAAAAAATTGTTTCTTGTTATAAGACAAATTGTATAGAGTATCACTCAATTTATCCACAAATGAATTTGTATTTGAGTTGGGATGTCGATAAATGACTCCTATTATAATTGAAGATTGTTCAGCAAATTTCACAGGGATTTCTATCCAAAGTTCCTCACTACCCAATTCTGATAACCTATAATTCTCAATAATATTGTAAGAAAACCTATTTTCGATATATAATCCAACACCTCCCGCCCTTGTTTTTGAGGGACAATGAATAAAATTATATCCGGGGATGTCAATATTTTTAACAGGATCGCTTTGCAATTTGGTTTCCGATAGACCAATAATGGAAGGACGACGTTTCATATCAATTAAAAATTCACTTAATTCATCTGAGTGTTTTTGTAGCGATCTTATATTAAAATGAGCAAGAGAAAAACAGTCGGTTATTTTTATGGTGACATGAACTCTTGATAAGACAAATCTTTAAGGTCTACAGTACGACATTCGAGCTACGTAAATCTGATCGTCATGACAAAGGTTCCTGAGAGGGACGAGAAGGATTCTGAGAGGGATGATGGTTATATGCGAGAAGTCCGCAGGGTACATGGTGATTTACATAAGCGCAGCTTACGGCCTCCTCCACCAACCAGGTCCATGCACAGAAAAAATAAGAAGTATAATAAGCCGCAAACCTTCACCCCAATTCGGAACTGGTTCCGGTATCTGCACGAGAGGTAGTGGTTGGCGATATATTTAAGCAGTATTCTCGTCTTTCCTTTCCAGCAGAATAAAAAAATGAAATCCTGTGGCCGCCTAGTGTTGCACGGATTCCGGGGAATTCCCAGCATTAAAAGCGGAACAGTAAGAGCTCTGGGTGTGGTAGGCTACCGGTATACAGTATAGTACAGGTTAGGTTAGGTTCCGGTTATAGAAATAATTTCTACATGATATTTATTTTGCAAAATCAATACAGAATAATATGAGCATGTTAACATCTTTTTATGGGCAGCTGGCATTGTGTATCAGTACTGTATGTGTTGGTGCCATAGGCTAAATAGAACCGAACTAAAACCAAGTCAACTTACCACACTGCACAGGTTTTCCTGGAGCTGTCACATTGTCATATTTAGCAAAAGAGGGAATTTCATTTTTATCATGAAGGGGAGGAAAGTAAAGATACTGCCTAGTCATATGGCAAACCACGATCTCTAGTGCAGGCGCCAGTTTTGAATCGGTTGAAGGTTTTTGGTTTATTTTCTTTTATATTTCTCCTGTGCATAGACAGACAACCAGGTCCATGCACAGGAAAAATGAGAAATACGATAATCCAAAAACCTTCACCCCGATTCGGAAGTTTTAGTTTTCGGTTCTATTTGGCACGAGAGGTCGTGGTTCGCCATATGGTTCTCAGCTTTCCTCTCCAACTGGATAAAAATGATATCGTATCCTTGATAGGACTGATCGGTGGATGTTCATCAATTCATCTCGCTCGATTAACAACTTCTGGAGATTTCCCTGGATGTAAGCAAAAATATTGTGTAATATTTGCCATTGGAACAAAAAATGCATCATTTTAAAAGAATTGCGCATGCCCATGTATCTATTTTGGTTGGCCGTTTTTATCGGCCGGTTTTGTGATCTGCTGACATATTGGCATACAGCAAAAATAGGCTGGTATATATAGTTTCAAGGAATATGACTATTTTTTCAGGTCATTGTAAGCTCTGCGCTCTAGGCAGGGGCTTTGGAATTGTCCTAACGTATTTCTCATGTGTTATAAGACGTCTTAACCATGGTAGTGTAGTTCTGTATGTTTCTCGCTTAAGAGTGCGGTTGCTGACACTTTATCTTGTAGTAGCTCTGTCATTCGAATGGTCGCTATTTGGCTCCATTCAGACTCTGCTTTCGAACTTGCCTTGGATGAAATTCTATAAAGAAAAATCATCCTGTGTGGTATATCATCAGGTACTCTATATGTCTATTACAATTGTTAAGTTTGTAATGGGAAATTTATATCTCCTATGGCAAGTCAGAACATTAGGTCAATGTGGCCGACAAAGGTGGCAGAATTTTTGTTTTCTTCATGTGTCGTTCACGTTTTATCTTCTAGACCCAGATGTATCATGAGATATTGCCCATTTTGTTAATTTTCTTCTGGAGGATCCATTTTCTTCAGGTGTCTGAGTAGCATATTAGCTGCCATTCTATCAGTGTGGAGGCTGATATATCAGATACCGGTAACACAAATTCCAATATTGATCGGGCTGTAATGAAATCATGATATTGCTACTCAATCAATAAATCTGACTATTAAAAACTTGAAATCTAGATATTGCAATTGAATTTGAACATTTACATTTAGGAATTGAATTGAATAATTTTAGAGGATTGAACACTTGAATCGTAGTCATAGCAACCAAAGATGTATTTATAGAAAATTACATCCAAATTTAGATGGATTTTCTGAAATTAAATCCATTTTTAATTATTCCCTCTTTTGATTTGAATTACTATCAAATATAATATTTTTCGAATCAAGAATTGAATGTATTGGTTTCTTACTACCAGCATTCTTGGGACGCACAGTCCTTGAGTAAATCTGAATATAAATATAGCACACTTCTTTAATGGCTCATACATGGATAAGTTCAGTGGCTTGACCAAGATGAATTTTCTTTTCATACAAGCATTTTTCCTCAAATGTGTGAAAAAGACTAGCAGCTACTTGGAAACCCGAAAAAAATGGCTTCATCAGATGGAAATTCACCTTAAAGGCTTTATTTTAGGATTCAAATCATTTACTGAAAGATCAGAAATGTCTTTTTATCGGACAAAAAGCTTTAAAATCATTAATATTGCTATGAAATAGAAGTGTTGATGGTTTTGGAGCCTTTTTGTCCATTCGAAGTAACTTTGTATTGATCTATTGTGCAGTGTAATCATGACATGTGTGAGAACCTGGCTAACAGCATGCTATCTACTCAAACACCCAAAGAATATGAATTTCATCAGAAAAAAAGTAACCAAAAGCAAAACATTCCAAGGTATATGGCTGAGTTTAAAATGTCTTAGTTTGGTGATGACAATTTGAGCCGTTGAAATTTTATTTTTTCGTAATTAAATCGTAATTAAATTCACTATTAGCATTTTGCCAAGCATGAGCCACAGATTGACAGCGCCTCGTCTGCGCGATCAGTGATGCATAACAAAACATGTTTTGTTGTGATTTTTGTGACCTCGTAATTGTGAAATCCTTATATGTAACTGGATCACTATGGTAAGTAAATCGTTCTGCATAAGCGATAATGAGTCATCTGACACTTCCCAGGGTGTTTCACTCAACTTTCAAGTGACTATAAAAAGATATAATGTGAGAAGAAAAATAATACAAAAATTTGCTGAGATTTGGGAACAAATTACTCATGGTTCTATATCGCCCACTTATATCTCACTGACCACCAAAAACACTGGTTTCACATTCCTTTGCCAGTGGATTAGTACTAGGGCTGGGCAAAACGGAATCATTTGGAATTCAAATTTTTATTCGATTATTTTTTTCGAATCGGATCGAATCACTAATTCTATGTATATAACAAATATCCCATTTATACTATTATAACTTGTCTCCATCGTGATAGTGAAGAAATTTATAGTTTGTTGTGTATTTTTAATTCGCACTAAAAGCAATAATTTGCTTATTTCAAGGTCGAGATATTGTCGGATTTGGTCAAATTTGACCAAAATTGATTGCATTTCATCATTAAAATAAAAATTTCACTTCATTTGGCAAGTTTTTTTTACCTATGAACGATTCACGATTGAATTGAATAAATTATGCTTCGAATCGATTCGAATTGCCCAGCCCTAATTAGGACTATTCTAAAGCCCGTACCTACAGGGCTTTTAATTTGGTTACTATAATTTTCGATTTGATTCATTCACGAATTCCTGAATTATTTAATTCCATTGTCCCTATGATTAGTATGTGAATATGTTTATTCGCCCCAGTAATAAAGGATTCACTGTACAAGTACAACAAATAAAATGTGAGACAGGACAGGATGAACTTTATTTTTATACAGCATGCTATAAATATAAACAATGTTTACATTTATATCTGGTCACAATATTTTTCTTGCGTCTTGCCGTTCCATCCCGTGTGGACATATCAGGTACTGGTGAGGTTATCGAGCATAGTCCCAAACCTGCGGATTACAAAGCCTTGCCCGGGGACACCCGGGGGCATGTATTACCTATTGAAGCTGTTTTCGTTTGTCGATTTTTAACATACTTCATTGGGGTTTGAACCCACGTCATTCGTTAGGTGTCACTTCATGGCTCATTCACAAGTCCCTGTCGACCTGATACAGAATCAAAATAATTTCTGAAAATCATGCAAGTTTCAATGGATTTCAAAATTTTAAATAATAAACACGGCTAGACTTCTAGCTACTAAGGCACCCGAAGAAGATGGATCTTATCGGAAGGAAATTCAGCAAATGGGGTTATTTCATAATACATCTCTTGCTAGAATGTCTTACTTCGAGTGGTAGCTACTAAATAGAACAAAAGTCAAATCATTGAAACTGCTGTAAAATATCCATCCACAGAAAATATTTCAGGCAACCGAAAAAACACAGGATTTATGCCACCCTGGACACAGCTTTGCAATATTCATGTTTTTCAGACTTTTGGTTAAAAAAAATGACTAAATAAATTAAAAACGGAAAAAATTGAATTCTGTCACCTCATCAGTACATTATGGAAATTATATTAAATCATGATATTGCTGCTCAATGTGATGGTATCAAATCAAAAAGTTTGACCTTACATAATATCTAAATATTTTGCAATCAAAGCCAAATATACATGTGAGGCCACTGTTATAAAGTCTCCTCAATATCGTATTATTTTGCTTAAATCATGATTTTTCCGCATAATAAGCAGTAATGAAGCAACAATTCAAAAAATATTTGGTTGTGCAAAAGCAGTTTTGTCAAGAGTCAACCAATTTATCAAGTTGTATTTTCTGTGTCGTGAAATTCGCCTGAAGAGAGCAAGGTTTAATATATAGTCCAGGACAGATATAAGTAACTTCAGTTCATTTATGTATGTAATGTTTTCCACTCGCAGTACGTATTTTTTTATAGCCACTTTTTGAGCGAATCACCTTGCCCAAGGCCCAGTACTAGCGCCACTTATAGATGGGCAGGGTAAGAAATACTGGAAAGATATGATCTTTTCCTGTTTGGCTTAGCCTACCCAAGTTATTACACCCTGTGTTGAGTGGTGGGCATGGATAAGCGAGCCTGCTCGCCGGGGCTTGAACTCGAGATCTTCAACCTGCGATGCCAACATGTTTAACCACTATGCCATCGCGCCCACTACGGTTGCTGGTGTTACATTTTATTGAATCCTTTGAAATATTAATGATCGTTTGTGGTTGATTATAAATAGTGGTACTGCTTTACCTTCCCCAATTTCCAAGAGAATAAAAGTGTGTATTTTTATTAATTTGTTATTTTGTTTGTTTCATGTTATAGCTTCTAGTTTAATATAAAGTAGATTTTGTCATCTGATATTCAAAATGTCTCTAAAGATTGAAATAAATGATAACGAACATGCAAATGGAATTCTACAAGAACTTAACAGGTGAGTACATTTGGCTTCGACTGATGTTGAATAATTTTGGTTGATTATGAGAATGATTTGAAATATTGTAATTATGTTGTGTCGGTTTTCATATGTACTTGATCAATTGGTCATTGTAATATTATTTGTCTCTTCATATTTCCGGTAGACATGGGCCGATGTATCGAAATCGGCAAGTATTGGTGATTTTTGAAGTATCGGTACTGGTATCGGAAAATTTTTATCACCGATACCAGATACGTCTTTACAGCGGAGCGTACGAATATGCTTTATTTACTGATAATAAATGGAAAGACCTTGCATTTCACTGCCCTGAAAAATACTTAAAAGGGGCATGCTGGCATGAACAATTTTATTTGCACCTCAGGTTTTTAGTAAATAAAAACTGTCAATCCACTCACTATATGCTCTTTTTGATGTAGAAAAAGGTGATAGGTTTCACGTTAGTTGTGTAACCACGAACATTTGCTCTCAATCTTTGGACCCATGTATGCTTGAAAGCAGCATCAATTCGGTATATTTTCATCCATATAAGTTTGCACTCCAATTTTTTTGTTTTTGCTTTATAGCCACTTCTTAGAGTGGATCACCCTGTCCAAGGCCCTGTAACGGCGGCCACTTATAGACGGGCAGGGTTACAATTGTGGGAAAGATGTGATCTTTACTTGTTCGTCATGGCCTACCCAAGTTATTACACCCTGGGTTGAGTGGTGGGCATGGATAAGCGAGTCGGACTCGCCGGGACTCGAACCCGAGATCGTCAACCTACAATGCCAAACATGTTTAACCACTTGGCCATCACGCCCGAAATGGATGCAAGAGTTCAAGGGTCCAAACGTACGTAGGCGCTCACATACGGTACATGGGTTCAACCCTAACAAGTATGTGGATACAGGAAGGCCCTAAACATATTTAATAAAGTACTCGGTATCGGAATATAATTATAAAAGTGGTATCGGCGAAAATTTTGGTATCGACCCATCTTTAATTTCCCGTATCCCTGACCGTTGGTAGGCATACCGGGTAATCCACCTCATTTTGTCATCTGTAATGTAATTTTTCTTTATTTCCGCATTTATCTTATGGTCATTTTTACCACAAATTGAAGAGTGAG
Source organism: Styela plicata (assembly GCA_963675895.2). Lineage (NCBI taxonomy): Eukaryota > Metazoa > Chordata > Ascidiacea > Stolidobranchia > Styelidae > Styela > Styela plicata. The sequence continues at coordinate 22,121,403 of OZ023148.1, forward strand.
TTTTGGGTCAATAATAAGAAAGTGAGGATTGGTTTTGAATTGACACGTATCACGTATCCTATCAAACTTATGTTTTGAGATAAATCATAATAGATATATTATATCTATATTTAGTGCTCTGTAGGTACGGACTTGGAATAGTCCCAAGTATTTCCTATGTGTTGTATAAAGTGACTTAAGAAATAAAAGTGGAAGATGATTTTATTATTGTCCAGGGCAGATATCATTTATTGCACTTTACCATAATAGTTCAGTTTCGTTAGATATATTTAAGCATTGCTTAAATCTAACCAACTCATGGCCATTTTTACAACAAAGTCCTGGCTTCAAAATGTGGTAGTAGCAACTGGACTTCAGTGGAAAACATCCCCAAAAGTATTGAACTGCCATAACAAACTGCAGCATGTGGTATCTGCCCTGGCGATGATAAAACGTTTCTTTTTGGTCGAATTTCAGCTTTCAGTAACCTCATATCCGAGTCTCTTATCCGAGACTTCATTACGAGTCCCAAGTCGAGTCGAAGAACACGCGAGTTAGCAAGAAAGGCGGTGCGTATGGTACGGTGCGAAGATTGTTACGACACGATACATTTTGAAATTTTCGTACTTGGTATACTACGGTACAAAGTTTGATATTTATTTCGTACCGTACCATACTCTTTTTCGTACCTTCGCATTAGACCATGTTCTCCTCAAATTATTCAAAAAAAAAAATATATCATTTAACATCTTGCCGTTTCATAGTTTGTGTCCATCGAAGAATATTTCAAACTAAAGAACAATTTTAATATGATTTAGAGCGTCGCAGGGCAATATAAAATGTAACTGATTCACTACAGCAGATCAGATAACCTGTGTTGTATTATCGGTTTTACTGTCCTGAATTTTAAACCAATTTTTGGTATTTTTCACGTTTTTATGGAATCACGTAAATCAAACTTTCAATCTTTGATATTTTTCAGTTCAAGAAAAAAAGACGGTGGTTTACATTGTGACTTCACTATCATAGTTGGTTCGGAAGAAATCTCTGTTCATAAGAATATTATATCGGCAGGATCTGATTATTTCAAAGCAATGCTGGCTCACAATGTAAGTTGTTAGTTATTATATCGGCAGGATCTGATTATTTCAAAGCAATGCTGGCTTGTAGTGTGAGTTGTTAGGTATGATCTTTTATCTTTCAATCATATACCGTACATTATATCTGACCATTTGGCGCCAGAATAAAAAGGCTCGTAGTTTTTCTAAATATTCACAGCCTTTTATACACACAAGACTCCAATGAGCGCATATAATCTCTTATATTCATTCCTATAGAAAGTCGAGACAAAATATATTTTTGTGTCACTACATGTGAGGAGGAAATGTGCGACATCTGAAATCTGGTATAAACTGCTCAATATAGCATTCGTCAAGCAAATACAATTGCTTGTAAGATATTCTATAAATCAGCTCGGCTTGTTGTTATTGTTGGTTAGAATTTTAGTTTGAAACTTGAACTTCTATTACAGACTGTCGAGACAAAGTCTGGTCGAGTTGAAATGAAAGGTGTCGACCCAACTTGTTTGAAACAATCTATAGAATATATTTACACTGGTCAAATATCAACTACCGATGGATATGCTGAAGCATTGATGCATGTAGCTCAATTACTACAGTTGAAAAGTGAGTGCAAATCTATTATGTTTAAGTTGTTACGAAGATTTGACACTTATCTACTGCAGTAAATGACCAAAGGTATTTATAAATCGAACACACTTGGTCTATACGTATAGCAAAAGTATTACAATATTATGTATTAAGATACACAGAGACAACCTACAGTCAATTGAGGCAACTCGATTGATGATGCAGCCTGATACAATATATGAATGTATTTGTTGTTTCTAGAACCATAACGTACAACCACCGAAACCTCGCAAAATGAACGTACCATCAAAAGCAGCGCCGTTTATACTTCACCATTGCGAAAATGCGCTCCCCAAGGTTTGTTATGACCTAGATGCACAAACCTCACATCCAGAAACAAGTGACAATGTTGATTAGAGTTTCTCTGATTGTCCAAATCCACCTGCAAGGGTATAAGTCTCCATTTTTTGGCAAAATCGTGTTGCCGTAGTTTCCTTCTCGCTTTCGAAAAAATAGGGTGTCAGTGCCCATCCTCTTATATTTTCAATATTTCCACTACAAAGTCCATGAGTGTTCCATCCTCCTGTCAGTGTTTCCTTGTCCCAACCCGCCAGTCTTTCCTCCTCCTATTGCATCCGTATTCCGTCATCTCACCCTTTCAATTATTCCCACTTTTCGACACTGTTAATATCACCTCCTACACCGTGAATGATCCCTCTTCACCCAATGTTCTTTCACTCCCGCGTTGTTTCCTTCTCCTATCCAATTATTGTCTTCTATTCCCGTCATCGTTCTCTTTTTCCAACATCGCCAATTTTTTAATCGTTCTAACCTGTGATCAATCCTTGTAATTTCAGAATTATCAGACGGAATCATTGATTCACTTGAACAAAATCTTGATCCAAAATTATTCTTTGTAACAAAAAGAATCGCAAAGCTGTTCAGTTACGAAGAATTACAAGTAAAATGTGAGGAGTTTGCGGTGGAAAGATTTGAAGAAATTTCAGTTCTGGATGAGTTTGATCAACTTGAAGAAAAGGAAATGTTGAAATTGGTCAAAGGAGAAGGAAACAAGGTAACGTGGAACATTTTTTCGGGAAAAAAAACAATGTCTGAAATGTCGAAACACCCTAAACTTACAAGATACAATTTTCCGTTTAGATAAGATTCCGTTTTCTTAGTGTTCCCCTTTCCCACCTAGATAATGTTCCCTTTCTCTAATTAACTGCTATACCCTTTTCTCAAATTGTCAAAGTTTACACTTCTTGTCTTGATACCTCTGTATACAAATGGCGTCTAGCTGGTTCGAATGCGGCATAAAAACTTGCTCGTAAGATAAATTAGGAAAAAATTCAACTACCTCCTAGAAAGAAATTTAATAATTTTGTATTCGTATTTACATAGACTTCATATTCTTAGTGTTTTAGTCACTTCCAACTCCACAAGTAATTTATTCATTTCAGGCATCAGACGCGATCAAGTTGAAAGCTATGATTTCTTGGATAAAATTTGACGAGAAGAATCGTAGGAAGTTTCTGAAGAAACTCAATACATACGTTAATTTGAAGAATGTTCCTACGACTTATAGAAGATTCCTAGTTGAAAATGAGGTTGGTGGAGTATTCGTATAGAAAGAAAAAAACTACTCTGCAAACATCGGCATAATCCGGGGTTCATAATTCAGGCCTTGGTCACACATGCGGTTGTTTCATTGTGACTGTTTTTAGGACATCAGACCTCCCTAATATATATTTTTAAAATTGAAACAGTTTAAATAAATTTGCAATTCTTTTTCAGCCAATAGTGAAGACCTGTCCTGAATTCTCTCAAGCTCTCCTTTTATCTGTGATGGACAGTTTGAATATTGGTGCTTCAGATATTGCTGTGAAGGTGGATGAATCAAGTGCTGGTTCTGTGGATGTGGATGAAACAAGTGAGTATTAAATGTATTAGTGGATTCATTTGTCCAGCACAAATAATTATCATGTTGACATGACATATTAATTCCATTCTCTCTTTTTAACATCATCAATTTTCACTGTATGTTTTTCAAATGTTTGTTTTCAAGCCTCTGAGTATTTGAAAACTAAGTTCTTATTTTGTATAAAGGGATCGAACAAAGGGATTTGAGTAATAAAGTGGTTATTTATATAATGAGAGCTTCAAACTAGAATGTGTGTATGATTTCCTGCAATAAAGAATGTATATCAGCCGTTGTAATCATAATACGTCAATATCAGTGTTTCAATAAAAGGTTCCAGGTTTTTGTCTTGGTAGGTTCATTTGATGAATCCACATCCACAACTAAACCCAAAGTCAACTAACTTGCATAGGCTTGAACGAACAAGAAAGCTATATGTATTCTTTCGTTATTAACTCCTCGAGTAACTATAGCAGGAGAGATACCAGTTCATTTTCTCATTATTCAATGCAATATTAATGATTTGAAGGAAAAAATACATTACATTGCCCTTCAATATCCAGTAGATATATATTGTATATTCATCATGATATGTTTTACAGTTGTGGTGTTTGATGGAAAATCAGAGGCTCTACAGTGTTTGAATCTGGAGAGAAAAACATGGAAGAAGTTTCAGGTTAGTTGTCTAAACCTGAACTGTTTGATGCTTATCTTGATTTCCGATCAGAATAATTATTTCGTGAAGAACATGACACGTGATCCGTCAGTAAATCACACCAGACGAAACATGCTCAGAAAATAATTTTCAAATTGACAACATAAAGTTCAAGACCTTTACACAATTTCTTCTATTTTTCGCGATATGAAAGGGTTGGGGCAGAGCTTCGCTTGCGGAAGGATATCACTTTGAGTCATTCGCTTTTGAAACTCTATGTGTTTTTGGCTATGACGCAAACAAAACATCCAAAATTCAGCTTTCTCAAAACAGATCAATCACACCCTCCTAACTCATACACATGCAGACTTATTATTCAATATCACTGATTGATATAGCAGTTCGTTGGATGGTGATGCGATATATTTTACCGAGTTCAAAAGGCCAAAATATGTACTTCAGCTAATTAAGCAATAAAAATTATATAAAAATGAATTGGAAATCTTTTAATATTTCTGTTAGAAATTCGAAATTATGCATTTTAGGCTAGTTAGAAAATGAAAAATATACCTTTTAAAAAATTTTATCAAAAAAAATATAATTTCAATTCAACATGATGGATTCAAATTACAAAATTTAGTTTTTCTCTCTGCACCCCTTTTTAAACAAAAATTATACAAATGGTTTTGCTTACATTTTAATACTTCCTATCACATGTAGGCCTATGTATTAAGAATTTAACACTTCATCCTGCTCAGCTAAGTAAGATAATAAAAAAGAATATTTTTACTCCAAACATTTTTACTTTTTACCCAGGACATGCCTCGTGGATCAGGTACTAGTTTCTCTGCAGCAACTCTTGGTGACAACATCTATGTTTTCTTTGATGATCGTTCAGTTCATCGATTGAAATATACAGACAATGTATCTACATGGGAACAAATGCAGAATATGATATATGATCATGGTCGACGCCCCCTTGTTGCTGTTTCGTCAGGTGAGTTGATGCTGCAAATACGGTTTGAAATGTAAACAGTGGCGTATTCAGAACTTTGCAAAGGGGGGAAGGAAATTTTTCTATATTATTCGAAGTTGAATAGAGGGTGTCGCTATGCCACGTGACTATTTTATTGGAAATAAAGACAAAATAAGCTCGAATTCGCATTGGAGGCGCAAATTTTTCTTGAAAACTGGGCACCTGAGCTTAAAAGTGGTTTGCGAAATCTTATTCTAGGTTTTTTCAGTCGGGAGGGACTCAATTGCAACATGGCCTCCAAAAACCATAGTTGACATAATATTACAGACACCACAGTGTATTTGTACAGAGATCTAAGAAATAAGCTGAACAATGAACAACATGTTTGATAGAAACTGATCCGAGAAGAATATTATCGAGTGATGTTTGACCAAGTTTGGTAAACTGATGAGTTGCGCCGACGAGTTATGGTTTATCTATGGCCAACACTTGCCAAAATGTTCAGGATACAATATTTTGATCTAAATATTTTTGTTCAGTGTTATATGCTTCTTTTTCCTTTTAATGCCAGTGCGCTGAGCGTGGATCTTTTTCATAGCAAAGTGAAGTGAGGGCTTGCTATGTTCGATGTGTTTTATCAAATAATAAGTTTAATCAAAATTCGCCATAAGCGGAAAGTACTACTACAAAATGTATTTGCTGTATCAGAAACTATAAGCATTGCAAAAATTTGACTGGCATAATAAAGTACAGCGAGTGGTATCTTTCATGAGCGATAGTAAAACCATGTAGTATATTTACTATCTTTTATGAAATTCATGTTAAATACTGTTTGTTGCAGGATATATTTACTTTGTTGGACACTTTGACAATTGCTCAAATACAGTTGAAAAGTTTGAACCAACAAACAATAAGTGGGAAAAAGTAAAGGACAAAAATCTCAGAAGTTGGTATTCAGAGGCATTGGGTGCACAAGGTTGGTCAAACACTTATATATATTTGAGAATTTGACATTAGTGAATGTCATGAACGAGGATGAGTAAACTGTGGGTATACGTCCAAGGATATGCTGGACCTCTCTTCTAGTTGCCATTTTAAATCAGGCAAAGCATTTTCCAAGTGCATTGACAATTGCGATGAAGGTCTTAAAACAAAAGGTCAAATCCACGTAAATACATAATATCAGGCAAATGTTTTCTTTTTGTCGAACATAAAACGTCGATGCATCCTTCGACAAGACGTGTGCATTGATAGACCGCATGTTCCTGTGATTTTCAATGTGTGATCCCAATGTGATAACCACGACCAATGGTGACACAAATAATGGCTTTCAAATTTCCATTCTATCCATGTCACATATTTGCGGAGGAGATGGTGACAAAGCAGTAATAAACGTTTTAAGAAGGGTTGGCCAATTTTTAAGAACTAGAAAAATTAGTTGCGGTTAGGAGTTTATATACACACCAAGGGTATAAACAAACCATATTTCCAGTGATGAAAGCTTATACGCGGGGTTTCTGATATGGAGAGTAGTGTTTCATAGCGGGGAGGAGTTTCACCTTACTGGCCATTTATGCGATTTTCCTGCACGTGTGATTGGCATGCCCAGTCATGAACAAGTTAGGATTCTAAGGAAAATATTAAATATTATTGAAAACGATATATTACGTTTCCTGTATTTTGCTGAAATTTTGTCTTGTAGGAGACAAGACTTAAATTTCTTTATTAATCGAGTTAAAGTAGAATTTCTTTATGTAGGAATTATTGTACTGGGAAAAAGAGAGGTCCAGTAATATATGATTACTACAACTTGCGCTAACATCGTGCGTCAATTGCCGGCGAGTTCGTTGGCAACCGAGCATGCGAACATATTGAAATAATGGTTTATTTGTTTTGAAAGTTAAATACTTTACAGTATGTGTCATAGTTATATTAAAATCAAAGGGAACTGTGGTTTGACTTCATACAAATCAGTTAAATGCGTATAAGGACTGGTTGCAGAATTGATTTTCTTTTGAGTTGTAGGGTGTCATAGGGGTTGGTGTGCATCAAGTACATAATGGACGGAGTGTTTGAATATGGCCTTGATCCACCCACATCGTAGTCAGTTTCCAGTGTGGGAGTACCAGGATGTATTCTACCCCTCTCTGTACCTTTTTGTCGAAGGTTTATTACAGAGTTGGTTACAAAATAGACACCTGTTTAAACGGTCTTTCGTCCTCATACGATTTACGACTTATAGACTACTGTTATTGTACTTTTATTGAGACCTTTCACAGATACCATATTTGTCTGACAGTTATTGGCATCAGCAATTGCAATCGATCATTCGAGTAGAAAAGCAAAATTATTAAAACCAACTTACTGCTCTTGTATGAATCGATAACGAACAATTTTATTACTCTCAAGATAATATCTCAACTTCACACTTCAATATATTCAATTGCATTCAGGTTGCATATACAGCATTGGAGGTCTGCTACCAAGAGGTTACACTAACAAAGTAGAAAGATTTGATCCAACAACATCAACTTGGTCATTTATTGCTCCGATGAATGAAGCGAAATATGGAGTTGCTGCTGTTGAACATGATGGAATGATATATGTGTTAGGAGGTGAATTTATTATTGTGGAGACATTTTGCATAAACGAATAATTAATATTGAAACTTCCATAACTGATACTGAAACTTCATCACAATGCGTTCCAAATCAATATTTTACCATCTTTTATGTCACTAACAGATATTAGTTTTATTCTGGTCGAATGGATATTTTATAAAAACCTGGTGTTTTTAGAGAATATTCCAAACATTGCCACAATATTACTATCCTAAATGTTTCTTGGATCACACAATATTTCCGCCCCCAATCACTACCCAATCGATACAATTATTGATGTTGTTCTCTTAGTAATTTCCAGATTATGGTGACATTCCCAATTAGAAATTTTATTTTGCCAAGCATGAGTCACAGATGGACCGCGCCTCAGCGGCACGATTCATCAGTGACCCACGCTTAGCAAAGCATGTTTGGTCAATATATTTCTGACTGAGTTGACGTTTTTACATTAATACACGAAATCTTATTGTTTCATCTTACTTTGTGTAGCAAACGACAATACCATTTACTTTCACCGTTTTCTTTCAATCAGGATACAACGGCTCACGCCTATCAACTGTTGAACGATACAATATTTCCACGAACACCTGGACAACAGTAGTTCCTATGTTGACTCGTCGTAGCTTGTTTCGAGCTTTTATGATTGGTGGGAATATATATGCTGTTGGAGGGAAGTACAGGTAGGATGATGAATATGAATTTTCTGTTTCAACTCTGGACTCAAAGGAGAATTTCTTGGCTGGAACTTGTATTATATTGCTAATCTAACAATCAAATCAATAAATGCAGCCAGGGTATATAAGTACAGGAAGTCAGCACATATCATTACCATGCTTTTCATTGGAATGTTCTACTATAATGGGCCGTAGATACTAATTATACTGATAATTGGATAGAACATATGGTTAAGCCGAAGGCCTGAAAAAATAATATAGTCTTTTATTCCGCAGTCAATCAATATAGAAACTAAAAAATGCTCCATTCCTCTTTTTTAAACTGAATAACAATCTGTAGAAAGTCACACTTAGAGAAATTCACTTCAGCTGTATTTGTGCAGTTCGCTTTTACTTGAATTTTTGAACATCAGTTGAAATCCTTGACCGAAATAGTGTTCCTAAAAACAAATGTTACCATACTTGTCAATGCTCAATAAATGAATCTTAATACATTATAAGTCATGATCATAATTATGATGCTAATCTTTTTATATCTGGCCTGGGAAATAATTTGCAGTACTCTGTCAATTCCAGCTGTACAGTTCAAAACTTTAATTATAGGGATTTGATTTTGATATATTTTCTTATTTTATTTCACTGCTTTATGCAGTTCACCATTTTGTTTCGTACATCTTTTGTGGCTTTTTAATTGATGAAGTTTAATTACCATATTGTGTTCATTCGTTCAGTTCATCTGACAGCATCGAGAAGTTCGATTTTGAGAAGAACCAATGGGGGATGATTGACGTAGGGAAGATGGACATAATAGAAGCAGTGAAGATTACATCATCTAATTGAATTTGTTTGATTGTTATATAGAACAGCGAAGATCAAATCATCTGGTTTTTATATAGAATAGGGAAGACTAATTCGTTATGTATATTATATCTTTACTATTCAACTGACTATTATGTGTGCTCCATCTTCACTATTCAACTGATTGATATGTGATTATTATGAATGCTACATCTTTACTATTCCACTGATTATTTATATATGTTATGTGTGCTACATCTTTACTATTCCACTGAATCCTATAATTAGGCAATTATACTTTGATGAAATTAAAGCATGTGTTCTAGTAAAGTAGTGTGCTGCCGTTATGTGAAACTTTCACATGTTTAGAGCTTCGTTTATTCTGTGTACTTTGTAAAAAAATACACAAACTGGATCAACTGCGATTAATGACGGTTATTTTGAATAAATATTTTTAAATTTATTGTGTATTGATGAGATTTTGGTAGCGAGACTAGCTTATAAATCTGTTTCATTACCTACCCACTGACTAGAATGATCCAGTCAGTCACATGAGTGGCTGTCAAACATTTCCAATATTGTGGGTTGTTTATCTCTAAACTTCCAATAGAAGTTATTTTTAATTCGTAGAGTGAAAATATTGTTAGACTGCAAACAAGATTTTATATTTTTACGATTTGGTTTTGTATTTTTATGATTTGTCCGTATTTTTTAGATTTTTAACCCACCTATTGCTATTCTGTTTGTGTATATTTTAATTTGGTCCACAGAAAGTCATATCCGGATTGTACTTTTATTAGGCATGGTCCAAGGATATTCCATGTATCCACATGTACTAATTTTCAATATTGTTACTTGACACTTGACGTGTTGTGTCATGATTTCGCTTCTAAATTATCCATAATAACTTTGTTTAATTCGATTTGCAAATAATGATATTCATTACTTCCTTCTCTTGTGTGTGAAATAAATGATAACGAATATACAAATGGAATTCTACGATAACTTAACAGCTGAGTACATTTGGCTTCGACTGACGTTGGATAATTTTGGTTGATTATGAGAATGATTTGAAATATCATAATTATTTTGCTTTGGAATGCTGCATCTGCATTCATATGTACTTGACGAATTGCTCATTGCACTATTTGTCTTTTCATATCTGCTTACCCGTGCTGAGATGGTTGGTTTTCATTTAAAAAATGACAAGTACAAACTTTTCTATTTTTGTACTTGTTAATTATATCAGTATTTGAAATATTAGGACTGTGGCAGTTGGAAAGAAATACTTAGGATGGTTTCTATGACTTTTATTCCACCAGGACTTCTTAGAGCAACATTGTTAAGACGTTTATTGTTATCATTTATACTCGGTTTAAACAGCGCAATATTATTTCAAATCAATGTGATAATTGCTTTGAAACAATTATAAATTTCACTTATTAAGCTTCATTAAATAATACTTTCAACCTTCTTCAATATTTGAAATACCCTGAAAAAGTCGCCAATGGTCAATTTGTACGCCTGCCGAATGTTTGCGGGAACTTACCTGTTTACGAATTTTGATGTAGCAGTGCAGTAGCACCATGAAGGTCAAAAAAAAATTTGCAAAAATAGTCGGGCAGTTCTAAATCCCATAGGTTTTGTAATTCGTTGTTCAAAGTAAAATTCGGGGAAATGATCATTGTAAACGCAGTCTTTATTCCGTTGTTAAGAGGCACTTGAGATCTGGCCCTTCAATTTGAACTAAAAAGCCTGCTTATGTGGGTTAGAATTTGATTTTTTTTTCATAGCCACTTCTTTAGTGGGTCACCCTGTCCAAGGCCCTGAAACAGCGGCCACGTATAGGCGAACAGGGTTACAATTACTGGAAAGATATGATCTTTTTCTGTTCGGCTTAGCCTACCCAAGTTATTACACCCTGAGTTGAGAGGTGGGCATGGATAAGCGAGCCAGACTCGCCGGGGCTCGAACCCGAGATCTTCAACCTGCAATGCCAACATGTTTAACCCAATCGCGCATCTAATTTTATCTCATGAAATAAATCAGCCATCCCCGACTTTCCACAGTAAACGGACCCACTGGGATGTCGTAAAGTACCTATATCCCCTTTTAAACATTTAAATAAAGGAATTTCCAGATTTTGTGATGGTTATTGGCCACATATGGAGTGACGCTACCACAATTTGGCCTGGTCTGCTAGATGGCACAGAAGATCTTTTGCAGAATATATTCTGCAACTCCCTAATCCCATTATTTTTAGTGAAATAGTACAATCCAGAGTCATTTTCATAATATTTATCGATTTATATTGTACTGGATGAAAGCATCACATTCGATTAAACTCTCACAATTTTAGTCCTCTAGTCTACCGATACGATACAGCTTAACCATATGGCGAACCACGACCTCTCATGTAGATACCGGTACCAGTTCCGAATCGGGGTGAAGGTTTGCAGCTTATATTTTTCTGTGCATGGACCTGGTTGGTGGAGGAAATCGTAAGCGCCACGTGAACCACCGTGCACCGGCGAGGCTGCCAGGAGACCTATCGCATATAATGATCATCTCTCACAGGATTTTAACCTGCGTCATGAAGATCAGAGATACGTAGCTCGTATAATATATATCTATATAGCGTGACCTCATACCCGAGTCTAAGTGTACCAGAGTGACTGTAGAGGTCCTTTCAGACATCCTAGAAAGTTCGTTTCTGTAAAAAACAATCCCCGTAAGGGTCCGTTCCTGTACTTTTCGTCCCGTTCTTATCGATTTCGGTAATGACAGGAACTGGAGGGACAGTTCTTCTCAGAGGCAGTGAAAGATCTATGACATTGGGGGTCTGACTTGCCGAATAATAAAGTAAATGCGAGGGATGATGATTATGAGAGAGGTTTGTTGGCCACCTCGCTGGTGCACGGCGGTTCACGTAAGCGCTGCTTACGGCTTTATCCACTCCACCAACCAGATCCATCAGTAGCTGCAGTTCTATCAGTATGGTGGTCGATATATCGAATACTGATAACGACTACAAATTCCAATGAAAATCATGATTCAATCAATAAATATGAATATTTAAAAAATGAAATCCAGAACATGCAATTATATTAGGTCTTTTTTAGTGACTTTATATTTACGGGTCATACTTGGAAAATATTGTTTAGTTTGACTAAGATAATAGATAAATTTTCTTTTGATGGGAGCCATTTTCTTCAAATGTATGAATAAGACTAGCAAAATGTCAGCAAATTGCCAATACGAAGTCAACTTTGCCAACTTTGTATTGATTTATTGTACAGTGTAATCATGACATGTGTGAGAACCTGGCTAACAGCATGCTGGCTACTCAAAGAAAATAAATTACATCAGAAGAAAAGTAACCAATAAGCAAAACATCCCAAGATATACGGCTTTCAGAAAGATTAAACTGTCTGAGTTTGGTGCACGACAATTTAAGTTGTTAAAACTTTTTTTAATGGAATTCGATCTCAGCAAAACAGCGCCTAAAAGGGACCAACTAACGGTCACTTAATAGCAAAGAGCTACTACAAAATGCAGTACCTGCAACTAAACTGTGATGGAACCAAATGAAACAGAACTGCCAAAATGCTGACTGAACTCTCAGTTAAAGAGCATGTACCATTGTAAACATGGTTATCCACACATCATTATAAACTTCTATATCAATCAATCAAATAAATAACAAATCGAACCACCTGTTTAAAAATTTTATTTTGTCAAGCATGTGCCACAGATGGACTGAGTCTCATGCTTAGCAAAACATATTTTGAAAAATATTTTTTGATAGGGTTTGTGTATTTCTTGGGCTACTCTGCTAATTAGAAAGAATGCAGAATTCAGGTCAACCAGTCCACAGAATTAGTCTAAAGAAAATTAAAGAACAAATTGAACTTCCAATTCAAAAATTATATTTCATCAATCAGGTGCCACAGATGAACCGCGTCTCATTTTCATCATCCAGCAAGCAATTTATCATGAATATTGATTTCTGGTTTATTTTCTTCTGAGGGGATCTATTTTATTTAAGTGGATGTGAGAAGCTGACACCAGGTTGATAGAATGTCAACCACTCTACTAAAAGATATTAGAAAAAATGATTTAGCAATTGGCCGTTATTTTAGAAATATACCTTTTGCTAAAAGATACAAATGTCACTTCTGAGTATGGTAGTAGCCAAATTTTATAAAAAGATTCAAAATCCTCAATACTGCTATGAAAAGGGTCTGAAGAGTGAATAATCTCCTGGTAAAGTTCAGTTCACAGCAAATAATTAGGAAGTTATGGGGATTTGAGAAAAACAATTTGTACTTTTATAAAATAAATTGCATTATTATTATAATATTTAGCAAATTTCTGGAAGCATGACTCATCAAGAACTTTTATAGTCCTGAAAAAGATGACTCATCAGAAAATTTTAGTCATCTTAGAATCGAAAACACTTGAACTTATTAAATATATCTATGAACTTTTTCCATCAGAAGGAAAAAGATATGGTCTACAAATAATCAGTATATGGCTTTGCCATCGCCCAGGGCAGACACAACTAACTGCACTCTAACTGTAGTGATTAATTTATTGAAATTAATAGATTGAAAATGCAGTTGTTGGTGCTATCTTTTCCAGAAGCTCTTCATTGCGCAGGTGGTTGCTAGTTGGTTCCCTTTATGAACTAATTCCGGTTTTGCTTTGGGTGAATTTTATAAAATTTTGTGGGGATTCCTCTCTACATTGGTAAAACATCAAGGATTGTGGGGCGATGGCCAAATGGCTAACATGTATGCATCGCAGGCTGAAGATCTCGGGTACAAGTTCCATCGAGTTTGGCTCGTTAATCCATGCCCACCACTCAACCGAGGGTGTAATAACTTGGGTAGGCTAAGCTGAACAGAAAAGACCATATCTTTCCAACAACACTAACCATGTCCATTTATAAGTGGCCGTTTTTGCTGTATATGGACATGGTTGGTGGAGGAAGTCACAATCATCTGTTACGTGAACCACCATGCGCCGGCGAGTTGCCCAGCAATACTTTCGCATATAATCATCTCACCCAGGATTCGAACCCAGAACTTTAGTTTGAATAGAATAGATATACTGTTCATTCAAACTGGAATGCAGGTATGCACTACCCAATCAGAGATTTTAGTATGTCCAGCATGTTGAATCGTATGTTTTTGAATTGTATAGAAGCAATTTCACAAATAGCTGTGTATAACATGGTCCGACAGTCTTTTCTTAGGCAAGACAGAATCCAGAACGTCCTACGACTTCTTTGGTCTTTCACAGAGTTCTCAGCATTTTAGAATTTTTCTTATTCCTGAAAAAAGCAAAAAAGTATGAATAAATGCGGGTTTTCAGGCTTGCAAATTGGCAGGATTACGGGTTTCTAGAATCTCGCACAGACTCCCGTAAAACTCTCGTGGAGCCAGGATATAATATTAAATGAAAGGAATATTGCATGATATATCTATGGCTGTAAGATTTAAATGTCTCATCTGGAGTGTCTGGAAAACCAAACTGTATAAAAAGGTTGAAAATCATCATCAATGCTGATAGGAAATAGCAGTGTTGATGGCTTTGAAATTTTTTTGTTCAGTCGAAGGAAATGGCCTGTACATTTCAGACACCTGAACAAATCCAAGATTGTTCCACCTTGCAGCAGGGTAATAGTCGGCAATGTGGTTTAAGTGATCAGTACTAGAGCCCGACCGATATATCGGTGAACCGATATGTTAACTGGCATATCGGCAGTTTACAAAAGCGACCGATAATATCGACCAACCGAAATACACATACAGGGGACGATGTACATTTCTTCTAAAACGACTCGTTTTTTTGTTCAAACGGTGTAAAATTGCACAATATTTCACGTTTCCATCTGAAGAAATCCACAGCATAAGTTGTTTGTGTGGGATGAAATTTTAAAAATTGCATAGTAACACATTTTTTATGCAATAACATGTTCTTTCATTATATTTTACGATTTATTGCTTTACTTTGGGAGATATTACAATGAGTTTCATGCAAGATAAAACATCGGTTATCGGTGGTCAAAAATATGAAAATATCGCTATCGTTATCGGTTGATCGGTTGGGCTCTGGCCAGAAACAACCCGAAGATGGGGGCATGATGGCCTAGTGGTTAACATATTATCATCACAGGTTGAATATCTTTGGTTCAAGTCCCAGCGAGTCCGGTCCGTTGATCTATGCCCATCACTCAACCCATGGTGCAATAACTTGGATAGACTAAGTTGAACAGAAGGATCATATCTTCCCAACAACTCTAACCCTGCCCGTCTATAAGTGGGCTTTGGTAAAAGGACTTGGTCAGAATGATCCACTCCAAGAAGTGGCTGTAAAAAAGAATAGAAACACCTTTATATGCCATTTCTATATGCTGATATTAATTCCTTTTACCTTCACAATGAAGCCAGTTGTCATGTTACGATATAGTTCGATACATTAGTTCCGTCCACAGTGACTCGCAGTACGTTCCCAGTGAATGAAATATCAATCTGTTCTGCTGGGAACCTGGAATAAATATATATTGTTGAACAATAGGGATTCTACAGCAAAATTACGGTAATTTTGCCCTGAAGGTGTGTGCAGGCTTAGTGCGATGGCCCAGTGGCTGTCATCATAGGTTGAAGGTCTCTGGTTCAAGTCCCAGCTAGTCCGGCTCATTAATCCATGTCCACCTCTCAACTCAGGGTGTAGAACCTGAACTAATCCTGTTCGTCTATAAGTGACCACTGATCTGGGCCTTGGTCAGGGTAGTTCACCGGAAAAGAGCGGCAATAAAAAAAAAAAAATTCCTGTGCGTCATTAGTAGGTGACTGAATGTAAACAGAAAAGAATTCGATAGTTTTCCTAAGGCCCAGGGCAGATCCAAATCACTGCATTTTATTAGATAGGTTCATTCAGCCGACCCCTTCTTTTTTGACTCTTAGTCTCTTATGACAGATTTGAATCAAAGATAAATAATGCATTGGCTGAGCTGGCAGAATGTCATCTACACTGTCACACCCAAAGAAATGGACATCATTAGTAAAAAACTAATTTTTGCCACTTACCACGGCCCATTGGTCCTATTCTCGATCTCCGTTGGCGAAATCCCCAATTTCCAGACATCCCTCTACCCTCACCTAGTGGGTAGTATTGGGTTGGCCAGGGATTCGGTGTGGACGTGCTGCAACGATCTTTGCCGCATGCTCGAATCCGTTGCAGTGCTCGTATAATTGCGTCAGGGAATCAAAACTGATGCCACAATATGCATTTGTCCGTTCTGAGTGTAATAAAGAAAAATAAAATTGAAAAATGTGAGAGTCAGGGATGTCCAGAATGTAAAATATTCAATTAAATTTGAGAATGAAGAAATTCAAGTTCATGTCAGGTGGACAAAAAAGCTTCAAAACCATCAACACCGCTATTATTTTGCACCTTTTTCTAATTTTGTTGCCACCAAACAGTCATAAAAAGACATTTTGATCTTCTAGCAACAGATTTATCACAAAATAATGCTTATCAGCTGAAATTTCTTCTGCTTACAACTATTTTCTTCTGGCGTGCGAGTAGCCACTACTTTGTGACGAAGGATTAATACCTTATTCCCAAATTTAATGAAAACTCCTTTTGGTAAGATGGAAATCTTTATTTTTTGATCATGCTATGGTTATGCCTGGTGACCTCAATCAGTCAAGCATCAGGAGTTCAGAGGTATGTACTTTAATTGTCTCCTGTGCTAGATGAGAGATCTGTATTCAATTTTTAGTAGCTCTTTGTTTATTAATTTGCCGTTAGTTGGTTCCTTTTAGGTACTACTCCCGTGCTCGCTCAGAGTGACTTTCAATAAAAAATTACCAATGCTGCAAGCTGCAAGAGGTCTGTTGGACGCTTCAACGGCAAACTGTGGTTCAAGTACCCGATGGTTATGGCTTTCTACACCAACCAGGTTCATCCATAGGAAAAATCTGCAAACTGTCAGGCAAAAACCTCATCCCAGAATTGGAACTAGAATCTCCACAAGATGCTGTGGTTTTGTAAGCCTATTCTCAGCTTTCCTCTCCCAAACAATAATAGGGGCCAAATAGGGATAGGGTTTTATTTCTTATCCGGAGGAGGGGAAAGATGAGAATACAGCTTAATCATATAGGGAACCATGATCTCTTGTGGAGATTCCAGTTCCGAATTGAGGTGAAATTTTTGTCATTTTTCATGTTTCTCATTTCTTCCACAGAATTTAAACCTGCGTGGCGGTGATCAGACATACCTAGCTCGAAGCGTATTCCCAAAGTATCTCCACAAGGTTCAGCCCTATACTAGGCTTTACTAAATAAAATGAATTGACTATTCAAAAATCAAGATTGATATTCATTGTCCTGTTTTATTTTGTAGGGATAGGATTTCATTCTTATCCAACGGGAGAGGAAAGCTGAGAATACAGCTTAATCATATAATGAACCACACCCTTTCGTGCAGATACCAGTTCAGGGTATTTGCATTATCTTATTTTTTTCTGTACGTGGACATGGTTGATGGAGGAAGCCGTAAGAAGTGTTTATGTAAACCACCATGCACCAGCGAGGCATCCAGCAGACCTCTCATACATAATCATCATCCCTATGGTGGAGTATCTAACATTCCTCTTAGTCTTAATCACATTATCCTCCTACAAGTTCAAACTTGTCTCTTGCCCAAGTAAATTAGAGGTGTGTATCGAAAAGCTGCACAAATGAGCTAAACAATATAACAGGATAAATAGCACAAAACATATTGGACATTCTTTGGGAAGCAGATTTATATCTGATCAGAAAGTTAATAGGGGCGTGATGGCCTAGTGGTTAACATATTGGCAACGTAGGTTGAATATCTCGGGTTCAAGTGCTGGCGAGTCCGTTAATCCATGCCCACCACTCAGCCCAGGGTGTAACAACTTCGATGGGATAAGTCGAACAGGAAAGATCATAACTTCCCAACAACTCTAACCCTGACCTATACGTGGCCTCTGGTAGAAGGACTTGGTCAGGGTGATCCAGTCCAAGAAGTGGCTATAAAATAAATAATAGAAACACCTTCATATGTCATTGCTATATGATGATTTTAATTCCTTTTACCTTCGCAATGAAGCCAGTTGTCATGTTACGATATAGTTCGATACATTAGTTCCGTCCACAGTGACTTGCAGTACGTTCCCAGTGAATGAAATATCAACCTGTTCTGCTGGAGTCGGTCCCGCTGGGAACCTGGAATAAATATATATTGTAAAACAAGGATGAAAGATTCTGTTGCAAATCCCTATCAATTTTGCCCTGTAGGTGTGTGCAGGCTAAAAATTACTACTAATTACTGGAATTACTCGAACACTTGTAAGTGCGATTGCTTGTCATGTTGGCATCATAGTTTGAAGATTTCGGGTTCAAGTCCTGGCAAGTACGGCTCAATCCATACCAACCATTCAACTCAGGGCGTAGAAGCTTGGGTAGGCCGAACCACAAAGTTCATATCTTCCCAACAACACTAACCCTAGTCACTAAGTGATTAGAGATGGGTCGATACAAAAATTTTCGCCGATGCCAATACAAGTACCGATACCACGTTCATAATTTAAATTCCGATACAGAGTACTTTATTAAATACGTTAAAGGCCTTTTTTTATCCATATACTTATGTCCTTGGTCTAATTGCGTCCAGGGCAGATACCACACACTGCACTTTACTACATTGGTTCAGTTCCGTTTAGGGTGGAGGAAAACCCAACAAGGTCACTACAAAGTGACAAAATTTTTTTTTTTCAAGTTTCTAAAATGTTCATTTTCTCTGGATGAACAAAAAACTACAAAACTATCACTGCTATTTCACAGTAGTATTGATGATTTATTTTTCTACAGTTTGGTTGCCCCAAGCTCAAAGAGATCTTTCAGGTGTCTGAGTAGCTGACATTCTGCCAGTTTAGGTCAGTTATAGGGCGAACAAATACTTGAAAACTGGTAACTGCACTTTAGGCGGACAATATCCCAAATTGAACTAAAACACTTTTAATAAAGTGCAGCGTGTGGTTGCCCTGGGTCTGTTATATATAATCGTACCCTAAATTTTCTTCTCAGCGCTCTTGCCAACTCTGATGTAGGTCCAGTGGCAGTAGAAAGCTCAGGGTTGCGACGAATTATAGGTGTCCCACCCGGGCTACGTTGCATTGTTGTCTTTCGTAAGGTCTGTAATAGAAACAACAAGATTGTCTTCCTTGTTTAATAGGTCGATGGCCCTGCCGTTCTGCGAGATAAAATTAACTTCCAAGAACTGATACCTCATTGAGTGGACTGACTTGAGCTGGACTCTGACTTAGTACTTAGAGAGTGTTTTTGAATTCTTAAAAATTCACATTTGCTAAGCACATGCAGACAGTCTCGAACGCCATAAAAGTCCGAGGGCACTTGCGATCACGTAGCCGGCCACAGAAATAACTTGATCACGGCCCACGTACAAGGACAACAAATTAATTGCACCAATGGCGTATGTTTGACATTATACACCGCTGAGTGAGGAAACCTGATCCCATATTCTTTTGATAGTCTGTTCGACGTAAGATCAAAAATGGTGGAATTACGTTCGGAATAAAATTTGGTATTCTGGATTCGATTCAACTATTCTGGACAAACTCTGGAACAGTAAATCATTCTGAATTGCCCATCCCCTACCCATCATATTACTTATCCTTTTCAATTCGTGTCGTAAAAGAAATCAAAGAAGTGGTGGATGGTTTTACAATTGCCCAGGGAAGATACCACTCACTACACTTTACCATCAGTTCCTTTTGGGATGTTTTCAGTTTTTTTTTTTTTTTGATAGCCACTTTTTAAAGTGAATCGTCCTGTCCAAGGCCCTGTATCAGCGGCCACTCATAGATGGACAGGGTTGCAATTGCTGGAAAGATATGATCTGTTCGGCTCAGCCTACCCAAGTTATTATAGGCCGAGGTGAGTGGTGGAAATGGATAAGCGAGCCGGACTCGCCGGGACTCAAACCCGAGATCTTCAACTTGTAGTGCCAACATGTTTAACCACTAGGCCATTGCGCCCACATAAAAGTTTAGAGTGCAGTTGCTGGTACTACATCCTTCAGTAGCTCTCTGCTATTGAGTGGTCGTTGCTTGGTTTGTTTGTTTGTTTGATAAACCCAAATCATGGGTGTTTTCATTGTAGAAAATGATATAACGGTACGAAAAAAATAACCAATTGGGTCAACTCCAAACTCAGTGCATTAAACAGCAGGTGGCAAAATAAAATAACTTATATACCTCGTTTTCTTTGTCTACATTGTCTTGCGTACCTTTTCAGTTTCACATTGTGAATATCGTCAATCGTAACACATAGGGATTGCTGAAAAACAATACAAACATAGTAAAATGATAAAAGTCTTCATTCTTGATCAATTGTCATGGGCATATTGACAGCTCAAATGGGAATTTATTTTTGACAAGCATGAGCCACAGATGAACCTCGCCTTGACTCTATCTGTGACTTATACTAATGAAATGATCCTGCATGTTTTTCTCTGGCTGGTTTCATATTGATTTTGAACCTTCTTCTGCAGTTTGGTTGCCCCAAGCCCAGAGGGACTTTTTATTTCTTAAGCAAGAAATCATGAAATTTCCCTGCCAATTTGCTAATTTTTTTTGATGAAACTAATTTTCCTCAGGTGTCCGAGTAGCTGACATTCTGCCAGTTTAGGTCAGTTATAGGGCGAACAAATACTTAGAAATATTATACATAATCATACCTCAATCTTCTTCTCAACGCTCTTGCAAACTGTGGTGTAGGTCCGGTGGTAGTAGAAAGCTCAGGGTTGCGATGAATTATAGGTGTCCCACCCGGGCTGTATTGCATTGTTGTCTTCCGTAAGTCCTGTGATAGAAACAACAAGATTGTTTTCCTAGTTGAATGGAGTGATGGTCTGCAGAGTTATTTTAACTTTTTTTTTTTAAAAAGATTCCAGAACCTGCACTGCACCATTGAACAGAGCAGGATAGTTCCTGTTTCCCTTACCTTTTATGGGTTTGATTAGATTTATGGACATAATGTATATAATATTTAGCCGTGTTTCAACAACTTATTCATTGCGAAGGCCTTGAAAAAAAGAGGTAAACCATCAAAACTAACTGACTTTGATTACCTTGAGGTCGTATCGTTACCCCCCAGTCTGAATCGAATACATCATTAGACCTAGTTATTAGGTCTATAGTTTAGGTTTCCCCGCCATTCTGCGAGATTATAATAACTTCTGAGAACTGATATTTTTTTACAGCCACTTCATGAAGTGGATAACCCTGACCAAGGGGCTTGTACTAGCAGCCACTATAGACTATACGATCTTTCCTGTTTAGCTTAGCCTACCTAATTTATTACACCATGGATTGAGTGGTAGGCAAGGATTAAAGAGCTGGACACGCCGGGACTAGAACTCAGTATACTGGATTTGATTCAACTATTCTCGAACAACTCCTGAACAGTAAAGCTTTCGGAAATAATGCCCATCCCCTACCCATCATTTTACTTACCCTTTTCAATAAAACAGACTTTGGCGTTGTCATGTTACTTTGTTCAAAGTATCCAGACTTCTGTTCAATATCACCCAGCTTTTGCAAAGATATCGATGTAATATCAGCTAGTGTGATGCGAGACCTGTCCTCCTGGCTGGGAGCTGTAAGATAAAATTTTGTGTTCGATTATTTTGCAAAAAAATTATTTTGCAAAAAAATCTTAAACGTCTCACACATCTGTGAAATATATCAAA
The DNA here is from genome assembly GCA_963675895.2 of Styela plicata. Lineage (NCBI taxonomy): Eukaryota > Metazoa > Chordata > Ascidiacea > Stolidobranchia > Styelidae > Styela > Styela plicata. The sequence continues at coordinate 22,143,489 of OZ023148.1, forward strand.
AAAAAAATATTTTCAGCCTTTACAGACTCGAAAACAATAATTTTGCTCATTGACAAAGAGATTCAAAAGTCTTTCTACATCATACATACACAAATCAATTTCTGTAATGCGTCTTCTGACCAACTTTCACAAACCGAACATCTTCTCAACAATTATGAAATCGGTAAATTTTATCAAAGCATCCATTGTCAAATATTTGTTACTGATGCGTCGATGAGATGGGGGCGCACCTGTGGCGTATATTAGAAAAAAATAATTTGTGACTGGGGGTGCAGTCTGATTCCACACTAAGAGCCCTGTAGGTACGGGCTTTAGAATAATCCTAATGTATTTCCCGCGTGTCAGAAGATCTGACTAAAAAGAAGCAAAGAAGTGGTTGATGGTTTTACCATCATCCAGGGCAGACACTCCTCACTGCATTTTACCATGGCGGCCCAGTTCCATTGCTGGCAGTACATCTTGTAGTTAGTCCAATTGGTAGAGCGTTGGGAATATGCTTCGAGCTTAAATTCCCTAATCGTCAAGACGCAAGTTCGAATCTCGTGGGGATCGTGAGAAATATGATAAGCCAAAATATTTCACCCAGACGTAACTGTTATCTGTATCAGAACCAGTGTTTCGCCATATGATTAAATTGTGTTCTCGACATTCCTCTCCCGCAGGAACTCTTTGCCATTACAGATTAAGTGGCTGTAAGTTAGTTCCTTTTAAGTACTGCTTCTGGCTTTGCTCAGAGTGAATTTCATAGAAAAAAGGAGAAAAACCGAATGAGTGTGGCCCCTACTTCCATCAGGCAGAGTGTCAACTACTCTGTTGCTAAGACACAAAAGCGATCTTATGGTAAAACCTGTGCCTGCTAAATTTTTTCAGGCTCAGGTTTGCTTAAAAACTAATCAAAAGTAAGCAGTTTACCTTTTTTTCTTCCGTCGATTTCTTCTACAGATATTTCTTCCAGGGCTTCCATAGCATCGGGGCGGAACTGCTATTGCATATTACAATCAGACAAACAAACAAAACCGGAAGTCCGCCGCGTAAAACCAGCAAAGACAACAACGCAGCCGAAGTTCTTGAGTGAAATTTCAATTTTCGTGTTACCAGCAACTGTGTTGACCGGAGTCTAAATATTATTACCAATCTGATTAAGCAAACCGATTACTGATCAAGTAAACCGGACATGACTTGTCGTGATTGCATTTAAAAAAACAAAAAAAAAATGAAAGTGAAACTTCATCTTCTTAATTTTGCCTTTCCGTGGGATGTTGCTAATCCACCATGGTTTATTTCAAGTTGAGCTTATTTCACCAAATGTTAACATAATAGGTTGATACGTATGATGATTTGGAGAGAGTTGTAAAGGACGAAAACATTATCGAACCAGCAACGTCCAAATGGTGGAACATTTCCATAATTACGTAGCTAATAAACAATTTAATTGAGAAAGAAAGAATTTCGTAACAAAGGATCCAAACACCAACATGATTGTTATGATACAGTCTGATAAAGTCACGGAATGTGAAGCGGAATAGCAATGGGCATTTCATTCAATCACGTCAGCGAAGGATTTTTCTAGGCGATACGGTCAAACGATACCAAAACCCTTTTGCGGGAAAACTGTCATCTGCTAAGCTTCCAAGCGAAAAATTCGCTGTTAAGGCATTTTAGCCTAACATTCTATTCATAGTTAACCCCCGCCATTGCCGACATTGTTTTGTGTGTCTACTACCGCCTATTAATGACATGCGCACGATTGTGTTGACGTTCTAATAATCTCATAATGTTTGTAGAAAAATACAGATCGCGGACGACGAACATATAGACTAGCGCGAAACATCTATTCTATTTTATTTTTTTGCCGAATGATATTCCAGTGCCAATCGGAATTTATATACGCCGAATATTTATCTATGGAATTGATAATATTTTTCCCGCATGTTCAATCAAAACCCCAACATGTGCATAGTATAGTTAAAAGAAAATCAAGGAGGTTAATCAGGTGCAATATTATTTAGAAACAAGGTTACCATTATGAATATGAATACAATACAGGATATGTTTCATAACAGACATTCCACGCATGAAAAGAAAAAAAAAATAACCAGAAGGGGGCGACTAAGAGCAGTTTACATTGTCACGGTAACAAAGTAGATAGACTGTAGATGAGTTAGCTACTGGTATGGAGAGTGATCTACCAGCAGAATTATCGCACAAACAGTCTGATGAAACAGATATGAAATCAATGTTAGCAATAGACAATTACAGATATATGTAAATCATGTTGACGCCTCATAATTAATACCTCTAGCCATTCAAAAAAGGCACAGGCTACTACTAACTCATCCAAACAGATTTGATTTGCAAAGAAACTAAGGGTCTCATGAAGTTTAGTACCATATATGCGATGATCATAAAAATTCCCCATGTTGAAAGCGACTCATCCTAACCCGGGAGACAATGTCAGATGCTTGCAGCATTGGCCTCCCCTAGTTAGGATGAGAATATTCTGCCAGATTTTATTTTAATGAAATTCGGAAATATGGTACTAAACTTCACTAGACCCGGAACATGTCCTCCCAAGCTTTTGTTATGGAGGAAAATCAGCGGCAGCGAAAGCTCTCCAATATTTGGGGTCCAACTTGACAACGAAAATTGTGAATTGACAGTTCTATTCGAAAGAAAATGCGCATCGAAGGCGTGCAAGAGGTTTTAGAGTCATTTTGCTAAACTGCTAAGGTTGGCAGAATTTTAGCTGAAAGAATATTTCAATGATATAATTTGTCATGAAATGGAGGAAAAGAAACATTTGGTCTGAAAATGTGTGAAAATTTAGCGATAGCGATTTTAGCGACTAATGTTGAGGTTGAATATTTTATATTAAATCGATACTGATTATCCCAATGTACTATTGTTTGCCTACGATTATTTTTGTACAATGTTTTGTGAGGAAATTAAAATAGATATGTAGGTATGTATGTAAAAACTATAATTTATATTCATCGTCTGTATTTTACTAAATGCTCGGTCGGGTTGTACTATCCAGATAGCGGGAATTTGTAGCATAACAATTTTCACAACCCAACATCCGAATACCTGCGACCCCTTTATCCAGGTTGTAAACGAAAGTTTTGCTTCGGTTTTAGTTTTACAGTTGTTTTCTTCCTGTAAGATTCATTACACTTGAGTTGGAGAAATGTCCAGCTCACCGTACACACATATGCAATCCTCACTGTATTCGAACCTTTGTTTTGCCTTCACCCAGGGCAGATACCACTAGAGCTGGGCATTATATGGAGAGTAATGGGCATTATATGGAGAGGACGGTAAAAACCGTTATCGAGTTTTCCAAAATATCGTATCACGTTAATTTTTGCAATGTCGGTTTGCTTTGATACCGGTTTCCATGACGTACTGCCTAAATGGTTGCAAGTTGATGCATTATCGTGTCCAGTAACGACAAAAAGCAGGTGTTTAGACCACTTACTAAACTTGTGCAATGTCCTGAAACAACAACCCGCCCGCATTTAGAGGTGTCTACCTGATTTTTTTCAACTAGGTCGTGCATCACATTTCTCTTTAAAGCGACACAACAGCAGGTTTTTTGATAGCAGAAAATGGCATTGCATATCAGTAATACTGGCATTTTGGGTTCGGTATGCCGGTACAAAATATACCTCATGCCGCCCAGCTCCAGATACCACTCACTGCACTTTACTATGGGGGTTTAGTTCTGTATGGGATATTTTCTGCTTTTCGTGCACTTGATCTTGCAATAACTCTTTGTCATTTGAGTGGTCATTATCTGGCTTCATTTAGGCGGTTTTGGCCTTGCTTGAAGTGAACTTCCATAAAAAATTTATAATTTTGTAACATTGATACCTTCTATGGAAGTCAGAATATTACGGTAGGTCATTGCGGCTGTCAGAGTGGCAACATCTTGATTTGCCATGTGTTCAAAATCTATTTTATCTATTTTTAGGACCCATACAACCATTCGAAAATATTTTGTTGTCAAGCATGAGCCTCAGATGGACTGTGCCACAATTGCGTGACCCATCTGTGGCTCATACTTGAAAAATCATATTTGGTTAAAACAAATTGGGTAAACACGGCACAAAATTGACACCCGAAGAAAAACAAGATGGCCCTCACATGTAGTAATGTTCGCTAGCGTATTTAGAGGCAGGGATTGATGGTGTCATGATCCCCCTTTTTGTTGTCTGAAAAAAATTCCCAAAGTGCTTTAAAAAGTATCGTGAGCCTTCGACGCGCATACCGCGATACGCCTATTTAGCCTATTACCTTGTCCAAGGCCCTGTGACTGCGGCCACTTCTAGGCAGACAGGGTTACAATTACTAGAAAGATGTGATCTTTTCGTGTTCGTCTTAGCCTGCCCAAGTTATTACACCCTGAGTTGAGTGGTGGGCAGGGATAGCCGAGTCAGACTCGTTGAGGCTCGAACCCGAGATGTTCATCCTGCGATGCCTACGGTACATGTTTAACCACTAGGCCATCGCGCCCACAAAACATATGAGAATAACTCACTGATTTCCAAGAATTTTTTTGCCTGTGGCACCCATTATATTGTCATAATTTGACCTCATGAATTTTTAAAATTTTGACCCATCACCTCATCGAGGTTCTGAACACACCACTGGTAATGCCTCATTTATGTCATCATCAATCCCCATGTAGACACGTCATGTGACACAATCCCGAAATCTAAGTAAGCTCCATGATATGTATCTTGTATTATGGCATAGTTTTTCATGATAACCAGGAATATTATATAGTGCAGTGAAGCAGCTTGCCAGGTACTCAGACACCGTAAGAAAATGTGCCCACCAGAAGAAAATTTAGCAAATGGCACAATTTCATGACATATATCTTTATCCCGATTTGAAACCGATGTCTGCACGATCGTTAAACTGTGTTTTTGGCTTTCCTCTCCCTTGCGATGAAAATCAAATCATATCTCATTCTAAAGAGCTAACGTAATTTTTATGACGAAGATCTGCTCTGAAATGTACTAGATGACTCAAACACTATAATAAAGGGCAGTGAGCGGTATTTGCCCTGGGCAACAGTAAATAATTTTACAACTTTTTTTTCCTTTTGATTATCTATCTCTTAGCATAACCATGAGCAAACGATATATGACAGAGCATGGTTAGTTATGTCAGCTACTCTGTTACTTAGACACCTAAAGAAAATGGGTTCTTTTCAAAAAAATGTAGCAAACATGCAATATTTTATGATAAATCACTTACTAGAAGATGAAAATGCCTATTCCCATATGGGGAGTATATTGTGAATTTCCAATGTCTATTTTTAACTGTCTCGGAGTAACCGATTTGTAAATGGTTCAAAATCATTAATATTACTATGAAATAGCAGTGTTGATTATTTTGAAGCTTTTTTGTCCATCTGAATAAAATGCTATGTACATTGACAACACCCGATGAAAAGCAAGATTTTAGTGGGTGCGATAGCCTAGTGGTTTTAACATGTTGGCATCGCAGGTTGAAGATCTCGGGTTTGCGTCCCGGCAAGTCCGACTCGTTAATCCATGCCCACCACTCATCCCATAGTGTAATAGCTTAAATAGACTAAGCCAAACAGGAATAGATCATATCTTTCCAATTTTTCTAACCATGCCCATCTATAAACGGCTGCTGGTATTGGGGCTTGGGTAGGATGATCTACTCCAGTAAGTGGTTATAAAAAAAATAAAAAAATTCTGTCACCATGTCTTGTGCAACAAAATATCGTATTTACATCTCATAAACGTACGGTAGATCATTTTTAGGAACCATACAATCATTCGAAAATATTTTATTGTCGAGCATGAGCCGTTAAACAATTACTCACTGGGTAAACACGGCACAAACAATGATTGAAGACCAGATTGAAATGTCTCTATTTCTTCGTCCGAAGAAGATGACACAAATATTCAGGACACCCCAAAGAAAACAAGATCGCCCTCACATATAACCGCCTAATTGTATGGCAAACCACGACCACTCGTGCAATTAATTGGGTGTAAGGTTTTTGATTTATTTTCTTTCTTATTTTTCCTGTGCATAGACAGATAGAACTGGTCGGTGGTTTAAACCATGAGCCGTGCTTACATGAACTCTGTGCACTGGTTAGGCATCCACCAGACCTCTTCCATATAATCATCATCCTTCATAGGATTCAAAATTATTAAAGTCATCTCCCAGATTTCTTAGCTCCCTTCAAACATGAAATTCAATTTGGGAAATAATTTTAAGGAAAATATAAGACAGGGTCGAGGTCCAATCAGGGGGATGAAAGGAAAATTCCCCCGCCAAGATTTTAGAATAGAGGGACTGTACTTACCAGTAGAACCCGACCGATATTGATTTTTTGCAACCGATATTGAAATTTTGTCATTTTGGACCACCAATAACCGATGTTTATCTTACGCGAAACAAAGCAGAAGTATTTTTGTGTAAGAAAGGCAAATGAGCATATTATAACATTCAGGTGCGTAAAATCCAAGCTCACTCGAATAACAATTTCTGGGGATTTTCCTAGATGTGAGCAAAAATATTGTGCAATATTTGCTATTGGAACAAAAAACACATCATTTTAAAAGAATTACGCATGCCCATATATCTATTTGTGATCTGCTGACATATTGGCATACAGCAAAAATTGCACTGATATATATTGGTTCAAGGAATGTGACTGTTTCAGTTCCTTTTGAGCTCTGTAGGTCTTTGGAATTGTCCTAATATATTTCTTGTGTGTTGTAGGAGGCCTTAACCATGGTAGTGTAGTTCTGTATGTTTTTTTGCTTAAGAGTGCGGTTGATGACACTTTATCTTGTAGTAGCTCTGTCATTCGAATGGCCGCTATTTGGCTCCATTTAGACTCTGCTTTCAAACTTGCCTTGGATGAAATTCTATAAAGAAAAATCCTCCTGTGTGTTATATGATCTGGTGCTCTAGGTGTCCATTACAATTGTTAAGTTTGTAATGTGAAATTTATATCTCTTATGGCAAATCAGAACATTAGGTCAATGTGGCTGACAAAGGTGGCAGAATTTTTGTTTTCTTCATGTGTCGTTCACGTTTTATCTTCTAGACCCAGATGTATCATGAGATATTGCCCATTTTGTTAATTTTCTTCTGGAGGATCCATTTTCTTCAGGTGTCTGAGTAGCAAATTAGCTGTCATTCTATCAGTGTGGAGGCTGATATATCAGATACTGGTAACACAAATTCCGATATTGATCTGGCTGTAATGAAATCATGATTTTGCTACTCAATCAAAAAATCAGACTATTAAATACTTGAAATCTATATATTGCAATTGAATTTGAACATTTACATTTAGGAATAGAATTGAATAATTTTAGAGGATTGAACACTTGAATCGTAGTCGTATAATCACCAACCAAAGATGTATTTATAGAAAATTTCATCCAAATTTGTAAGTAAATCGTTCTGCATAAGCGATAATGAGTCATCTGACACTTCCCAGGGTGTTTCACTCATATAAGTGACTATAAAAATGTACAATGTGAGAAGAAAATTAATACAACAATTTGCTGAGATTTGGGAACAAATTACTCATGGTTCTATAGCGCCCACTTATATCTCACTGACCACCAAAAAACACTGGTTCCTTGCATTAGAACTACGGCTGGGCAAAACCGAATCATTTGGAATTCGAATTTGATTCGATTATTTTTTTCGAATCTGATCGAATCACTAATTCTATGAATATAACAAATATCCCATTTTTACTGTTATAACTTGTCTCCATCGTAAAAGTGAAAAAATATATAGTTTGTAGTGTATTTTCAATTCGCACTAAGGGCAATAATTTTCATATTTCAACGTCGAAATATAGTCGTTTTTGGTCAAATTTGACCAAAATCGATTGCATTTCATCATTAAAATAAAAATTTCACTTCATTTGCCTTTTTTTTTTCCTATGAACGATTCACGATTGAATTGAATAAATCGTTCTTCGAATCGATTCAAATTGCCCAGCCCTAATTGGGACTATTCTAAAGCCCGTACCTACAGGGATTTTAATTTGGTTATTATAATTTTCGATTTGATTCATTTACGAATTCCTGAATTATTTAATTCCATTGTCCCTATGATTAGTATGTGAATATGTTTATTCGCCCCAGTAATAAAGGATTCACTGTACAAGTACAAATAAACAAACAAATAAAATGTGAGACAGGACAGGATGAACTTTATTTTTATACAGCATACTATTAACAGTGTTTACATTTATATCTGGTCACAATATTTTTCTTGCGTCTTGCCGTTCCATCCCATGTGGACATAAGAGGTACTGGTGAGGTTATCGAGCATAGTCCCAAACCTGCGGATTACAGGGCCTCGCCTGTGGGCACCCCTGCATGTATTACCTATTGAAGCTGTTTGTAGATTTTTAACATACTTCATTGGGGTTTGAACCCGCGTCATTTGTTAGGTGTCACTTCATGGCTCATTCACAAGTCCCTGTCGGTTCAAGGAATGTGACTGTTTTTTCAGTTCATTTTGAGCTCTGCAGGTTTGGGCTTTGGAATTGTCCTAACATATTTCTTGTGTGTTGTAGGAGGCTTTAACCATGGTAGTGTAGTTCTGTATGTTTTTTTGCTTAAGAGTGCGGTTGATGACACTTTATCTTGTAGTAGCTCTGTCATTCGAATGGCCGCTATTTGTCTCCATTTAGACTCTGCTTTCAAACTTGCCCTGGATGAAATGCTATAAAGAAATATCATCCTGTGTGTTATATGATCTGGTGCTCTGGATGTCTATTACAATTTTTAAGTTTGTAATGTGAAATTTATATCTCCTATGGCAAATCAGAACATTAGGTCAATGTGGCCGACAAAAGTGGCAGAATTTTTTTGTTTTCTTCATGTGTCCGTTCACGTTTTTTATCTTCTAGACCCATATGTATCATGAGATATAATTGCTCATTTTTGTTGATTTTTCTTCTGGGCGAATCCATTTCTTCAGGTGTCTGAGTAGCAAATTAGCTGCCATTCTGTCAGTGTGGTGGCTGATATATCAGATACCGGTAAACACAAATTCCAATACTGATCGGGCTGTAATGAAATCATGATTTTGCTACTCAATCAATAAATCAGACTATTAAAAACTTGAAATCTAGATATTGCAATTGGAATTGAATATTTTACATTTAGGAATTGAAATTGTTGAACACTTGAATCGTAGTCATAGCAACCAAAGATGGTATATTTATAGAAAATTACATCCAAATTTAGATGGATTTTCTGAAATTAAATACATTTTTAATTATTCCCTCTTTTGATTTGAATTGCTATGAGAATCAAATATAATATTTTTTCGAATCAAGAATTGAATGTATTGGTTTCTTTACTACCAGCATTCTTGGGACGCACAGTCCTTGAGTAAATCTGAATATAAATATAGCACACTTCTTTTAATGGCTCATACATGGATAAGTTCAGTGGCTTGACCCAAGATGAATTTTTTTTTTCATACAAGCGATTTTCTTTCTCAAATGTATGAAAAAAGACTAGCAGCTACTAGGACACCGAAAGAAGTGGCTTCATCAGATGGAAATTCACCTTTAAAGGCTTTATTTTTAGGATTCGAATCATTTACTGAAAGATCAGAAATGTCTTTTTATCGGACAAAAAGCTTTAAAATCATTAATATTGCTATGAAATAGAGGCGTTGATGGTTTTGGAGCTTTTTGTCCATACGAAGTAACTTTGTATTGATCTATTGTGCAGTGTAATCATGAAATATGTGAGAACCTGGCTAACAGCATGCTGTCTACTCAAACACCCAAAGAATATGAATTTCATCAAGAAAAATTACCAAAGCAAAACATCTCAAGGTATATGGCTGAGTTTAAAATGTCTGAGTTTGGTGCATTAGAATTTGAGTTGTTGAAATTTTATTTTTTTTAATCAAATTCACTCTTAAATCAAATTCAGTCTTAGCATTTTGCCAAGCATGAGCCACAGATTGACAGCGCCTCGTCTTTGCGATCAGTGATGCTTAACAAAACATGTTTTGTTGTGATTTTTGTGACCTCGTAATTGTGAAATCTTTATATGTAACTGGATCACTATAGTAAGTAAATCGTTCTGCATAAGCGATAATGAGTCATCTGACACTTCCCAGGGTGTCTCACTCATATAAGTGACTATAAAAATGTATAATGTGAGAAAAAAAATTAATATTACCAAAATTTGCTGAGATTTAGGAACAAATTACTCATGGTTCTATAGCGCCCACTTATATCTCACTGACAACCAAAAAATGCTGTCTCGCATTCCTTTGCCAGTGGATTAGTACTAGGGCTGGGCAAAACCGAATCATTTGGAATTCGAATTTGATTTGATTATTTTTTTCGAATCGGATCGAATCACTAATTCTATGTATATAACAAATATCCCATTTATACTATTATAACTTGTCTCCATCGTGATAGTGAAGAAATTTATAATTTGTTGTGTATTTTTAATTCGCACTAAAAGCAATAATTTGCTTATTTCAACGTCGAAATATGGTCGATTTTGGTCAAATTTGATTGCATTTCGTTGTTAAAATAAAAATTTCACTTCATTTGGCAAGTTTTTTTTCCTATGAACGATTCACGATTAAATTGAATAAATCGTTCTTCGAATCGATTCAAATTGCCCAGCCCTAATTAGGACTATTCTAAAGCCCGTACGTACAGTGCTTTTAATTTGGTTATTATAATTTTCGATTTGATTCATTCACGAATTCCTGAATTATTTAATTCCATTGTCCCTATGATTAGTATGTATATATGTTTATTCGCCCCAGTAATAAAGGATTCAATGTACAAGTACAACAAATAAAATGTGAGACAGGACAGGATGAACTTTATTTTTATACAGCATGCTATTAACAATGTTTACATTTATATCTGGTCACAATATTTCTCTTGTGTCTTGCCGTTCCATCCCGTGTGGACATATGAGGTGCCGGTCAGGTTATCGAGCATAGTCCCAAGACTGCAGATTACAAGGCCTTGCCCATGGGCACCCCTGCATGTATTACCTATTGAAGCTGTTTTCATTCGTCGATTTTCGAACATACTTTATTGGGGTTTGTACCCGCGTCATTCGTTAGGTGTCACTTCATGGCTCATTCACAAGTCCCTGTCGACCTGATACAGAATCAAAATAATTTCTGAAAATCATGCAAGTTTCAATGGATTTCAAAATTTTAAATAATAAACACGGCTAGACTTCTAGCTACTAAGACACCCGAAGAAGATGAATCTCATCAGAAGGAAATTCAGCAAATGGGCTTTATTTCATAATACATCTCTTGCTAAAATGTCTTTCTTCGAGTGTCTGGTAGCTACTGAATAGAACAAAAATCAAATCATCGAAACTGCTGTAAAAATCCTTCCAAAGTAAATATTTCAGGCAACCGGAAAAAAACAGGATTTATGCCACCCTGGACACAGCTTTGCAATATTCATGTTTTTGAGATTTTTCATTTCAAACCCCAAAATCCCTTTTTCAAATAAATTTCAGTGCGGCAGACACGTTTTTTGTATGTAAAGAATAAAAAATTTTTTTTGATTTATGGCCACTTTTTAGATTAAATCACCCTGTCCAAGGCCCTGTAACAGTCGCCACTTATAGACGAACAGGGTTACAATTACTGGAAAGATGTCATCTTTTCCTGTTCGGCTACCCAAGTTATTACACCCTGGGTTGACTTGTGGACATGGATAAGCGAGCCGAACTCGCCGGGGCTCGAACCCAAGATCTTTAACCTATGATGCCAACATGTTTAACCACTAGGCCATCGCGCCCATAAAACATAAAGTGTTGGGAATATGCTTCAAGCTACGCATCTCTGATCACCCTGTTCGATTCCCATTTGGGGGGATTTTATGCGAGAGCTGTGCTGGACACCTTGTTAGTGCACGGTGAATCATGTAAGCATTGCTTTTTATGAGAGATATGTTAGCTAAAAACTTTTTTTCCAATTTAAAAACCGGTGTCTGCACGATCGTTAATCCGTAATCTTGGAGGTAACGTTATTTTATAGCTCTGCTTTGAAATGCACTAAATGACTCAAACCACTATAATAAAGGGCAGTGAGCGGTATCTGCCCTGGGCAACAGTAAATACCTCATATA